>VZQC01011709.1:6344-21688 GCA_009823505.1 Rhizomys pruinosus
GAAAAAAAAAAGTAATCCCTCCCTCGTTCTCCTGTGCATGACCCCAATAAACTCACTGGTTCACCAAAAAAAAAAATAAATAAAATAATAATAATAATAATAATAATAATAATAAAATAAAATAAAAAAAGAAGGGTTAGCCACCAGCAATCCTTTAAAATAAGGCAGGGCCTCAAATTCACTCCTTCAGCCACAATTAAGAGCAAGTTGTCCCTCAGGGTGTGGTTGGACCTAAAATCCCCCTCCTTCAACAACATATAACTGCCAGTATTTCCTCTGGGAGAGGTATAGCCTCAAAAACCCTCCTTCAAAAACAGGTAACTGCCAATATTTCCTGAAGAATGGTTAGGGGCTCAAAATCACCCCCTCTTCAAGAATAGTGAACTGCAGGCAGTTCCTCAAAGAGGGGTCCTTAAAAGCCCCTCCTTCGCCAACACTTAACTGACAATAATCACTTAGAATATTGTGGGGTTTGGGTCTGGAGAGATGGCCTAGTGGTTAAGAGTGCCGCATGCTCTTGCAGATGACCCGGGTTTGATCCCCAGCACTGTAACTCTAATTCCAGGAGAACTCCAGTTCCAGGGGAATCCAACACCCTTTTCTGACCTCAACTGCATTGCACAACACGGGTGCACAAACCTTCATGCAGACAGTACATTCATACACATAAATAAAAAAGAAAAAAAAAGAATATTGTGGGGTTTTAAAAGACTCTACTTCAAGAACAGTTAACTTTTACTCTTCCAGGGAGTGGTGGGATCTCAAAAGCCACTCTTTCAAGAATATTGAAGTGCCAGGAGTCCCATAGAGAAGTGGGGCTTCAAAAGCTCATCCTTGAACACAGTTAAGCCAATAGTCCCTCTGACAGGTGTGGGGCATCAAAAACCCCACATGCAACAGTTAATTGCCATTAATCCCTCAGAGAGAGTTGGGAGCCACAAAAGCCCCCCCCCCTTCAATAACAGTTAACTGCCATAGTCCTCCAGGGAGAGATGAGGCCTTAAAAGCTCCACTTTCAACAGTTCATTGCCAGTAGTCCCTTAGGGAGTGGTGGGGACAACAAACACCCCCTCCTCCAACAACACCTAACAGGCAGTATCCCCTTAGAAAGATATGGGGCCTCAAAAACCACTCTTTCACCAACAGTTATGTGCCAGTATTCACTCAAGGAGATGTGGGCCCTCAAAAGCTCCTTTTTCAACAACTGTTAACTGGAATTAGTCCCTCAGGGAGGAATTGGGCCTCAAAAGCCCCTCCTTCAACAACAACCCCCTCTCAGTAGTCCCTTATAAAGAGTTGGAGCCTCAAAGCCCCTCATTAAACAACAGTTAAGTGCCACTATCACTAAGGTAGAGGTAGGTCCTCAAAGCCATTCATTCAACAACAGTCTACTTTCAGTCATCCCTCAGTGAATGCTGAGGCCTCAAATGCACCTCTCTCCATGAGAGTTAACTGTCAGACTTCCCTCCGGGAAAGGTGGAGCCTCAAAAGCCCCCTTTTCAACAACAATTCTTTACTAGTAGTCCCTCAGAGGCAAGTTGGGCCTCCACACCCCAGTACTTCAAAATAAGTTAATTGCTAATACTCCCTCTGGGAAGAGTGGGTCCTCAAAAGCTCCTCCTTCAAAAATAGTTAACTGCCAGTATTGTTGCAGGCAGGAGTGGGGTTCAAATCCCTTCCTTCAACAATCTTTATTGTCATTACTCCCTCAGGGAATGGTGGAACCTCAAACTCCCCTACTTCTAGAATAGTTAACTGCCTGTAGTCCCTCATGGATGTGTTGTGCCTCAAAAGCCACTCCTAAAGAACATTTAAATGGAGTGCACAGAGCTTAGATTAGGGATTTCCCAGGATCACGTGAAGCACAGGCAGGAGCCAGGCACTTCAATCAGGCAGATTGTTGGATAATCCTATCTCTGGCTTGTTGGATAATTGTCTCGTTGGTTTGATTAAATCATTGTCTTGTGTGGCTGTGGGGGCAGAGTCATCCTGCTAACTGGTATAAAATGTGGGCCTGTTGCCAGTTTGAGACTTGAATGCACAGAACTTAGATCAGGGATTTCCCAGGACCACCTGAAGCACAGAGGGATAAACAGGCATCTCCTCCCCCACACCCCACACCAACTGGAATTGCTGAGGGAATGTCCAAGAGGATTCTTTGGAGAACTTTCAGAACAGAAAGAGTCTGTGAGTTAGACTTCCAATAGAAAGCCTAAAACTTGGACAAGTCAACACTCCATAAGCAAGGAGAAAAACAAATCAAACAAACAATGAAGGCATCTGAAGGAGGCAAGCAAAGCAAGCCTTCAACAGGGATTGGCATTGGAATACAGGCAAAGAGAAACCCACATGCCAGGGACATGACAAAGGGACAACATAGGAAAGGTGCAGAATAATTCCACACCAAGCTCTACCAACCCCGTGGGAGGTTCCTACAATGGGATCCCCCTGGGGATAGGTCAGGACACAGATCTAGGAGAACAATTTTGGACATATTCCAAGAAATCAAAGAATATAAAGAACAAGTCAGAGAACTAAGGAGAGAGAATGAAAAACTCAAGAAAGATCTAGAGAGAGAGATTGAAAATGCCAGAAAGAACTAGAAGGAGAAAATGACAAAGTCCAGAAGGACGTGAAAACACTGAAAAGATCCCATGTTGAAATAAAGGAAACCGACCAGCGAAGCAAAGAGCCACAGGAAGAGATTGAGAAGCTCCAAAAGGAAGTGGAAATACTAAAGAAATCACAAGATGAAATGAAAGAGGAAATCGAACACTCATCCAATCAAGAGGAAAGGAATGGAAAAAACCTCAGAAGTAGAATGGAGGAAGCAGAACAAAGACTATCAGACCTGGAAGATAACACAAACCAACTAAAAACCTCAAGTAAAGACTATGAAAAATGTAAAAATACACAAAAGTGGAATAACCAGGAATCGTGGGACACTATGAAACAATCAAACCTCTACATTATAGGGATAGACGAAGGAGAAGAATCCCAAGAGAATGGTATTGATCAGATCTTCAACAGAATAATAGATGAAAATTTCCCCAAACTACAAAAAGACAAACGAATAAAAATACAAGAATCACACAGAACTCCAATCAGACAAGATCAGAAAAGAAACACTCCATGCCATATCATAGTTAAAATGCTAGACGCCCAAAACAAAGACAAAATTCTGAAAGCCACAAGAGAAAAACAACAAGTTACATATAAAGGGAAACCCATCAGAATTACAACTGAGTTCTCAGTGCAAATTATGAAAGCAAGAATAACGTGGAACAAAGCATTCCCAGTGCTAAAGGACTATGGATGCAAACCCAGGTTACTATACCCAGCAAAAATGTCAATTATAGTTGAAGAAGAGAGAAAAATCATCCATGACATAAACAAGATGATAGAATATATGTCTGGAAAATCAACTCTTCAGAGAATACTTGAAGCAATTCAAAGGACAGAAGAAAGGAGTAACTATCCCCAGGCACCAAGAAAGAGAAATTAAAGCATAACTGCAGAAGTAGAAACCTAGACCAAAAATGCAAATAGACAATAAGGTTAAAGGAAGCAACACACATCTTTAAGTTATAACTTTAAATATTAAAGGACTAAATTCCCCAATCAAAAAACATAGACTTGGAGATTGGATTAGGAAACAGAACCCATCTATATGCTTTCTACAAGAAACGAATCTTAACTTCAGTGATAGGCACCACGTTAAAGTGAAAGGATGGAAAAAAATATTCCAAGGAAATGGTACCAAAAACAAAGCAGGTGTTGCTATTTTAATATCAGACAAAATAGACTTCAAAGTAAAAGAAATCAGAAGAGAAAGAAGGCCATTACATTTTTATCAAAGGAACAATGGACCATGAAGATTTCACAATCATGAATATATATGGACCAAACTCTGGTGCACCAAACTTTATAAAGACAATTCTCCAGGACCTCAAAGCACAGATTAACCCAGTACACGCATAGTAGGGGACTTCAATACCTCACTGAGCCTTTTGGACAGGTCAACAGGACAAAGAATAAACAGAGAGACATCTGAACCAAATGATACGATACACCAAATGGACCTCACAAACATCTACTGAATATTCCACCCTAATACCAGAGAATAGACGTTCTATTCAGCACCCCATGGAACATTCTCCAAAATGGATCACATATTGGGACACAGAAGAAACCTCCACAAATACAAAAGATTGAAATAATTTCATGTATTCTATCAGACCACAGTGCAATAAAAGCTCAATATCAGAATCAGGATAAGACCTACTATCTACAAGAATACATGGAGACTAAACAACACCCTCCTGAGTAATGAATGGGTCAAGGAAGAAATAAACAAAGACATAAAAGCATTACTGGAACTGAATGACAAAGATAATACAACACAACAAAACTTATGGGATACTTTAAAAGCAGTCCTAAGAGGTAAGTTTATAGCGCTGGGTGACTACATCAGAAAAAACAGAAAGAGCAAAAGTGAACAATCTAACACTGCAGCAAAAACACTTGAGAGACAACAAGTGAACCCTAAACGCAACAGACAGGAAGAAATAACAAAACTCAGAGCAGAAATCAATGAAATAAAACAAAGAAAACAATACAAAAATCAATGAATCCAAAAGTTGTTCTTTGAGAGAATAAACAAGATAGACCTCTAGCCCAGTTAACCAAAATAAATAAGGAACAACTCCAACTCAATACAATCCATGATTAAAGGGGAAATATCACAACAGACAATGAAAAGATCCAGACAATCATACACGAATACTTCAAAAACCTATACTCTACTGTAAAACTTGAAAATCTAGGAGAAATTGATGAATATCTGAAATCCTGGGAATCACCAAAGCTTAACCAAGAAGAGATTGACAGCTTAAACAGACCCATAATATATGAAGAAATTGAAGATGTAATAAGAAAATCCCCAACTAAAAAAAGCCCAGGCCCAGATGGTTTCACAGCAGAATTCCATAAAACATTTCAAAAAGACTTACAACCATTATTATTCAAATTGTTCAGAAGGATACAAACAGAAGGACTTCTCCCAAATTCCTTCTATGAAGCCAGCATCACTCTAATACCAAAGCCAGACAAACATACAAGCAAAAAGGAGAACTATAGACCCATCTCATTAATGAACACAGATGCAAAAATTCTAAACAAAATACTTGCAAAGTGCATACAGACCCACATCAGGAAGATCATCCATCATGACCAAGCTGGATTCATACCAGAGATGCAGGGATGGATCAACATACGAAAATCAATAAATATCATTAAACATATAAATGGACTAAAAGACAAAAACCACATGATCATCTCAATTGATGCAGAGAAAGCCTTTGACAAAATCCAGCATCCCTTCATGCTTAAAGTCCTAGAGGGCACTGGATTGGAGGGACCATTCCTCAATGTAATCAAAGCCATATACAGGAAACCCACAGCCAATATCATCCTTAATGGAGAAACGACAGAAGCATTCACTTTAAAGGTAGGAACTCAGCAAGGCTGCCCCTGTCACCACTCCTCTTCAATATAGTGCTTGAAACAATTGCTAGGGCAATAAAGCAAGAAAAGGAAATTAAAGGAGTACTAATTGGAAAAGAGGAAATCTAGCTATCCCTTTTTGCTGATGATATGATTGTTTGTTTAAGGGATGCTAAAAACTCCACCAGAAAACTCAAAGAAATGATTAAGTTTCAGTAAAGTATCCTTACAAAATTAACCTAGAAAATTCAGTAGCCTTTCTTTACACAAACAACAAGCAACTGAAGAAGGAATACAAGGAGAACGTCCCTCTCACAATAGCCTCAAAAACAATAAAATATCTAGGAATAAATCTAACCAAAGACATCAAAGATCTCTCCAAAAAATTTTAAAACCCTGAAGAAAGAAATTGAAGAAGACATCAGAAGATGGGAAAACCTCCCATGCTCATGGATTGGGAAAATCAATATAGCAAAAATGTCCATACTACCCAAACTCTTGTACAAATTTAATGCAATCCCAATTAAAATCCCCAAGAGATTCTTCACAGGCTTGGGAAAAAGTCCTTAATTGCACAGGGAAAAAATAACCAAAGACCTTGAATAGACAAAGCAACCCTTAGTGAAAAGAGCAATACAGGGAGGATCTCTATACCAAACGTCAAACTAAACTACAGGGCTATAGTCATAAAAACAGCTTGGTACTGGCACAAAACAAACCTGTTGACCAATGGAACTAAACTGAAGATCCAAACTTGAACACATACAATTTCAGCCACCTCATATTTGACAAGGGGGGCAAGAAGACACAATGGAGGAAAGACAGTATCTTCAGTAAGTGGTGTTGGCAAAACAGGATCACCACTTGTAGAAGAATGAAATTAAACCCCCACCTCTCACCCTGTACAAAAGTCAACTCCAGATGGATCAAAGCTTTCAACATGAAACCCAAAATTCTGAAGGTTATAGAAGAAAAAGTTGGCAGCAGCCTACAAGACATAGGCGTAGGAAAAGACTTCCTAAATCATCAGCAGCTGCCCAAGAATTAAGGTCAACAATTGACAAATGGGACCTCACTAACCTCAAAAGCTTCCGTACATCAAAAGACACTACCAAGGAAGTGAAGAGAAAACCCACAGAGTGGGAGGAAACCTTCACCACAGATACATCTGACCACTCATTGATTTCCAGAGCATATAAACTACTCAAAAACAAACAAGAAAGAAAGCAAATGACCCACTCAAAAGATGGAGCAAAGACCTGAACAGAGACTTCACATGTTAGGAATTAGAGATTGCTGGGAAACATTTTAAAAAGTGTTCAATGTCCCCCAAACTCTGAAGGTGATAGAAGAAAAAGTTGGCAGCAGCCTAAAAGACATAGGCATAGGAAAAGACTTCCTAAATCTGACAGCGGCTGCGCAAGAATTAAGGTCAACAATTGACAAATGGGACCTCATTAAACTCAAAAGCTTCTGTACATCAAAAGACACAACCAAGGAAGTGAAGAGAAATCCCACAGATTGGGAGGAAACCTTCACCGCAGAAACATCTGACAAAGCATTGATTTCCAGAATATATAAACTACTCAAAAAACAAAGAAAAAAGAAAACAAATGACCCACTCAATAGATGGAGCAAAGACCTGAACAGAGACTTTACAAGTGAGAAATGAGAGGTATCCGAGAAACATCTTAAGAAGTGTTCAACATCATTAATCATTAAGGAAATGCAAATCAAAACCACTCTAAGATATCATCTTCCTCCAATAAGACTGGCTAGGATCAAGAAAACAAATGATACCGAAGTCTGGAAGGGTTTGTAATGAAGAGGAAGACCTCCATGTGGGTGGGAAGTGTAATAATCTCATCACATGCCTATGGAGAGGCAGTGTGTGAGAACCTCTTGGTAAGATTGGATGACGTTGCTACTTGACCAAGCCTAATAGCCACTCCTGGCATGTAACCACAGGACTCATTCACTAGTCCACAGGAGATCAGCATTGCAAACAGACAGTGCTATGTTCAACTCGTCGTTCACAGATAGCAACGGTAGCTGGACACGCAAGCGCCAGAGATGCCTCTGAACTGATGGTGATATAAGATGATGTGGACACTCTACACAACGGGATTCTATGCAGCAGTAAAGAACAATGTGATGCTGACTTCGGTATAAAGGCTGGAGCTGTAAATATCAGTCTGGGAGTGAAGTATACACAGTCCAGAAAAACAACATGAATGGTATCTATCTGTGGAATTGCTAGCACAATTACCTAATAAAAATATTAAAACAACCAAAATAAATAAATAAATTATGCCTGAGCCGCTAGAAAGTAAAAGGGGGGGGAAATCCCTCGAGAATGCTTCACATGACCAATGCTGTGCTGGAATTTGAACGATTTGTTGATATTCACGTTGGGTTAAAAGAAAAAGTATTTCTCTGCATCAACTAATAAGTTATGCGAAGATGCAAATTTAAAGGACGAATTTAAGATATCATCTTATCTCAATAAGACTGGCTAGGATCATAAAAACAAAAGATACAAGTGCTGTTTGAGAAGGTGTGGGGGAAGAGGGGATATACTTCAATCCGACTGCTGGTGGCGAATTGTTACTCATGACATACCTACGCTGATGAAATCGCGATGTGCGACGAACCTTGAGACTTGGAATTGAACCTTGCCGACTTGACCCGAGCCATAGACGCGCTCTTTGTATGTTATCACAGAGACTCACCTTATGCTTGCAGATCATCGCACGGCCGATGTTTATTGCAAGCTGGCTCTTCACAATTAGCAATTGACTTGGAACCAAAACCCAATGGCCGCCTCAGACTGAAGGAGTGTGATAGAGATAAAGAGTTGTACATCTACACAATGGAGTTCTATGCAGTGTAAAGAGATGCATCATGAACTTTGCAGTAAAATGGATGGAATCTGAGAGATAGTCATGCTGAGTGAAGTAAGACAGATCCGAAAACAGAAAGGATAGATGGTATTTCCCTCTTCTTTGGATGCTAGCAGAAATTACCTAATTGTATGGCAAACTGAGCAACGTCAATGTGATCTGAAAACAACTGTGCTCTTATATTGTAGAATCCCTTAAATAATAAACAGATAAAAACAGAGGGATGGCTTAGGGATGGAGAGATACTCAGTGGTTAAGATCACTGGCTGCCCTGGGAGGCAACCTGGGTTCAGCTCTTGTCACCCGTATAAAAATTAATAACCATTCTTAACTCCAGTTCCAGGGGATCCAGTACACTCTTTTGGCTTCCATGGGCATTGCACATACATGGTCCTCTTACATACACACAGGCAAAGCAGTCATAACAAATTAAAAATTAAAACAAGAAAAATTAAAAGAGGGATGCTTTTTTGATTCATTAAGTATTTGTAGTTGCTACAATTCTGAGCATAGAGTATAAATAAAAATTAAAAAAAAGAACAGTTAACTGCCAATATTATCTCAGGGAGGTATAGGGCTTCAAAAGCCCAGCCCTCAATAATAGTTAACTGTCAGTATTCCCTCAGGGTAGGGGTGGAGCCTCATGGGCCCCTTTTCCACAGAAATATTCATGATAAACAATAATAATAAAGCTTATGGCACATAAATTTCTGTTGCTATGCCCTTATTATTTCACATTGGTCATAATCAGATTTTAGACACAGCTGCACTTTCCTGTAGGCTTTCTTAATTCTTTTGAAAGTTAGGTGAATGAAAAATTGAAAATATGTAGCTGGGCATGGTAGTGCATGCATGTAATACCAGCACTCAGGAAGCCGAGTCAGTGATTTGCTGCAAATTTGGGGCCAGCCTTGGCTACACAGTGAGCTACAGTCCAGCCTGGGTTATAGAGTTAGACTATGTCTGAAATTAAAAATCCCTAAGCTTGTGCTTTGAATGTTGATATTCTTTCAGAAATAGAGCTAGCCTTGAATGTTGATATTTTTCTGAAATAGAGCTATTAGTACAGGAACACATTACTAAAATAATTTCTTTTTAATTGTACAAGATTTTAAACTTTTACTTTTCATAGTAAATGTTATACAATTTAGAAAAGTAAAAGTATAATGATTGGTAACACATTCCCATCAAATGTATTCAAAACTTCCCTGCCGGTGCTCAGGGAGAATTAGAAAACTCTCCAGAGGCTTGAGGTCTGGGGCAAGTCAGAAGTGATAACTGAGTCCTCCATCATGGAAATAAATTTCCTCAGACAAGATCTGATTAAAATGAATTTCAAAGTCATCTCAGATCAAGAGAAAGAACATCTTAAATGCCAGAACTGCAGAAAGTAAAATAGTGATTAAAATAAAATACATCACCATATGGTAGGCAATGTCAAAAAGGGCAGCAGTCAAAGATTGGTTCTCAAAGGATTACTATGCTTCCCCCTACACCCATCACTGTGCCAGTGGATGGAGATGCTGTCATCAAATAAGGTCTGCAGTAGTGTATATGTCAAGATACCCACAAAACAGCTATGGAATGGATATGCACACGTTTGCTCTAGGAATAAGTCTGAACTTTTGTGCTAAAAGACAGAGGGTCATAAACAGTGTGGTGGGGGTGATGACAGCTGTCCTGAGTTATGGAAAACCCTATATGGCTTTCCTAAGCAAAGAAAATCAAAGCTCATACCCCAGAAAGGTCATTGATCTCTATGGTTGAGTTCTGGGGAAGTTCCCAGGATAAAGAAAAATGATTCAGAACATCTCTGAAAAGATGAAAAGCAGTGTCTTTGCTTTAGCTCTCTCAATTCCTGCCCCCTCTTCTGCCTCGGTCTCACCCGAAGATGTCATCTCTAATTATGAGCTCTTCTGTCATTATGGCTCATTGGAGGTCTACATAATAATTCAAAGATAAATGCCATGAAGGATACATCCCACCTGAGGTTGACAATGACCTTCAGACCTAGGGCTGGGCTGGGGTGAAGAACTGCAAAGAAATATTCAAGTGCTTCCCTTTGCTCGCTTATCACCTCAATGAGACACGGAATGACCCCCTATAACCTTAGCCATATAACCCAATGCACACCTAAACTGATGGTATCAGAAATGCACAAAACATACTTTCTCACAAGCTGCATTACTGTGTTTTCTACTGAGCCATTGTCTTAGCCTGTCATGCTGCTGTAACAACATACATGAAACAGGACCATTTATAAACAACAGAAGTTTGTTTTTTTGTAGTTCTATAGTGTTCAAAGTTCAAAAGCAATGTGCCAGCACCTTTGGGATATACCGAAACCTCAGTCAGCTTCCAAGCAGATTTGTAGTCAAGCGCCTTGAATGCTGCTTACTACAGAGGGGAGGAACACTTATGTTCTTGTGTGGCACAGATAGAAGTTGTTGCAATTGGCACTGGTTTCAGGTTAGGGGTTATTACTGGGCTAATTTTCTTAGGCAATTAAAGAATTAAATGAGGAAAAATTCCAGACCAGCAGAAAGCAGCAAACAGACTTTTACTGAAAGGTAACCACACACATATACATAGAGTCATATATACATACACACACTTATACAGGAAGATGATGCTCTCCAAAAGTGGGAAGGGGACAAGGAAACAAAATCCGATCTCCACAAAGAAAAATCTGGGTTGTAAGGGTTTTTTTCTTCTTTAATTTTGTATTTTTCAAGTTAAACAAAGAAGAGAAGAAGACGGACAGGTCACATCTCCAACCTGAGATATTCAGAGCTACTTGACTCTAAGCAGGTCAATTGAAGAGGCCCTGTTGGAGTTTAAAACATAGGGCCTTCTCGCCAGACCAAAAAGAAACACTAATCTTTAATACTGCTCAGTGATCATGTTCACCTCATAGGAATTTATTCTCTTACAAATCACCAGAACCACTTCCAGAAGCCTTTTCATAAGCCCTCCAAAGGACTCCCACCTTGGACTGGGGCTTCACCTCAAGAGAGAAACATTCAGTTTAATCAGGAAAGTGTAACACCTCTTATCAGTTTGTTGATTAAGTTTCAATATGTGAATTTGAGACAGCACACTGAGACCATAATACGTACCTTCTTTTGGAAATTTGCTATTTCTCTCTCTCTTGCTGAGTGTGTGAAATCTACAAGTCTAACAAGGCCACCTATACCTCTTTTCCTGGCAATCTCCCCTCATAGATTCCTTCCTTGCTCTCTGTCAGTGTATCTCTCTCTCTTTGTTTCTCAGTTTGTTTCTCTTTTATAAACACATGCACATACACACACAAACACACACTCTAACACACACACACATACACACACACACACACACACACACACACACACACCTACACAGGCTTCTTTCTTAAGAGGAAAAACTAGCTCACGCACAGAAAATCAGCCCCTTTGTAGACCAAAACACTTAGCCCTTAAGTTATCCCACCTTCTCCTCCCACTTCCTTTCTGCTCAGAAAATTGCCAGTTTCCAGAATTTCAATAAGACCAAACAAAAGTCAGACAGCAATCTGAGGACACTGTGAACTCTAAGAGCATTTTGCCTGGATTTCGTGAACAAGTTGTGGTATGTTCCTATGGCTATAATGAATGATGTGTTGTTGCCTCTCCATAACCATACAGAGTTGAGTGTGGCTGTGGAATTGAGTTGCACTGTGCTCCCTACATAGCATCTTCAGTTTCTTCAACTCTCAGCTTCTGTCATATACCTTGGAAGGTAGGGAGAATCCAGAGGCTTCTGAACAAACAGAATCAATATCTTTGCTGTAATTTTGATGTTTTATGGCCTCCAGAAGCTGATTTGTTAAAAGAATGGTCTTCAGAATGGTGCTATAGGCCAGGTGTGGTGGCACACACCTTTAATCCTAGCACTTGAGAGGCAGAGGCAGACAGATCTCTGTAAATTCAAGGCCATCCTGGTCTACAGAGTGAGCTCCAGGTCAGCTGGGACTAAAGGGAAAACCTGTCTCAAAAAAGTCAAAACAAAAAACCAGAATGGTGCTATTGGGAGGTGGTGGAACAATTAAGACACAGGACTTTGAGGGCGGAATGTCCCCAGGTCACTGGGACTGTGTTCTTGAGGAAGATTATAAGACCCTCTATTTCTCTCCCTAATTTGCTTCCTGGCCACAAGGTAAGACATAGTTGTTTCTTAAATATTGTCTCTAAACATCATTTTGGGGAGAACTGGCATATGGAGTTCATTGGCTCAGTTTCAGAGTCGTTAGCTTTTAGGTTGCTGGCCCCTTTGAATCTAGGTCATAGTAACACAGGTAAAATGGCAGAAGTATATAACTGAGCCAAGGGGCTCTCTTCATAGCAGCCAAGAAGCAGATAAGAGAGCATGCCTGTGCTCTAGAATTCTTACATGTCAGTTGGCTTCTAGGATGGGCTGTGCCAAATAAGTAATTCCCCGGAAAGATGTATTGAGACCACACATGCAAGTGTACAGATGGCCTCTGGAACACCAGAGAGTGTTACCAAAGGCCACTAAACCAATAAAGCAAATACGGGTCTCCTTGAGTCAAGCAAGACTCCACCGTCAGCACCAGCTACACCTCACCTGCCTGGAAATACTGTGCAGCAGAGGCAGCCATATGCCTGTATATCCCAAATCTAATTGGCTATTGGCTCTCCCCTTGGAGGAATAACCCATGGCTGATGCCACAAGCTTACATCCTCTACAGGTTAGGAGATGTCATAAGCCACAGTAAGACCCTGTCATATTTAACAGGAAAAAATGTAATTCATGGATCAACATATCATCTAAACATATGTGTCTATACCAAAGTAACCTACCATAACTATTAATGCTGTTTAAATACCTATATATCTAATTGCTTGTGCTTCATTAGTAGGATCGAAAGGTTATTCCTGGACAAACTGTCAGCCCATGAAAGGAAACAGCCAGAATTGACCAGAGTCCAAGAAAACAGCTCCAGAGAGAGTGGACTGATCTGCTTCTCATCCACCTGTGCCCCTTTTCTAAGCCCAGGGAATAATCTGCGGAAGAGGGGCCGTGGTAGAATGTAAGGGCTGCGATTGGGGTGAATGATGAAACTGCAGCGATGTAGTCTGGACCCTCATTTGATCAACCTGATTGAACATACAACCCCTCACCACACGCTGGAAGGTGGGGCTGTGGGGGTTTTGGCACAACAGCCTGCAAATTGGTTTTACATGAAGGATGCTTGTACTCATGGATTATCACTTATAGCTAAAAAATGAAAAAAAAAACTGGGAAAAATATGCAGGACAGTTATGGCAGAATGCATGATCTCGGTTGGGGTGGGGGTAGGGGGGAAGGGAAAGGGAAATATGCCTGAACTGAATTGGAAAATGATGTATGAAATGCACAAAGCATCAATAAAAAAATATACAATTAAAAAAAAAAGTAGGCTTAGAATACCCACAATATAATTTCTGCCATCCTTTGTTCTAAGCAAGTAATGGGGGTGAGGCGGAATAGACTCCACCTGTGATGAGTGGAGCAACATGCATGTACATATAAAAGAGGATATGATAGTGATCATCTTAGAAGACTATATACCTCACTTCCCAATATGGAATACATTCTCCTTTACCTAAGGTGTTATGTCACTAACAATAATTTAAATAGTATGTGACATGTTACATCAATACATAAAAATGTGTTATTTTTAATTAAGGGGTTCACAAATCCCCATCTCAAATCAAGGAGCTATAGGCAGTTGATGGCTGATGGAGGAGGGAAAGAGTTGGCCCTTGGTAGGTTGACCAAACTCCACTGGATGTCCCCCACCCATGTGCAAACAGATAGCACTAGCTGGACTCAAATGTTTATAAAAAGTATTACAGAAAAAAATAAATAAATAAAAAGTACTACAGGACAAGGAGTTGGGAGGGAGATGTGGTTGTGGGGATCTGAGAGCAGTTTGAAGTGGGTGGGGAGTGTGTGGTGGTTATGATCAAAATACCTTCTATTCATGTATACAATTCTCATAGAATAAGTACAAATATTTATTTTTTAAAGTGTGTTACCATGATGTCAGAAATGAGGGAATAAGACTACATTGGGCAGGGTGCAACTGGAAATTCTTCATAAATTTATTAACACATGCAGGGATAACCAACCCCCTGAGATTTTAGAAGAGGTGTTTAAGGCAGCTAGGGAATGGCTTCTTACTGTGGGAATTCTTTAATGGGAGAGACTCTTTGTAATAAGACTTTCAAAGCTGAAATTTAACATAACCTAGTAAAGCAAGTTAATGGTGGGTTCTGAGTATATTTCTAACTATGTACTCCTAAGGCAAGCAATAATAAGGCCTACAATGATTTGGGGGATTCAATGTAATTAACTCTTAATAGATAACTTAAATGCATAGCCTCATTCTTATACTATCATCCCTATTTGTGACTCAATAATGTCTCTGGCTCAGAACAATGTACATGTGTGTGAGTTGTGAAAGTAATGATGTTGAATCTCCCTGGCCCCACAAATGTTGGAAAAAACATAGGAGCATAAGTTGATGACATTTGCCTACATCTTGTGAATCAGTAGGATCTGAAAAGGAATGCTTCATTTCTAAAACTGTTATAAAAAATTGTTCATGCCTTTCTCATGCCATGCTTGGTATACTTTCTTTTTTATTTTTTTATTTTTTGGTCTTTTTGAGACAGGGTTTCCCTATAGCTCTGGCTGTGCTGGAACTCACTCTGTAGACCAGGCTGGCCTTGAACTCACAGAGATCCACCTGCCTCTGCCTCCCAAGTGCTAGGATTAAAGGCGTGCACCACCATGCCTGGCAGGTATAGTTTCAATAAATATAAGAGGAGTCTTTTGTTAGGGAGGAAGAAGAAGAAGAAGAAGAAGAAGAAGAAGAAGGAGGAGGAGGAGGCAAGGAGGAGGCAAGGAGGA
>VZQC01011709.1:22828-46777 GCA_009823505.1 Rhizomys pruinosus
CTAAGAACCGTCTGTAACTCCAATTCCAGGAGAACTCCAGTTCCAGGGGAATCCGAGACCCTCTTCTGACCTCCGCGGCATTGCACGACACGGGTGCACAGACCTGCATGCAGACAGTACATTCATACACATACAAAAATAAATAAATAATAATAAAAAAATTTAAAAAAAAATTTAAAAAATTAAAAAAATATTTCCTAACTTCTGGAATCCTGGGTAGTTGAAGAGGAGACTAATCCGAAAATGGAAGTGTATTTGGTTGTCTGGTTTCTGTTTATGTCTAAGTTAAATGAGGCTAACCACAGTATTTCTCCTCCTCACCTATTCTAAAACTGCAGATATTTGGGTATGGGATCTAAATTTCTTTAACATATTGGTAATCAGTTAACGGTGAATACTGTCGATTTTTATAAGGATGTGGAAATAATGTTGAGTCTGTTTAGGATTACATATGCTGCAGTAATAAAATCTTAAAGGCTTAAACATTACCACATCTGCATGAAGTCGGATACAAGTTGTCCAGAGCTCATCTCCATCTGGTGACTTGAGAATCCAAGTTTCTTCCATTTGATGATGATGCCCTCCCAGCAAATGAATTCCCAGATTGCTATGATTGGCAAAGAGAGGACTGGAAAAGATACATCAGCTCTTCACTTTCTTGGCCCATGAGTAATATGTGCCATTTTTATGCACAGTTGATTTACTAGATGTTACTAGATAGCCTACACTCCATTTCAAAGGCAGGTGGAAAATACATGGGAGCGTGTTGTAACCTTAATGAATATGATTACTTACAAAAAGTTCCATAAGCAGCATTTACATATCATGGGTGAAATTAAGAAATAAGGAGAACTGTGTGTGAAAATGAATGATGAAAGAGTCTGGAACATAGCCCAAACTCTATGAGCACGGTGCTGCTCTGGAAAGCTATTAGATAGTGTAGAAATTAACTGAAATAGAGGCTTTAGGTCATCAGAAGTATGTCATTTTTTCACACTTCAGGGAATGAAGAGATTCCTAAACTGATATTTTTTGTCATTATTACAAGGTAATACAAGACTTTTATTTTAAACCAAAGAATAATTTAAACATGCTGCAGAAACAGAACAGGGGATAAAAAATTAAAGTTTCCTTAAACAAAGATTCTTATGTTCCAATATTGTGAGGTGCTATCTTAACAATGTTACTAAAGGAAAGGAGGAAAAATCTTACCTTTGGTGCTTCCAATTGGTGGAGTAAAGTCATAAGGTGACACGACCAATTCTCATCAATTCCACCCCTGGTAAAACAAATGTTATTGGGTTATGCCGTTCAAGCTTGATACGAGCAAAACTGGCCCAAAGACAGAAGAATCAGGGATACTCACAAGGATGGGTTGGAGAAAGGTAGAATGTTCTTGGCCATAAGAAGAAGTCTTAGGGAACTAGAATTGAGGCACTGTCTGCCCATCCTCACTAAAAACTTTTTATGTCACTGAAGGTAAGATTTCCCAAATCCGTGGTGTTCAAGGTCTCTTCTGAGACAAAGACTGGGACTAATGCTGCTATCCCCGTGAATCTCTCTGCTGGGAAAACAGTAGCTTGGTCAGTAAAGTACTTGTTTCACAAGTCTAAGAATCTGACCTAGATTTCCAGAAACCACATAAAAAAGCTGGACATGGTGGGGTGCCCAGTGACATGATATCCTCCTGGAGCACACTAGTCAATTTTGGCCTAATTGTTGATTTCCAGGCCAAAGAGAGTCTCTGTCTCAAAGCTAACTATCAAAACATAGGAATTGCCTGATATAGTGGCACATGCCTTTAATCCCAGCACTTGGGAGGCAGAGGCAGGTGGATCTCTGTGAGACTGAGGACAGCCTGGTCCTCATAGAGAGTTCTAGGCAAGCTGGAGCTACAAGAAGATACTGTAATAGGGTCACCTAGCTCCAACATTAGAAAGACGGAAGAACACTAAGAATTGCTCAAAAAGAATACTCAGTATGTTTAATACATGATTAAAATTTGATAGTGTCTGTCAGGTGTGGTGTCCCACACCTTTAATCCTAGAGCTCTGGAGGCAGAGTCAGGCAGATGTCTGTGAGATCGAGGCCAGCCAGGTATACATAGCAAACTCCAAGCCAACTAGACCTGCAGGGAGACCCTGCCTTCCCACTAAAAAAAATCCAAAAACATATGAATGAATAAATAAATCTTTATGGCTGCTTGGAAGGGAAGAGAGTCTCTTGCAAGAATGGGACTTGATAAGTTGACTAGGCTCCCGTGGATGGATCCACAATGAGGGACATGAGAGGACACAAATCACACTCTATAGGCCATATGGAGTACATTGGATTGGCCAGGAATCAGTGGGGAGACTTGTGAATGGGGGAGGGGATATAAATACCATCAAATTATATTATATGAAACTTGCAAACACTAGATAGTATCGTTGCGAAAATAAAAGAACAATAGAAAAAAAATGACCTTTTGTGTTTATCTGCCTATTGTCATTCTAAAATGTCAATCCAAAAATTTTAAGACGCATGAGCTCATCAGGACTATAAAAGAAAGTTGTTAAGGATCTCAATAATCTTCCAGAATTACACCACCACTATCATAGAGAGGTTGTCTTAAAGTGATTGTGAAAGATTTGGAGAGATAGCTCAGCAGTCCTCTTCCAGAGAACTCAACTTAGGTTTTTATCAACCATATTGGAAAGCTTACAACTACCAGTAATTCTAGCTTTAGGGGACCTAACTCCCTTTTCCAACCTCTGCAGGCTCCTGCACACATGTTGCATACACACAGAGACACAAATGCACATACATGTAAATAAAAGATTGTTTTGAAATTTGAAAATGGTTGTAAATTACCCCAATGTATTAAATGGTTTGTTACAATAAGCTGGGTTTTTTTTTGAATAAACAAGATGATGAAGGTTTATCTGCAGACTAGCAAAATGTGTATAATAGAAGCAAAATATATTACTGTTTTACCTAAAAAACAGTCACTGACTCTGACAAATGTAAACACTGTACTCTCTCACACATTCTAGATAAATACTATGGAGTTATGGGGTTTATCAAAAGGTCATCATTAACTGGAAATGCCATTAAGACCACCTAACTAGCCTTAATTCTGATTATCTGCCACATCTTCCTTTTTTTTTTTTTTTTGGTCTTTTTGAGACAGGGTTTCCCTGTAGCCCCAGATGACCTGGAACTGGCTGTGTAGACCAGGCTGGTCTTGAACTCACAGAAATCCATCTGCTTCTGCCTCCCATATGCTCTATCAAAGGCATTCACTAACATGCCTAGCCAGTCTTCCATTTGTAAGCCAACTTCCTAGATATCAGAACATCAGGACAGAAGGCTTCATGGTGGGTAGCACAAAGTTAGTGTTCTTTGTTACACCTGGATGTAACATAATGGAAAAATGAACTAGAACTTTCTAGACTTAAGTCTCTAGGATGATGCTAGTGGAATTCTGTATATTGTCAAGGTAAGTACAACATTTATGCCAGCTAAACTTTTTCATCTTTGTTGTAGTTTGTGATCTAATAGGAATCAATGAAAAAAGAGCCCATTTCTTCAAACTACAAGGTAGTAATTCCAAAACTATTTGCTTTAAATTTATCCAGATACAAATACAACTAACACAATGTATTCCTTGATTTTGCCTCTTAATGCCACAGGAAAATCTTTATGATGCTGCTGGTCATGTATGCTTGGTTTCCAATATGGATATACCACTGAAGACCATTATTACTATTTATTATTATTATTATTATTATTATTATTATTGTCATTATTTACTATTTTATTTATATTTCTATTTTATGTGTATGAGTGTGTTGCCTGCATGTGCATAAGTGTACCTGTGTTGTGCAATGCTTGTGGAGGTCAGAAGAGAGCATTGAATTCCCCCTGAACTGGAGTTAAGGATGGTTTTTAGTCACCACGTAGGTGTTGGGAATTAAACCTTGATCCTCTGCAAGAGCAGTCGATCCTCTTAACTGCTGAGCTATCTCCCCATCCCCTGAAAACCATTATTATTTGTATTTATATGAAATCTGTAACATTAGAAGTCAGATGGATGAACTAGATGTTGTATGTTGAGATTTTGTATGTTGTGTATGTAAGACACAAAAAGTCGCTATGGGAACACATTCTTGTTGATGTACACTCAAAGAAATAAGGAACTTGTTCATTTTTGTTTGATTGCCAGTAAAAATAACAGCAATTTCAGCTCAGTTTCCTTGTACCATATGACTTGGAATTCATACTTTTACTTGGCTGGCTTACAGTGACCATTTATAGCCCCATAACTTTATGTACCACCTTCTAATAAAATTCACTCCCAATTTGTAAACCTAAGGGCAATGATGCACAAACCAGGTGTTTTGGACAGAGTAGCCTCAGAAATAAGACCATTCAAGTCAAGGTTAACAATGTATTTCCTTACTCTTCCTCAGAACTCAGATTTCCTGTTTAATAAGACCAACCACCTCACTAAGGAATCGTATCCCCTTCTGTAACATACCTGTTAAAAAAGACAAGATGGAAAGTTGTTTAAGAAACACATGCATTTCTCCTTGAGTTTCTATACAAGGACCATCCATCCATGAGGAAAACCAACCAACCTGGATGGCATCTGGGCCTTCCCAGGGAATGGTGAATGTTTTTTCTCCTTCCTTCATCTTTCAAATTCTCTGATCTCCAGAAATAAACCTTGGTTTTTTTTCCCCATCTTTCCATGTGCTAGTGGGCTCAATGGAAAGTAAGCACTGAGGCTGAAGGAGGAATTCATCATGTGTATTACAGAACAACACCTAATAAGAAAAGAGGCACCAGGAATAAGCAGAAAATGCTTGCACTCTGTGAAGTTGACTTAGCAATATCTCCAGTAACACAACAAGATGCACCAGAGAAAAGACTACCCTTAGAGGAATATTGTGTTAGCCACAAATAGCCAGGGCCTTAACTCAGTCCCTTACCATGAAGTACCCTTCAAAGGGCATGACCTTGGATCAAAAGCTGGGCCAGTCTGCAAATCACATTTCTCAGTTTGCTTGGCAGCAAGTTTTCTTCTCATGCTTAAACTAGGATCTGAGCAGTACCATGTACCACAAACAGCCATTCTCCTTTATTGAGAAATAGCCCCCAACTCCAAGCAATTCTAGCAGAGCAGAGAAACAACTACATCATCTTTGATTTCCTACTCTAGAGATGAGCCCATGGCCCAAGGAACAGTTCTGAACATTGGGAATGGGTTGGTCAGTACCCCCACCCCAATGAACTCTAAGTATCACATAATTTTAAAGTTTCTTGGGGGTAGTTCTTGTCACAACATAGATAAACCTTACTGAATGTCCTGCAGAAGCAAGCAAAATAGACAAATGAAAGAAGAGCCAGGGAAATGAGACATACTGATAATGGATAAAACACCTTTATGGGCCTCCTGAGATCATCTTAGCCGTTACCATTATCTCCTTAATATTCCATACTAGCTTTGGCTCTCCTCCAGTGGGTACCACCTGATGATATTCTGCATCTTTGGTCTTCCATGAAGCTTCAGTGAGTTTGCTCACAGCCCTGAGGCTTCCATCTTTGGAGACATCTGTAAAACTCTGAGAATGACTTTTTCTTTTTTGGTCTTTTTGAGACAGGGTCTCCCTGTAGTCCCAACTGTCCTGGAACTCACTCTGTAGATCAGGCTGGCCTTGAACTCACAAAGATCCGCCTGTCTCTGCCTCCCAAGTGCTAGGATTAAAGGCGTGCACCACTACACCCGGTGAGAATGACTTTTATATTACCTTATAACCATGTTAATCTTACATTTGGAGATCATTTAACACTATCTTAGCTTCTTTATGCCATAAACAAGTACTTGACCCAGAATAATGTGTGCATGTGTTCACGTGTTATGAATAACAACTGCTGCAACTAAGGGACATTCATTGAAAGCAATGGGTTATCCCATTTGTGTTGCAAACAACAGGTGGAATTAGATTTACAGCATCTATTTTTGGTTGTGTGTGTTCTTATAAGTCAATAGGTGTCAGAAAGAGAAAAATTTCCTATTAACACAAATTCTGCTTCTCCTTTCCTATTTTAGGCAGGATGCATAGTATTAATAAGGAAACAGCAAGGCCTTTATTCTGGACCACAGTTCTAGGAGAAATATGAAGAAACAAGTTCTCAATCAGGTTGGGCCCCACTCTTGGTTTTAAGGGATTCTAAGAATCAGACTGCTTTGGATCAGGTATTGCCATACTCTGGCATTGCATTACAACATGAGACCAGGTCAAGACTCAAGAGCACAATCGAAAATACGGATATGTCTATAAACATATAGGTACATATTTGATGAATGGGGTACAGAACCAAGAAATAAATATTATGCCCTTTGGTCTTGTGGAAGGAAAGTCCTATAATGTATTCTCAAAAACTTCTGAAGATTGTCAAGTATCAAGGTGCAGTTTTTTTATGGTGCCAGCTAACTCATCAAGGCACAATTCTCTTAGTTGTCCAGAATCAATTGTTTTCTATGTGACTGTATATGTTTAAGCCCATTTGAGTGTTTGAAATTTGCAACCAAAAACAAATTCAGTGACAAAGCCCCATTTTCCTCCCCTGTCACCTTACACCACCTCCATCTTCCATCCATCTCTCTATCCTTGTAGTCATGTCGAAAAAGATGAAACATCCTTATCAGCTGTTCCCTATCAGTCCACTCACACGTGTATGAAGATATTTTAATATTCTGGATATCTTTGACTCTAAAAGGCATCTCATATAAGTGGCACATTAAGTTTCAGCATCTGAGCAACCTTCAACTGCATCTAAAAAAGAAGTTAAGAGAGTTGTTTACTGAGCCAAAAATGCGTGGTTGGGTAGGTCACAAATCCTAGTATTATTATTCTGGTAAAAGAATATAGTAATAGACAATTAAAGAAGGCATTTTTACTGGTTTTATAAGAGATTACCTCTATAATAGTTGTCTCCAATTCTAAGCCTAGGGAACAATCTGCGGAAGAGGGGGCGTGGTAGAATGTAAAGGCTGTGATTGGGGTGAACGGTGAAACTACAGCGATGTAGTCTGGACACTCATTTGATCAACTTGATTGAACAAACAACCTGTCACCCCCCACTGAATGGTGGGACTGTGGGGGTTTTGGGCACAACAGTCTGATTGGTTTTGACGAAGATAGTATATAATCATGGATTATTACTTATAGCTAAAAAATGAAAAAAAAAAAAAAACCTGAAAGATGCAGGACGTTTATGCAGATTACATGATCTGGGATGGGTGGGGGTGGGGGGGAAGGGAAAGGGGAAATAATGCCTGATCTGAATTGGAAAATGATGTAACGAAATGCAAAACACATCAATAAAAATTAAATTAAAAAAACAAACAACAAAAAAAATGCATTATATATGTGTGAATAAATGTTAAATAAAATATTTTAAAAACCCAACCCACTATTCACAGCATGAGAATGGTTCTACAGTTGTGGAGATTCCCTATGAAGAAAGTTTGATGTCAGTGGCCATCTCTCTCTCTTGAAGATTCCTAATGTATATTCATGTTAAGCATTCTGAGTCTTACAGTAAAGGGACTACTTTTGTTAAAAGATTAAAAAATTAAGTTATGCAAAAAAATAATATAGTAATAAACTGTCCTTTAATTACTTATCATTTAAAATTTTATGTATTATTTTATGTTTAGTATATTGCCTAAATATATATATAAGTGCACCATTGGTCTGCAATGCCTATAGAGGTCAGAAGAAGGCATCAAATATCATTGGACTGTAGTTCCAGGTAGCTGTTAGACACCATGTGGGTGCTGGGAATCAAACCTGGTTTGATTAATCAAACCTGGTTTGATTTTACAGAGGACCTGTCCTCTGTAAAAGCAGCCAGTGCTCTAAACCACCGTGCCATCTCTCCAGCCCCTAATTGCCTATCTTTACACTTATAAATTAGTGCATCTCTCAACCTTCATCAGAAAAGCTCATTTTTGCACTTGATAGTGATTAATACAGACCATGAACTGCTTAATGTGCAGAGAATAAGAGACTGTGGAATGCCTAGCTCTATATGGGATGTATATTACATACCTTCCCCCTAAGTTTCAGGAATCATTGTGGGGAAAAGGGAGGAAAGATTCTAAGTGCCAGAGAAAGTAGGTATCTGTAGTGAAACAATAATTGCCGGACATGACAGCAGAGTTGCACACATGAACTCACAATGGCTAGAACTCCGTAGCCCATATTTGTGCAAGATCAAGCCAACAAAAATCTTGCTATGCATGTGGGAGGGACTCATTGAATCCCCTAAGTGGTATTGGCTATTATTAGCTAGTGGGAGAGTGAGAGTACTTCTTCTCAGGGATATAGGTCCTGAGAGGTTACCCATGCTCTGTAGATGGTCCCCCGTCTATGCACATACAAGCAGTACTAAATTAACTCAGTGGGTAGTAAATTTTGAAAAAGAAGAGATAGCACAGCACATGATGTTAGGAGAGGAAATTGGTGAGGGAGACAGAAGAGGAGGAACTGGAGAAGAGGAAATTGATAAGTGGATTGGATATTATATCCATGGATGAATATTAAATAGTTTTTTCTAAAGTTAGAAGACATGGATGGAGGGCTGGACAGATAAAGAGAGGAGAGATAAATAATGCCTAGCTGGGGTGAAAAACCTGAAGGAATAATATTAGTCTAATAATCTATTGGCAAAATACACATATAATATCTCTACATGT
Source organism: Rhizomys pruinosus (assembly GCA_009823505.1). NCBI lineage: Eukaryota > Metazoa > Chordata > Mammalia > Rodentia > Spalacidae > Rhizomys > Rhizomys pruinosus. The sequence continues at coordinate 31,581 of VZQC01011709.1, forward strand.
GTCCATGTGCAAAGATGAAAGCTACATAACAAGAAACAGTACCATACAGAAGAAACCTTCCTTTAAGTCCTTGGCCAGGGTAGTCCAAGAGACTCCCAAAATTACACAAGTTATTGCTATAGCCATTGATTGCCTCCCAGAACCTGAAGGTAAAACCCTATTGCTGAAGACAGGACATATTTCAGAAACCAGATTTGGAGCACTGGAACTGGAACTGACCTGGAAGCTGCTTCCCCTGAAGTCTAATTCTCACAGTTTTGGAGAGCATTATGCAAGCCACTAAGGGAGAATATCAATCAATGGTCCAACACCAGCTCTAAGACCAAATATCCACATCGGTGACCAACACAGCGTATGATATCAGTGCAACAGTGGCACTTTTATCTTGAGGGATGTCAATGGCTAACTAATTGGACCTAAAGCCCACTCACTGAGAGGAAACTCACATGTGGTAATGTAAACACATCCAGAGATACACAACTGAAGAGATCATGTATCTTAGTGAAATCCCCAAAGTTGACACATTCCTAGGCTAAGTTAACATCTTACTACCGGTAAAAAAGGTATCCTTATATTTACAGACAAATATCCCAGACCACACTCAAAACAAGAAGCTTCATTTGTATCAGATGAAGAATAGTACAGAGTCCCACAACTGGACACACACATAGTCTGTGAATTGCTAGGTGACATCCACAATGCAACCTCTACACATAAGGCCCAAGCAACATAGAACAAGGAACCAAGAAAACATCAATTAACATCCTTACTCTCATTAAGGAAGCTCCCCCATGCAACAGGAGGCCAGCATGCAACAGGAGGGCAAGAATGGCCAAACTGTGGATATTAGGATTCTACAGTGTGTGGTTCCATGGACAGGTTGCCTATATTCAGCTTCACCCACCCAAGGCTCAGGGAACATTGCAGAAGAGGGAAGCAGAAAGATTGTAAGAGCCATATAGGTGGTGTAAGACCAAATGGAAATGAATCCTACAAGTTGCTGGGACCCTGTTCATATTAACCTACAGCATTTGTATCACCATGCACAAGACCCATGCTAGTTCAGCCAGTCAAAAATTCAGCACAGAATTGCAGAACTGGGTAGCAGAACATAATCTTAGCTGAAGAAATATTGGCAACTGCTTGCATTTGGATGAGGAAGAGTTGGCCTTCTTTAGGAGAGGGACTTCATATATATATATATATATATATATATATATATACCTTTTATTTATCAGTTCAATTTAGACATATTCCCTTCCCTCCACCCTACCACAGATCATGCATTCTGCCATAAATGTCCTGCATCTTTCTCTCAGTCTTTTTTTATGTTTAGGAATTCACATTTTCCTCCTTTAATTTTATATTACTCTAAAATATGAATACATACCTTCCACCCATATACAGTAATTACAGTAATTAAGTGGTGGGTCGATTCTAGAGCCTGTTAAGAGATTTACATTATAACAACAGAGTTGCTTTCAGACAAAAAGAAATATAACAATAATGTTGTTCAGCTTGCCTTTCAACTGGGGATTTGGTGTTAGCATGCACAAATGAGGGAAACCATTAACCTTTTTATTTTCTGGGACTTTGTTAATTCACTTAGGATAATGGCTTTGAGTTCCATCCATTTATCTGCAAAGTTCATGATGTCATCTTTACCACTGAATAGTACTCCGTTGTGTAGATGTACCACATTTTCGTCATCCACTTATCTGTTGAGGGACAGTTGGGTTGGTTCCAGCTCTTTGCTATTGTGAAGAAAGCTGCAATAAACATGAATGTGCATGCATCTTTGCAATAGGATGAGTCTTTTGAGTATATACCCAGGAGTGGTATGACTGGGTCAGGTGGTAGGATCATTTTGAGTCTTTTAAGGGTTCGTCACATTGCTTTACATAATGGTTATACAAGTTTACATTCCCACCAGCAGTGGATGAGTGTTCCCCTTTCCCCACAACCAGGAGAGGGACTTCTTTAGGAGAGGGCTGACTAGAGCTCAGGGGATGAGCTGGCACTGAGGAGTGGAGGAGTGGGCGGGGAGAGTACTTTGGCCCAATAGACCCTAGAACAAATGACAGAGTGTGCGAACTCTGGGGGAGGAGGGGTGGTGGGAGGGTGTCAATAGAGTAATGGGTATAAAGACAATTAGGACTTACTGAAAAAAATATGTATGAAATAGACAAAAAATCAATACAAATTTATAATTCAAAAAAGAAGTTAGACAGTCCAGTCAGGAGTTCTGGATCTGGAACTAGATTCCCACAGGATGGAGAGGGATGGATTGTCCAAATAAAAAGCCTGGATGCAGTGGCAGAAAGCTTGCAGAGAAGGCTGAAACTGAAGCCCTGCTAGCCTGATATTCAGGAGACAGAAGTGAACATTGGTCATTGTTGCTTTACCCAGAGTTTGTTCCACAGGTCCACAAAAAGCCTCTGCAGCCAAAAAACATGGCCAGTTGTGCATAAAAAAGAACCCAAGAGATGACCAGCACCTCCTCTGATGCCAATAACTTCAGCTAAGAACCCCATCATTCTGAACATTGGCAAGAATGTGAGGCTGTGGTTTGAAGTGAGCCATTCTTGCATCTCCAGCTATATTTTCTGAGCATGGAGCTCAACGCTGAGAAATTTTCATCAGTGCAAATGAGATCCCTAAAGGTTATTATTGACAGGCAGGAACATAGCTTCGAAAAACTGAAAACCCTATTCCTGTCCTTTCCCCAAACTCAGCTCTCTGACTTGTTATCTTATGTGGCCCCTTTTCTATTAAAACGCTCTGTTTCTGGTGATTAGTGGGGACTCCCATGATAAACACATAAAGCTGAAATTTTATTTAGTCCTGAGCTAGTGTACAATTAAGAAATCCAAGGTAATGGCAGGGAACAAATATGAGCAAAGTGCAATGATATACATGTATGAACATATCAGAATGAAGCTCATTCTTTTGTACACTAACTAAAAGTCAGTAAGAAAAATTTCAGATGACTATGGAAAGTTTCTCTGGCTTTGTAATCATGCTGCAATGAAAAGGGCATAAGAGCCAACATTCCAGAACCTGCCTTAAAATAGAATGGCAAGCTTGCACCTGAAGAACATGTGGAGTAGGATCAGCAGTATAAAACAGGAGGTCACATCTCAATTTTGAGATGGTTTTTAATGAAATGTCTAAGCCAGAGAAGAACACTTGCCAGCAGACAGAGGTTGCCACTATGAAAGCAGACATTTCTGGGGTCTGACTAGGCAGGCATTTTGTCTTACCAATGTGCCTATATTATAAATGCCAGATGGCTACCTCATGCATTGCTCAGTTCACAACATTTAAAGTTTCAGATGTTGGCGTTCTCTGGTCTTTTATTCGTTATAAACGTAATGCTTCTAATATTTGTCTTAGAGGATTATATAGTAAAAGACAAGACAGAGTTACACATTGATCACCATTCCCAAAATACGAGTTTGCCAAAACTAAACTATATATCACCAGAAAAAAATAGAAACTGATCGGTGGTGCTGCATTTTTGCAGGATTATGCATTCCAGAAGATGCTTAGAGGTGTATAAGTAGGACCAAGAACTAAGCTTCAAAGAACAAGGCAAAAACCTCCTTTTTGGATGCTTATTTCTGGTATCTCTTTGGTCTATCTATTAATATGGAGAGAGATGATGAGCAACACCAATATGTCTGAGCCTTAATATATTAGCTTAAAAAGTCAGACTTGCTTGGCTGGTATACAGGTATCAGATTGCTCTTTATGTTTTCAACAATATTATTTGCAAATAAAACACACAGTTTATCAAGCTGAAAGAACTATTCAAACATGTGTCACATGGTGAAATCAGAGACTAACAAAATGGCCTGTTGGCCAATCCAGCCCACAGTGATTATTTAACTCAGTGACACTGCTGAAACAGGCTGGCACTGCAAACTGGGAAACTAGCCAGGGCATCACCCTATACCCCTATTTCTGACCCTGCTACTAGAATTGACCTCCCAGGCAAATAGCTACTGCTCAGAGGACTGTGGTGTTCATTACATACACATTGAGACTTTTGCTATGGACACCTTCTGGGTACCAGGCAGTCTATGATACTTCTGACCAGCTGACCAAGTTGAATGGGTGAGATATTCAGGAGAAGAAAAGTGTGCAGTAGGCAGTGGGTGTCACCAGGGTAGAGAATAAAACTGATCAATGTAATAAACCTCCCCAAACCTGCTTACCACCTGGCCCCCTTCTTATAGCCGGGTCCCAACACTATGCTCACAATTCCTCCTGAAAAAATCTGCAAAAAGTGGTCACTGCATGCAAAGTTGCCTCAACCTAGGAGAATCAGCCACCCTAAGCAAATGGGACATGTTGGAACACTTCTTCCCCTTAGTAAATCAGAACCTACACAGTCTCCTCTGTGATACTTTTTTCCTTAAAAATCCCCCGGATATTTATTACCTTACATTTTACATTAAAGTTTGGGACCCCAGATATAAATTTCTGTAAAGCACTATCCAAATGGATTAGCCAATGTAGTTAGGGGACCCAGGGAAAAGGAAACATTGAGAGTCTACGCTAAGAAATCAGAGGCTCACTGAGTTAATTTGCATTAAAGAGCGTGATGCAAGCCTTAGATTTGTAGACCAGAAGCCACATACTTCTGAGAGATGTATTCAGTCACCTGCATACCGGACTTAGTTATAAGGGGTATTTGAATGCCACCTACTGGGCACAAACATCCTCCACATATTGTAAAATATCATTCATACTCCAGAGCCAGGATATGGTAGCTGCCAACTTACAACACTGTCCTGAGCCACACTGTGTCACAGCTGGCTAAAGGGTTTGAGGCATAGTGAAAGGTATTCTCTAACACAGTCAAACACCCAACATAGGACAGAGCAAGTTTCCCAATCTCTTTGCTGTAGAGCTATTCTAGACATTGGTAGTATGTTTCTCAGAATCCCTGGTCTCTTTTTGTACAGCAAGTTGAGAAGTATCACCCCAAAAGGTAAGTCCAAGTTTTATCAACCAGCACCTGTGGCTGTGAGCCTATTAGGAAATAGTATGTCTTTGCAGAAGTAGTCACATTACAGATCTCAGGATGAGCTCATCCTGGACTTAGAGAGGATCCCAAGTGCAACGAAAGGTGTTTTATTGGAGAATGGTATGGGGATTTGACACACAAAACAGGAAAAGACCAGGTAAAGTCAGAAGCAGAGATTGGAGTAATGTTGCTACAAGTCAAGTATTACAGAAAGATTCGTTTTCAAAATCTCAAGAATGTGCCAACCTTGTAAACATCTTGAATTTAGGCTACTCCCTTCTAGAACTGGGAGAAAGTAAAGTTACATTATTTTAGGCTGCCAAGCTTGTGATTCTTTGATACATCCAGCAATATCAAGAAAGTAACCCACTAAGATTCCAATAACATACTCACCCAGGGAAACAATCAAAACTGTCTCTATACACTTCTAAATGTCCCTTAAGGAGCAAAATTGTTCCACGTTTAAAAATATTGTGTCAGAATTATGTTCTCTAATCTAAAAAGAAGGAACTTTTGAGCTCTGTGAAAATTACCCAATCTTTACATCATGTGACCATCAGGATAAGACCATTGACATGAGGGCAGATGGGAATTACAAGTATCTGGGGAAGACGGACACAGAAATAACTACTACCATTCTTCTTTATTGGTGAGGCCTTTTCTATAAACCACTGGATATAAAGAGGGGCTCCGTTTAATCTATTTTGGATTACTAAGCAATAAGGAAATTCTAATCTTCACTTTTTTCAAAGTAGAGGTAAGCACCAGAGTCCTGTGAAGAGAAATGAGCCGAGGACCATCACAGAGAAAAGGAGAGAGATGGAGAGAGGAAGAGAGAAAGGGATAGAGATTGTCTGATCCAAAGTATGTATCCAAGAGCAAGTAAAATAGTGAACATTAGCATAGGGGTTGATTTGTCTTCTGACTCTTGGTCCCTTCCACTGCTAATTAAATGCAAATTCTAACGCTAGCTCTATTTCTGGGAAGAAACTTGGGAGATATCCACAAAGAGCATAACAATAACATTGCTGGTTAAAAAAAATGTGTGGCTTTGAAATCAGGCTACCTGATGATTTCACAATAGAGGTCTGCCCTGCATGGTCATGTGAGCTTCCACAAACCGTATGATTTCTTCAACTCTTGGGTCATTTTAAGAATTGGGGGGGGGGCTGGAGAGATAGCCTAGAAGTTAAGAGCACTGACTGCTCTTGCAGAGGACCCGGGTTCGATCCCCAGCACCCACATGGCAGCTAAGAACCGTCTGTAACTCCAATTCCAGGAGAACTCCAGTTCCAGGGAATCCAAGACCCTCTTCTGAAGGTTGCACAAACCTACATGCAGACAGTACATTCATACACAAACAAAAATGAATAAAATTAAAAAAAAAGGAATTGGGAGCAAGGTGCACTAACCTTTGAATGAGAATTCCAGAGTTAATGAACATAAAAAGTGTTTGGCCTGGAATTTGACTGGCATAGGAAAGCATTCAGGAAAGATTATTCAGAAGGAAGCACATTCATGAATTAAACAACAAATTTGGTGAGCATATAAAAGTTACTGGTGTTTGCACTAGCCAGGGGAATGGAAAGTACAGAATCTTAAGGTTTCAAGTGTCCCAAAATAAAACATGTTCAGGAGAATTTTAATTATCTAGATGAAGGATTATCCACTAAAAAATAATAATGCAGGTAATCAACTGCAGCAGGTAATCCTGAAATAACTGAGCCACTATCAGCAGGTGCCATCGACAGCCAATTTCCCTCCAGCAATAGTCTACTATGGAGCTTGGTTTTGTATGAGGTCAGATTCTTTGCCCTGAGAAGCTGCCAGCTGATTAATGAGAGCAGGCTTCAGAGAGTAGCCAACCCAGCCTTGACTTGCTTATACTTAATCCACAAATGTCATTCCTAAAATAAACTGAGCAAAGACAGACAAACATTGGAATTACACTGAATACTCAAAAGGCAATTTAAAATAGACAATTTTAAAATATTGAACATACATCAGTCACATAATGTTTCTGTGGCAAATCACCACAAGCTGGGTAGCTTAAAATACTAAAATTTATGAACTGATAGTTTTAGAGACCAGAAGTCTGAATAGATTGTGTAGGCTAATATCAAGGGGTTGGCACAACTGCAGTCTACCAAAGACAAAAATTCAAATGAAATGTACATTTAATCCAAAATGGTCATGGTTTTCTGCATCTGCCCATCATGTAAATTTTGATATTGTCATTGTTTCCTTGTGTATGAATACAGTGAACTAAATGTGCACAGAGGTCATGATGAAAACATGACTGGAGTCATGGTAAGGGGCAATTGAGGGAACACCAGTGAAATATTGACTGCAGGGTCAGAATAAGGAATTAACTCATCTCCATGAAGAAAAAACTCTTGGCAAAGCATCGATTCTCAGGAGCTGGACAAATAAATAAATAAATAAATAAATAAATAAATAAATAAATAAAAGCTTAGAGGAAATTTGGTTGTCTAGACCAGTTATAAGAATCCTTGTCACAGCCGGGCATGGTAGCACACGTTTTTATTCCTAGCACTTGGGAGGCAGAGGCAGGAGGATCTCTGTGAGTTCAAGGCCACCCTGGTCTACAGAGTGAGCTCCAGGCCAGCTGGGACTAAAAAAGGGAGACCCTGTCTCAAATACAAAAAAAAAAAAAAAAAAAAGAATCCTTTGTCATGTGGCACTATAGTGACTAGCACCTGAAAAGAGCCAATATGTCCCAGTCCCCAGTCTCGTTTTTGGAGAAAGAGCTCTGAAATGTGTGTTCTACACTTTTCCCCAGTTCCTTCTGTTGCACAGAGCAGCAGTGTGCTAGATAATACCACATAATGTGTTGTTTCCTCTTTTGTATTTCACTTCATCATACTTCCGCACGCTATATCCTCGTGTCCTGGTACAATTCTTTTTTTTTTTTTAATTGGTGCTTTGTACATTTCATACATCATTTTCCAATTCAGATCAGGCATATTTCCCTCCCCACCCCTTCCCCATTCACCCCACTACCCCACCCCCCCATCCAGATCATGCATTTTGCCATAACGTCCTGCATCTTCTGCTCAAGTTTTTTTTTTCATGTTTTTAGCTATAATGATATCAAATCCATGAGTACAAGCAGCCTCATATGTAAACCAATTTGTAGGACTGTTGTGCCCAAACCCCCAGGCCCCCACCACCAGAGGGGTGAGGGGTTGTATGTTCAAGCAAGGTTGATCAGAATAAGTGTCCCCCAGACTACATGCATGTAGTTTCACCAGATCGCCCAATCACAGCCTCTACATTCTACCACACGCCACCCCCTCTGATGCAGATTGTTCCCTAGGCTTAGGAAAGGGGCACAGGTGGATGAGAAGCAAAACAGTCCACTCTCTCTGGAGCTGTTGTCTTGGAGTCTGGTCAGTTCTGGCTGTTTCCTTTCATGGGCTGACAGTTTGTCCAGGAATAACCTTTTGATCCTACTAATGAAGCACAAGCAGTTAGATATATAGGTATTTAAAGAGCACTAATAGTTATAGTTGGTCACTTTGGTATAGACACATATGTTTGGATGATATGTTAATCCATGAATTACATTTTTCCTGTTTAATATGACAGGGTCTTACTGTGGCTTATAACGTCTCCTAACCTGTATGAATTGCTTGTACTTGACTCTGTCTCTGGGGGTCTGTTATTGGTGTTCTTATATGGAAACACCTACCACTGTACTGGCCCCAACCTCTGTCACAGGAGCACAAAGAGAGTAAGACACCATGCCTCGTGCCTATTACTAAGGAACACTTGGAAGTGAAGAGCAAATCACTGGGCTTCAGGGATACCCACTTGTATATATACTTATGACAACCAATCAAGGAGACAGAGGTTGGAGGTATATGAAAATTCTCTAGAGACTCAAGACACAAAATTACATCCCTAACTCCAGACCTCCCTATACAAGACAGAAATTAGACTGTTCTTCCTCCTATCCCTTTCCTTTATGTTCCATATAACACCTCTTATCTTAACTTCTTCAACTCTGATCTGGATTCATAGCCGCAAATACTTTTTTTTGGTCTTTTTAAGAAAGTGTCTCCTTTTAGCACCAGCTGTCCTGAAACTCACAGAGATCCTCCTGCCTCTGCCTCCAGAGTGCTGGGATTACAGGCGTATGCCACCACACCCAGCAGCCATAAATACTTTTGAGTTACACAAATACACAGTGCTCTAGATTGTGAAGTTTTTAGAAATTATATCCTCCCTGTCAGTGGTATGGATAAACATTTTAGTGAAGTCACCCTACCACCAACAAAGAAAAATTTCCTAATGTATGTATAGGGTCTACCAATTTCCATATAAATATTCCTGTCATGGTGCATTTCAACCTAGGAATATGGCATTAAATGGCTCACAGAGTTCCTGCATATTTAAGAATTAGCTCTTTTGAGCTGGTAGAGCTAGATTCTTTACACCATGGTCATGCCTGCTAAGACTTTCTGATGGTAATAACTTCATATTTTGGATATATGATAGGCATTAATTAAATGACTCCATACGAGGAAACGATTCACTACCACATAGCTTTCACTTACTCACATGACAGCATACTGACAGGTAAACAGACTACTTGGAAGTTCTCCTCCAGTCCTTCAGAGGTCCAAGCTGACTGCAGAGCTTCTGTCTTCAACACATGACTTCCAAGGTCTCCCCAGGTCATCTCTACTCCTGTCCAAGATAGAAAGACTGTAGAGGATTACAGTGGAACCTATGAACATGGTTTTTCTCATATACCGTTGTTTAAAACCAAAACATCCCCATATCTATCTGCAAAGAAAACTGGGAAATGTTGTGTAGCCAGGAGCTCAGGAAGATAAGAACATGGACTGTATATCTTCTTTCTCTGCCATAGTTGTATTTGTATGCCATCCATTGTGTGCCAGTCACTGTATTCAGCAGTTTTGAATATATTTTCAGATGAATTCACATAAATTATAGATGAGTGAACTAAAGTTTATAGAGGCCAAGTGACTTCCCAAAGTTGCACGGCTAGGACATAGGAGAACCTAGACCCAAAAGCATTTCTGTCCAATGCAATAGGTAAAGTTCTTTAATCAAAAAGTTTCATTTTGTTTCACCTTTGTAAAGATGAAGGCCACAGACAATGGAACTCTAAATCAGATCCTTGTTAAAGTCTTTCTCCTTCAGGAAGTTTAGTTTTTACTTTGGCCTGTTTATACTTTTATTACCACAAGATTAAGTGAGGCTATTTCTTTTTTTAATCTGTTATTGAGCTTTTGTACATTTCATACAACAGTTCTTTTTTTATTTAATTTTTATTGATGCTTTGTGCATTTCATACATTATTTTCCAATTCAGTTCAGGCACATTTCCCTTTCCCTTCCCCCCCACCCCCACTCCATCCCAGATCATGCATTCTGCCATAACTGTCCTGCATCTTTCTCTCAGTTTTTTTCTTCATTTTTTAGCTATAAGTGATAATCCATGAGTACAAGCATCCTTCATGTAAAAACAAACTTGCAAGCAGTTGTGCCAAAAACCACACAGCCCGCACCGATCCAGTGGGGGGGTGAACGGGTTTTTTGTACAATCAAGTTGATCAGATGAGTGGCCAGACTACATTGCTGTAGTTCTTCATTCCACCAGTTCAACACCCAAATCGCAAGCCTGTAAATTCCTACTAAATTCTACTAGTCCTACTACCAGTACCACAGAACGCCACGCCCCCTCTTCACAAGATTGTTCCCTAGAAACTTAGAAAAGGCGCACAAGGTTGGAGAGATGGGTAAAAAGTTCACTCTCTCTAGGAGCTGTTTTCTAGAAAACCTTTAACAAAATCCAGCATCCTTTCATGTTTAAAGTCTGGAGGGAATTGTCTGGAGGGAGCATTCCTCATGTAATCAAAGCCATATACAGGAAACCCCAGCACCAATATCATCCAATGGGGAAATGACAGAATCTTTCCCCTTAAAGGCAGGAACTACTTCGCAAGACCTTGCCTGTCACCACTCCTTCTTCCAATAGTTGCTGGAAAAACCCTTGCTAGGGCTAAGCAAGAAAAGGAAATTAAAAGGAAGTTCTAATTGGAAAAAGAAGGAAGTCAAGCTATCCATTTTGCTGATGATATGAATTGGCATAAAAGTTCTTAAAACAAATTTAGAATGCCTCCCCTATCTATGACCTTCAACACCTCCTGTGAGACCTCATGAATTCTGCCATACATGTTAAGTCCTATCCAGTCAAGCATTTGTACACAGATGTCTTTCAGTGCAAGTTCATCCACTTTTTGGCAAATGAATCTGTTAAACCTAGTTGTTAGAAGTGATGAGTTTTAGTGAATAGAGATTTGTTTAAACTGTAGTGTATCCCTCTAAAAATCATGAAAATCCAAGGCAGCCGCAGAAAACTTGGGCAGCCACAGACTAGAGGGAATGATTTTTTTTTTTAAATTTCAACTTTAATTAGATTAGTTCTTAAAATTAAAAGGAAAAAATCAGTAGTTTAAGATATTGTAGGAATAAGATTTTATTTTAGTGATAGATATTTTCTTATTTTAAAGGATGCTTTTATTTTGGATATAAGACTAAGGATTTCAGGGCATTGTTTACTGTTAAAGGAACTTGTACTGTGACTTGTTTTTTTTATTTTTTTTTATTTTTAAGGGATTCTACAATACAATGACACAGTTGTTTGCAGATAACATTGATGTTACTCAGTATGTCATACAATTAAGTAATTGGTGCATTTTGCAAGTATCTATGTCCAAATTTTGAACAACCCAAGATATTTTTTTATCTCAATCGTAGGAAGGGGGAATGATGAAGCCAGAGCTTGGAAATAAGAAAAGAGGAAAATATAAACTAAGGTATCTTGCTGTTGGTACTTTTACATAATACTGATGTCCGGGAGCCCTGAGATTCTTATTAAGTCATCTTGGGTGAACAAAGACAGCTTGACTTTTTCCCAGAGCAGCTAAAGGGAACAGAAAGAAAAAATGCCATCCTAAGTTTGGGATCTTAATGAGGGACTCTTCCAGGCACAGAATGGGGCCACCAAGAACCTCACAGACATTACAGAGTGCGAGAGCTGACACCTGCCAAGGTTGCTCTGTGTCGCATCTATGATGTAAGCTCCAAGGGGCTTTGGTACTGAAGTGAAATATTTGAGTGTGCATAGGATACTTTTCTTGCATAAAACATGAATAAAGATGCTAATTCCACTAATATCATTTCCAACACTTTTCTTTTGACTATCTGTATCTCAGAGAAAAGCACTGGGAAGAGGGAAAATCCTCCATCTCCATCTTCTGAGAGTACCAACTGGGTCTGAGAATTAAGTTGACAAAGATAGAATAAGAGGGGAAAAGCATACGGATATATAAAATACAAGTTTTATTTTTTTTAGCTTTTATCAATAAGTTTTTCTGTTTTCTTATTTATTTATTTTTATTGTTATTAAACGTTTTCCATACATCATACATCATTTCTCAGTTGAATTTAGAGTCACTTCCCTTTCCATGCCCCCCACCCCATCTGAGTTCCTGCACTCTGCCATACATGACTTGCATCTTTTTCTGAGTCTTTCCAGAGTTTCTTTTTCTTTTTTTTTAATTTTTATTTATTCTTGAATGTGTATGGATGTACTGTCTGCATGTAGGTTTGTGCGCCCATGTTGTGCAATGCTGTGGAGTTCAGAAGAGGGTGTCAGATTCCCCTGGAACTGGAGTCAAAGATGGTTCTCAGCCGCCATGTGGGTGCTGGGGATCAAACCCGGGTCCTCTGCAAGAGCATTCGGCACTCTTAACCACTAGGCCATCTCTCCAGCCTCCAAGTTTCTTTTTCTTTTCCAGTTTTTTTTTGTGTTCTCTTAACTAGTATTGCTTCAATATAAATACATATATACACATAGTTTTATTTATATATATATATATATATATAGTTTATATATATATTACACATAGGGTTTCTTTTTTGGCTAAAAGATGTCATGTTTTCCTTAAGGGAGTGTTTGAAGTTTCCTCCTTGGCAAGCCCAAACAACCATCACTCCACACTGGGGTTTTTCCCACCCATGGTCTCCCAAATGAAGTCCAGTAAGCATGCATCCTGTCTTGATCTTCCTGTCCTGGCCCGCTGATACAGCCCGGGTAGTCTAACAATGGCAGTCTATACTCTGACAAGGCTGAAATGCCCACAGCTGCTCAGTCCACAAGCTAGGTATCTCAGTAGTCCCCATCTGGCATTGAAGGTTTGGAAGACTCTTGGAGAGACATGAGACTTCAGTACATATTGGAGGGTTAAAAAGCTGTGTCTCATGTCTTTGAAGAATGGCAAAAGCAGTGGCTGCCACAGAGTAGATGCATTTGCCAGTAAGAATTGAAGACAGGCCAAACAACAGCGTTCTATCTTTTTCCTTTTTGTCTTTTTACTAAGATCTCAAGTTTTATATCTGAAGTACAATTTCTCAGGCCTTACTGATTATTTCTGGTTTTATTTCCTTTTGGATACTTAAGGCCACACAGTTAGCCCAGATTAACAAAGCTTTTTATTTGCTTGAGGTCAGTTGAGGATCTGGTCCTCAGGGGTCTCTTGGGGCTTTTCTTGGGGGGGAGGGTTGGAAGCCCCTGGCTCCTTTCAGCATTTCATTAACCAGTTCCATCCACTCGAGGACAAAATCAGGTCTTACTAGACCAGGTTCCCTTTTTGAAGCATAAGCAGACTTTCGTCTTTATAGACTGGACACTGGCCAAAGTCTCATTAGTGGATCTCCAAGACCTCCCTGCACAGGAAGACAGGTGACCCACATTTGCAGGACATTTCTTTTTCTTTTTATTCAGCCAATGTTGTATTGAAGCTCTGTGCATTTTATACAAATCAAATCTAGACCTGGGCCCCCTCCCTACCCACACTCTACCAGAGCTCATGCATTCTGCCAAACATGTTTTTCATCTTTTTCTCAGTCTCTCTCAAAATTCTCAATGCAGAAGTTGACTGTTTCGAGCAGAAGTTCACTGTTTCAATGAATTCTTTGGCACAGACTTTTCTGTTGTTGTTGTTTTGTTGTTATTCCTTCCAATATCCATCACTCCAAAATATGCACATATGCATGCCACATATATCATGGGTTTTAGCATCTTCAGCTTATTATTTTTTTATTAGGCTGAAAGATGTCACGTATGAAGTCTCCTCCTTGGCAAGCCCAAACCACCATCAGTTATGCCCTTGTGTTTTGCACTGGAGTTTTCCTTTCTATGGTCACCAAATGAGGTCCAGTAAGTACTGCATCCTGTCTTGATCTACCTGTACTGGTCTCCATGATACAGCCTGGGTAGTCCAACAATGGCAGTCTATACTCTGAAGAAGTGGAATCCCCAGTAGTAGCTCAGTCCACAAGTTGGCTGTCTCAGCAGTCCTTATCTGGCACTGAAGGTTTGGAGGGTTTTTGGAGAGACATGAGTCTTCAGTCCATATTGGAAGGTTGAAAAGCTGTGTCGCATCATGTCTTTGAAGAATGGCAAAAGCAGTGGCAGCCACAGGGTAGCTGCATTTGCCAGTAAGACAGGCAAAACAACTGTTCTCTTTTGTCTTTTTTTTCTATTACTTCTTTATTTTTTTCATTTTTAACAATAAGTAATAATTTATGAGTACAAGCATCCTTCATGTAAAACCAATTTGCAAGCAGTTATGCCCAAGCCCTCACAGCCCATGGGTCCCACCATCCAGCTGGGGGGGCGGGGGCTTGTGTGTTCAATCAAGTTGATCAAATGAGTGTCCAGACTATATTGTTGTAGTTTCACCATTTACCCCAATCAAAATCCTTACATTCTACCACGACCCCTCTTCCGCAGATTGTTCCCTAGGCTTAGAAAGGGGCACAGGTAGATGAGAAGCAAAATAGTCTACTTTCTCTGGAGCTGTTGTCTTGGTCTCTGGTCAATTCTGGCTGTTTCCTTTCATGGGCTGACAGTTTGTCCAGGAATAACCTTTCAATCCTACTAATGAAGCACAAGCAAGTAGATATATAGGTATTTAAACAGTACTAATTGTTATGGTAGGTTACTTTGGTATAGACACAGATGTTTGGATGGTATATTAATCCATTAATTACATTTTTTCTATTAAATATGACAGGGTCTTACTGTGGCTTATAACATC
>VZQC01011709.1:61517-142017 GCA_009823505.1 Rhizomys pruinosus
TGATTTCTTTATTATTTCTTTATTTATTTTTACAGTACGTTGAAGACTCATGCTATTTAAGCTAATCAGAATTTGTCTTGTTTGTAAGAGAAAGCTCATGGGACAGATATATCCAATTTTCTGAAAATGACCACATGTTGGCAACTTTTTTATTCAGCAGCAGTAGAATAGAACACTAGGTTCAGTTTGTAAAATGTGGGTTCTAGTTGAACATACACTTTTATACACATGATCCTAATACACAGTTAGGGCACCCACTCATTCTACAAATTTGTAAGCAAAATTCCATTTTAAGTTTGTTCCTGTCAAACTCTGAGCAACCAGCCACTTTAAAGTCAAACTAGCGAATCTGCACTCACCCAATAAAGCTGGGGTTATTTTTTGTTGTTTGTTTTGGTTGCTTTTTTTTTTTTTTTTTTTTTTTTGGTCTTTTCGAGTCAAGGTCTCCACTAGCCCCAGCTGTCCTGGACTCACTTTGTAGACCAGGCTGGCCTTGAATCACAAAGATCCACCTGCCTCTGCCTCCAAGTGCTAGGATTAAAGGCATACGCCCCAGCCCGGCAAATGTCAGTGTTTAAAAAAAAAATTTCTATGACAGGGCGGAGTGATGGTCAGTGGTTAAGAGAACTTGTTCTTGCAGAGAATCTGGGTTCTGTTCCCAGCACCCACATGATGGCTAATACCCATTAGTAACTCCAGTTCGAGAGGATTCCACACCATCTCTTCTGGCCTCCAATGGCATTTCATGCACTTGTTAGAACTACATGTAGCAAAAACACTCATACACATAAAAAAAAAATTATATATATATATATATGTCTTTTTGACACAGGGTCTCCCTGTAGTCCCAGCTGGCCTGGAACTCACAATGTAGACCTGGCTGGCTTCAAACTCACAGAGATCTTCCTACCTCTGCCCAGAGTGCTGGGATTAAAGGAGCCACTTTGTCCCCGGAATCTGTGGCCATGAAACCAGCAGGGTACAGCACGGAAGCTATAGAAGCATTTCAAGATGGCCGCTACCCTGATGTGTAGGTTTGCAAGGTCCTGGCTGCCAGACTTAACCTGAAGGAGGAACACATGGAGTCTGGGTTCCTCTGGAGCAGGCACAAGCGGAGGAGAAGTTTATCAATGCCCAAGGTCCCTGCTCAGCTCAGCTCAGCCTGGAGTCTTCTACCACTACAAGAAGCAAGGTTGGCTCGCCAGGCACCTCTCCATCAATGCTGACAAGTCAGAGAGCACAAATGCTTTTTTTTTTTTTGTCTTTTTTTAGAGACAGGGTCTCCCTGTAGCCCAGCTGTCCGGAATTCCTCTGTAGACCAGGCTGGGCCTTGAACTCACAAGATCCGCCTGCTCTGCCTCCCAGTGCTAGATCAAAGGCGTTGTGGCGCACATGCCCGGCACCACAGATGCTGTCCCTCCTCCTCCTCCTCCTCCTCCTCCTCCTCCTCCTCCTCCTCCTCCTCCTCCTCCTCCCCAGAGAACCCACTTCTTTGTCCCTCAACTACAACTAATTCTCTATTTCTGAGGAGGTTTTTTTCTTTTTCTTTTTTTTTTAACTTATATTGTATGTGTATGAATGCACTGTCTGCATGTGGGTTTGTGCACCCGTGAGTGCAAGGCCTCGGAGGTCAGAAGAGGGCGTCGGATTCCCCTGGAACTGGAGTTCTCCTGGAATTGGAGTTACAGACGGTTCTCAGCTGCCATGTGGGTGCTGGGAATCAAACCTGGGTCCTCTGTAAGAGCAGTCAGTGCTCTTAACTGCTAGGCCATCTCTCCAGCCCTGGAGTTCTTTTTTTTTCATCTAGAAAAATTACTGTGTACATTATTCTTTTCATATAAACATGACTTGATGTATGGAAACAGAAATCCTGCTGTTCACTGTCCCTGCTGCAGATTCTGGTGTTCTGGTCATGCCACTGTGTAACAGAGCTACCTGGAACACTTTGTTTCATTGTACTGGGGTCATGTTGTATTTTTTACAGTTAAGTACTTGTGTGAGAATAAGTGTCTGAAAGTGAATAACAGGAGCACATAAATTTAGAATCAGAAGTGATCGTGATGCCAGAAGGCAGCACAGGGTCTACATGGATGGCTGAGACAGTGACACTTTTGCTCAATGTACACAAATTTTTCCATGTACAAAATTATTTAAAATATCATAAGATTACATTCAAGCTATGTGTATACTGTGTATATGGTAAATAAATGATTTTTGAATTTAGACTTTGGGTCCTGTCCCCATGGCATTATGGTTTGTATGTAAAATATCCTTGACAGGTTCATGCTTGATACATGGTTTCCAGCTGGTAGCATTGTTTTGGGAGATTATGGAACCTTTGGGAGGTAGAGCCTAACTGGAGGAAGCAGATCAAGTGTGTGTGTGTGTGTGTGTGTGTGTGTGTGTGTTGACATCCTTGTCCTGTCCTCTCTATGCTTCCTAGCCCACCGAAATGTGAACTACCTCACACACTCCCCACCATGGAGAAGAGCCAGCCCAGTCACCGTGACCTCCACCCTGGCTTGCCTCTCATGAATGAAAACATGGGCGAACATGTATCCTTCTCCCCTAAGTTGCTTATTCAGACATTTGTCCCACTGACAAGAAAAGCAACAAATATACTATTATCTCGGTGTGAGTGTGCAAAGATTTCAAAACTGAAATGAAAACTCAAACTCAAAGCACTTCTAGTTTCAAGCACTTCTGACGAGAGATCCTTATTCTATACAAAGCTATAGAAATCAATGCAGTATGGGACTATTATTAGAATAAACATATCAATGGACTAGAAATTATTCCAGAAATAGAATTTAGTTGACCTTGTGATGAGCTGAATTTTGATAAAGGCACAAAGATAATTCAATGGGGACAAAACAGTCTTTTCAATGCACATTGATGAAACAATCTAATATTCAAGTGAAAAGAAGGAAACTTTATATCTTATCATAAAAGCTTTTTCTTTTTTTTTTCCTTTTGGAGACTAAGGTTCACCACCCAGCCCTGACTGGCCTGGGACTTGCTATATAGAGAAGGCTAGCCTTGAACTCACTGATATCCATCTGCCTCTGCCTTTTGAGTGCTCACATTAAAGGTGTGTGCCACCACACAGGGCAACAGACTTAAATTTAAAAGCTTAAATTTTAGAACAATATAATTTTTAGGGGAAAACCTTTGGTTATATAAAAGTTTCTCATATTGGGGCTGGAGAGATGGCCTAGCAGTTAAGAGCACCGACTGCTCTTGCAGAGGACCAGGGTTCGAGTCCCAGCACCCACATGGTGGCTAAGAACTGTCTTTAACTCCAGTTCCAGGGGAATCTGAGACCCTCTTCTGACCTCCGCGGCATTGCATGGCACGGGTGTACAAACCTACAGGCAAACAGTACATTCATACACATAAAAAATAAACCAAAAATAAATAAATAAATAAATATAAAAAATAAATAAATAAAATTTAAAAAAAATTAAGTTTCTCATATTTACATCAACAGCATAAGCAACCAAAGCAAAACAGATTGAACTATGTCAAAACTTAACTTTTGTGCTACAAACAACAGCACTATGAAAGTGAAACCTAACCTGCATTATGGGAGAATATATTTGCAAATAATATATCTGATAAAAGATTCTATTTATTATTATAATCTACATATTTATTATAATCTACATATTAATATATGTAGATTCTAAAAAACTGTGCCAGACATGGCAAGATCCCTGAAAACATTATGCTAAGAGAAAGTAATCAGTGACAAAATACCAGATATAGGTAAACTTCAGTAGACAATCATACAGAAACAGAAATGAGGTTAGCGTTGCTAAGGGTTGAAGATGGAATGTGAAGTAACTGCTAATGGCTAGAGGTTTCTCTAGGGATAATGAAAATGTTCTAAGTTACAATTGTGGTCATAATTTTGTGAGTATGTAACAACTATTTAGCTGCACATTTTAAATTGAATTCACCATAAATGGCTGAATTTTATGGTAAGCAAATTACAACTCAATAAAGATTTTTTTTGAGGCAATAAAACTAGCTATCAGACTATTGCAGCTTATGAAATCTGAGACTCCAGCTCTTGACTAAAGAATGGGATACTCTGGACTTTCAAAAGCATATTATTTCTTTTTAAAAATTTTTATTGAATTTTTGTGTATGTCATACAGAACATCTTAATCAACATTATACCACCTTCCCCATTGGGACTCTCATACCCCCCTGGATTTCATAAATTCTGCCATTTGTGTTAAGGCCTATCATGTTAAATTAGTGTCCCCAGATATCCCTCAGTACCAGTTCATCCACTGAGGTCTAGTCAGCCTACCTAGAGTCCCTCCCTTTAAGAAGATCAGCTGTCATATGACAGTAATCATCTGCCAATAATTCTCCAATTAAGATTGATACCTGCTGTCAATTTCCCCAGTTGTATTCTGGGTTTTTGTCTGGTTGAGTTGGCATGGGTCTTGCACATGCTGACACCATTGCTGTAGGTTCATATGAGCAGGGTCCCAGGAGCCTGTAAGACTCTATTTCCCTATGTTCATACAGCACCTCCCTGGCTCTTACAACCTTTTTGCTCCCTCTTCTGCAAGGTCCCTGAGCCTTGGGTGGGTGAGTTTTAATATAAGAGTCCTGTCCAAGGTCCTACCTTTGTAGACGCTTATTCTCTACATTTCGGCCACTTATGATCTTTTGTGTTCCTGGCCCTCTGCTCATTGATGACAATCAAGAGATACATTAGTGTTCTCTTTATCCATTGTTCTATGTTCTAGGAGCCTTAGGTGTAGAGGTTGTATTGTAGATGTGAGGCTGGGGGAATTCACAGACAATCTCTGTGTGTGACTAGTTGTAGAACTCTATAATAATCTCTGTTGAAAAAGAAGCTTCTTAGATGGATGATGACTGGGATATTCTTTATTTTTAAAGCTTTTAAAATTTCTATTATTTATTTTAATTTTATGTGTATTGGTGTTTTGCCTGCATGCATGTAAGTGCACCATCAGTGTACAAAGCTTGCAAAGGACGGAAGAGGGTGTCAGATCCCATGTGGGGGTGGGGACTGAACCCCAGTCTTCTGCTCCTAGCACCGAACCGTCTAGCTACCTCCTCTTTAAAAAAAAATATCTTTATGTTTATGAGTGTTTTGCCTGCATATGTGTAAATGCAGGCAAACATGTGTGCAGTGCCCACAGAGGCCAGAATAGGGCATCATCAGATTCCCTGAAACTGAAGTTACACACACACGCCATGTGCCACTTGGGTGTTGGGAATGAAAAGCAGGTCCCCCAGAAGAGTGGAGTGTTGAGCCCATGAATATTATGTTTTTTCTTTTTTCTTTCTTTTTTTGAGACAGGGTCCCCCTGCAGACACCACCCCAGCTGGCCTGGAAGTTGCTATGTAGACCAGGCTAACCTTGCTCTCACAGAGATTACCCCTGCCTCTGCCTTCTGAGTGCTAGAATTAATGGCTTGTGTTACCACACTGTATTAGTCACTTTTCTGTTGCTGTGATAAAACCACTATGACCAAGGGAACTTATAAAAGGAAGAATTTATTTGAGCTTATGATTGACGGTTCCAGGGAATTAGAGTCCATTGTGGCAGGAGGCATGGTGGCCAGGACTGGAACAGAAAGCAGAGGTTCATATCTCGCAATGAGCACAGGAAGTCAAGAGAGAGAGACTGGAGACTGAAAGGCTTGTTAAACTCACTAAGCCTGCCCCCAGTGATGTACTTCTTCCAGCATGGCCACACCTTCTAAGACCTTCTAAAACAGCACCACCAACTGGGGACAAAATGTCTGAACACTTGAAGCCCATGGGGGACACTCTCATTCAAACTACCACACATGCACACAGTTTGGATATTCTTTCTTTCTTTTTTTTCTTTTGGTCTTTTTGCAACAGGGTCTCCCTTTAATCCCAGCTGGCCCGGAGCTCACTATGTAGACCAGGCTGGCCTTGAACTCACAGAGGTCCTCCTGCCTCTGCCTCCTGAGTGCTGGGATTAAATGTATGGGCCACCACATCTGGCCTAAGATGGTTCTTAGCCGCCATGTGGGTGCTGGGAATTGAACCTGGGTCCTCCACAAGAGCAGTCAGTGCTCTTAACTGCTGAGCCATCTCTCCATAATAAATATATTATTTCTTAACATTAAACTTTTTATTGGAATGAGACATGAAAAATCTTAACATTTCTGGACATAGAATTTGTACAATACCAATTAAGGGTGAAATTTTAGATGCTTAACTAGTTAGTTCCTGTGTCTGGACAAATGTGATATGAGATCATTGACCATCCGTGGGAATGTTTGAATCTCAGGCCTGTGGGTTGCCCTCAGCTCTGTTCCAGGTCAATTGCCCCAACATCAATTAGTGTGAGCGCAAGGTGATGAAGCTGATTTCAATATCATCTTAAACAAAGCAACAATTAGGAAGGTAAGTATCCTGCCAAAAAAATTACATAATGCATTCCAGAGCTAATTAAAAATGAGTTCTGGATCAACCATGCTGAATACTTGCATTTAACATCATTTTAATAGGTTAACAGTTAGGCATACTCATATATATTACAACTTATTTTTTTTTAGGTTTCTGTGATTCATCTAGCTCACATTTTACAAGAAAATTAACAAAGTCTCAGAACCCATCTGGGTACTTCCTCCTAACAATCCAAATGCTCAACCACCTCCCTATTCAAAGTTGGCCCACAGTGTTAGTCTGGTGGTCATCTAGGAGGCCTTCCATAAACTAATGAATGAGAAGCAACAAAAGGTAAAGGCTCCTTGCCTCTAAACTGGGATACCTGCAAGAAGAGAGGTGATAAGGCCCTGCTGTCGAAGACCTGACATTAACATGGGAAAGATGTATTGAGACCACACATGCAACTGTACAGATGGCCTCTGGAATACCAGAAAGTGTTACCAAAGGCCACTAAACCAATAAAGCAAATATGGGTCTCCTTGAGTCAAGCAAGACTCCTCTGTCTGCACCAGCTACACCTCACCTGCCTGGAAATACTGTGCAGCAGAGGCAGCCATATGCCTGCATATCCCAAATCTAATTGGCTATTGGCTCTCTCCTTGGAGGAATAACCCACGGCTGATGCCACAAACTTACATCCTCTAGTGGTTAGGAGATGTTATAAGCCACAGTAAGACCCTGTCATATTTAACAGAAAAAAATGTAATTCATGGATTAACATACCATCCAAACATCTGTGTCTATACCAAAGTAACCTACCATAACTATTAGTACTGTTTAAATACCTATATATCTAATTGCTTGTGCTTCATTAGTAGGATCGAAAGGTTATTCCTGGACAAACTGTCAGCCCATGAAAGGAAACAGCCAGAATTGACCAGAATCCAAGACAACAGCTCCAGAGAGAGTGGACTGTTCTGCTTCTCATCCACCTGTGCCCCTTTTCTAAGCCCAGGGAATAATCTGCGGAAGAGGGGGCGTGGTAGAATGTAAGGGCTGCGATTGGGGTGAATGGTGAAACTACAGCAATGTAGTCTGGACACTCATTTGATCAACCTGATTGAACATACAACCCCTCACCCCCCGCTGGAAGGTGGGGCTGTGGGGGTTTGGGCACAACAGCCTGCAAATTGGTTTTACATGAAGGATGCTTGTACTCATAAATTATCACTTATTGCTAAAAAATGAAAAGAAAAACTGAGAGAAAGATGCAGTACAGTTATGGCAGAATGCATGATCTGGGATGGGGTGGGGTGGGGTGGGGTGGGGGGGAAGGGAAAGGGAAATATGCCTGAACTGAATTGGAAAATGATGTATGAAATACACAAAGCATCAATTTAAAAAATTATTTATTTATTTATTTATTTATTTTTAGTCTTTTGAGACAGGGTCTGTCTGTAGCTCCAGCTGTCATGGAACTCCCTATGTAGACCAGGGTAGCTTTGAACTCACAAAGATCCACCTGCCTCTGCCTCCCAAGTGCTAGGATTAAAGGCATGCGCCACCACACCCAGCTGTTATTTTTATTTTATGTGTATGAGTGTATTGCCTGCATATGTGTAAGCACCCATACCATGCAATACCTGCAGAGGCCAGAAGAGGGTGTGAGATCCCCCAGGAACTGGAGTTAACAGACAGTTGTTAGCCACCATGTGGGTAATGGGAATCAAACCTGGGTTCTCTGGAAGGACAGCAAGTTTTCTTAACCACTGAGCCATCTCTCTAGCCCTGAGAAGCTACATTTTAATAAGTTCTCCAGGCAATTTCTATGTTTGTTACAGTTTAAAAGGCCTTGTTAACATACCTAACCAAAGCTCAGTGTAGAGATGCCTCTGGTCATATAGGCAGTGGATCACTTTTAGTATCATTTGAAAGAAGATGGTAACAATCTAAGAATGCCCCTATTTGGTTCAAACTAGTCAGTGGCAGTGGGCTTGCGTAGGGCTCTCTATTCCTGCCCATAGCAGCCTCGGGAGTTTTTTCAGAGACCTTCACCCAGGTAAAGCCAGATTCTTAGAGTCACCAAAGAAAATAATTTCAAGATAAGCCAGAGTGCAACAAAGTTGGAGCTTATTAAGAGATATTTTGGCATAGTTTTTAGCACTGGAGTTAATAGAGGTGCTTAGAACAAGAATATACCCAAGTATGGGCTTCTCAAGGGAGACATTCACATTACTATCTCTACTTCCATGGCTTTCTTTTCAAAATATTTTATTATTTTTATTTTATGTATATTGCCTGCATGTATTTAAGTGTACATACCCTTGTCATGCAGTGCCCTTGGAGGTTAGATGAGGGTGTCTGACCTCCTAGAACTGGTGTTACAGACAGTTGTTAGCCGCCACATGAGAGCTGGGAACCGAATTTGGGTTCTCTGCAAGAGTAGCCAGTGCTCTTACTGCTAAACCATCTCTCCAACCCTGATCCTGTGACTTTCACAGTTACATTTTTTTTAAAGAGCACAATTTATAAGTGTTTAAAGACTAAATGATACTTAAAATTTAAGTCAAATCATATGAGGTGGTTTACTTATTTCTCTTAAAGAACTTTCTATTATAAATGAAATGGTAAATTTTTTTCAGTGCTTCAA
The DNA here is from genome assembly GCA_009823505.1 of Rhizomys pruinosus. NCBI lineage: Eukaryota > Metazoa > Chordata > Mammalia > Rodentia > Spalacidae > Rhizomys > Rhizomys pruinosus. The sequence goes on from VZQC01011709.1 coordinate 70,585, forward strand.
ATTTTAAAATTACATGTATTTATTTATTGTGTATGTGGAAGGGGGTGAACGGTTGAGACAACTTGCAGGAGTCAGTTCTCCCCTACGTTGTGGGTCCTAGAGAAGGAACTCAGATTGTCAGGTTTGGCAGCAAATGCCTTTATTCACCGAGCCATCTCACCAGCCAATAAGGTGGTTTTATGAGGTATATTATTTAGATTTAAGTATGAGATAGGAGTACTAAGATGGTAAAGCACAAGGTTACAAACTTTCTGCCCTAAGTACAGTGTTGTTTTTAACATCCTGGTTGGGATGTCTTTTGGAAAACATGCATTATCTCTACAGACAATTGGTTTGGCTTTCTCAGCTGCATTGAAGTTTCTTGACTCCACCAGCAGAGAAGCCAGGGTGAGGGGCATCATTCTCTTTCCAGGTCCCCTTAATTTCCTATCTTTCTATTCTGCTTCAGTAAAGGCTGTAAACTTTATATAAATATATAGTTAAACACCCTGAGGAGAGCAGGGAGGAGCTTGTTCTCGGGGAAATGTTCTCTTTTCCAGGTGTCTCTACTTCTTCCTGGCTTTGCCCTCTTGACCCCAGGACTACATCCCTGGGGAAGCCCACCCTGAGATCCTTAGATGACAGCAGCAAGTGGTTAAGGGTCACACTAATAGCAGAGTATGGTGGTCCATACTCTGTTCTACTGGAAAAGCACAATTCAGACCGTGACACACCTATCTCTATCTCCCTTCCCTACTTGGTACCATTCAGGTATAGACTTTATATCCCGTGAAGAGTGGCAATTCTAAGCATTCAGGCCTTGGGTAAGGGGAAACCCATATGTTTTCCCTTCACCCCATACTTCTGTTTCCTGCAAAAGGAAATATATAAAGCCCAGTAGTGGAAGGTCCTCCCACAGGGGCCTTTGGTCTTCAAGCCAGAGTAGGGAGAAAGAGATTAGGAAGGATTCAAGAAAGGCTCATGGAGGGTAACATTTAAAGAGCAATTCTTAGGCTCTGACCTTAAGAGTCTGATTTAGGGCTGGAGAGATGGCCTAGCGGTTAAGAGTGCCGACCGCTCTTACAGAGGACCTGGGTTCGATCCCCAGCACACACATGGTGACTGAGAACCATCTGAAACTCCAATTCCAGGAGAACTCCAGTTCCAGAGGAATCCGACACCCTCTTCTGACGTCTCGGCATTGCACAACACAGGTGCATAAACCTGTATGCAGACAGTACATTCATACACATACAGAAATAAATAAAATTTTAAAATAAAAGTCTGATTCAAAGTGCCTGTCTGTAGTCCCACTCAGGAAGCTGAGGAGGAGGCCTATTTTATCCCAGGAATATAAAGCCAGCTGGGCTATGTAACTAGACCTTGTCTCAAACAAAACAATGAATATAATTCTCAGAGTTTTGGGTTACGGGTATAGCTCATGTAATGAGCTTGCCTGACATTACACAAGGCCCTGTGTTTAAGTACTAACATTGTCAAAAAGGATAATAACAAAATCATATTCTGACGATAAATTTCCAGTTACTCTCGCCTGATCATGACATGTTGTATATGTGATTGAATGTCAAAGTGTACCCCATAAATGGATAAAATTACTATGTGTCAATTAAAAATAGAATATTTTTCTAAAAGGTTCTATTCTAGGAGGTTTGAATTTAGGCCTGGAAACTTTCATCTTAGCAACCAAGTTATTCTGTTGTAGGAGGCTAGGCCTAAACATGAAGAGAGGGTGATATAGAGATGTCCTTGATGTATGCCGTGGTGGAATTATATCCCTATCCACCCTTTGTGCAAGTTGAAAATATCCTAATACATCTAGCTACCAAACATCACAGGTTAGTAAACAATACCATTTATCTGTTTACCCTAATGGGGCTCACTGGTGTTGTATCACATGTCACCAGCCAAGGAAATTTCAAAATTCAAAGTACAGTTCTAACACTGCTTCTGGACCAGTGAAAGGGTGGCACATCTGAATTCACCAATCACTGTAGGTTGGTGACTGTTTTGAGGACAGCAGTACCTTTACAAAGAATTCACTTATTCTTGGGCATCTATTTCATGTTTTGAGCTGGTATGTCATTATTCATGAGAAACACTTGCACAGCACTGAACTGCCTGAAACTTTCTGCCGAGCTTGGGTTGAGTGGGTGGAGAACTGTGAAAAGTGTGACCACATTTGAAAGCTATTTCTCAACTTCCTAAAAATAAGTGACAAATTGACCATTTCAAGGCTTGTGAAACACCTTAACCAAAATTATATTACCTAAGCAGAATTACTGTAACTCCCTGCCTGTTATCCAAAGGCACTATTATCATATAAAAGTAACTTTCTGTACTTCAGTTTCTCCATCTGTAGCATGGCAGATAGATATATGACCCTATATAATGCTCATTCCTCCAACGACTAGGTCATTTACATAGCTAATGGATACAGAATCTACTTATTTTGTAAATATCCATTACACTTTTTGGCGAATATCACAAAACCATTGTGAGCGCACTGAGGAATGATTCTGGAGGCTGAGTGGAGAAAGAATTTTATCTTCTATTTAACCCCGTTTGAATGGTTCGAATAACTATAGACTGATGTGTGTGTGGTTGGTTTGCTTAGGGTTCCCTAACCTTTAACTGCTCCAGGACTTTCACCGCACACTGTTCTGTCTCCTTTAACTCCCTGGCTCAGAAGGGACTGGAAGCACCCTGTCTCAAACCCGTGTCCGGGGACCGCGCCCTGCCCGGCCCGCAGCAGGCCGGAGGATGCAGATCTGCAGCCCGAGCCTGCGTGCCCACGTGACCGCAGCTATAAGAGCAGGCGGTGGCGCAAGGCTCCCGCCCCTCCCCGCCGGCCACGGTCTGCTCTCGGCGCCCGGCTTCGCGGATCCTGCGACCTGCGGCTGCGTCGGCCGCTCGCGTCCCAGGCAGCACGATGACAGGTACGCGCGGAGCTGCCCGGGCTGGCGGGAGCCCGGCTGCGGGTCGCCCGGGAGATGTGTGAAGGACGGGGCCCGCGGCGGACTTGCTCGGCCGCCGCAGCGGAGCGGCCGCCGGGGCTGCAGGAAGGCGCAGCCGGGCGGGCAGAGCGCCGGCCTCGCCTCCGCCGGGCTTCCGTCTCGTCCTCCGCAGTCTCGGGAAGGGCGGGCGGCGGGGCGCCGCGGTGGGGGTGGGGCTCCGGGCTCCGGGTCGGTGGGCGGGGGTCGGAGCCCCGGGCGCAGCGGGACCTCCGGTGCACCGATACCGGGACCGGGCGCTGGCCGGCGGCTGCCGAGCCGACTCCTGCGCTGCGGCCCGCGGCCCTGGCCTCCACGCCGAGCCTATTTTTAGGCCTTTGGGGCCGGGTTGCAGGGACTCCGGAGCCCGGCTAGCGTCCCCCGGGGGCGGGCCTCGACGCCACTTGTTGCGAATGCGCCCCCGGCCGAGAACGCTCGGGGGTAACCGGTCCTTCCTTCCGTGTAGCCAAAGCGAATAGCCTGGATTGTGACTGCGATCCTACTGCCTAAACATTGCAGGTGTAGTGACTTCAGATGTCTTCCGGAAGGTTAAAGCACCCAGCTGTCTGTCATCCTTCTTTCCTGCTCATTTAGAGTATTTGCTAAGACTGGTGTTTCAGCCCGCGTTTAGAACCCTTATGTACTCTCCCTTTCCTAATCTAATAAACCATGTCCTTCCCCCTTGTAGTCTTTGAATCCTATTCAAACTAAACTTTAATGTACCATCTTCTGAAATCTGGGTCACTTGTGCTTTAAAAACATAATTCATTATGCTCAGATTACCTTTATAGGGCAGAATGATTTTGAACTGTTATTACCTCACGATGTGTTGATGATAACAGAAGCAGGTACTGGTTAGTTGTATGTGACAAATGTCAGTTGTCAGTCTTCCAAGATTCCTCCGAATGTAATTGGCTGGAGGGAGGGGAGAAATTCTCAACTTTCTACAACTTAGTAGCTGAAAGAAGGCCCCACAGTATGGGTGAAATAGCTTCCAGTTCAGCTCCTGGGGCTATCACTGGTCCCCTGGACAGCCCACAACACATTAGCCTCTCTGGAATTTCTACTGTCTCTAGCCTCCACGTTGGAAAATGGGCAGGAGAGAATGAGGAAACCTGAAACAGAGGGTGACTTCATGACAGAATCTCATAAGTCTCTGGTTGGGCAACAGTCCCCCCAAATGACCCCTGCTGGAGTTTGATCCCAAGTGCACCTATGAGGTTTTTGGATGCCCACCAACCTGCTAATGTTAAATTCTCCGTGGAGATAGTCCCCAGCATTATCCCAGGAAAACACTGGGAAATGTTAAAAGCCTGTCAGGTGAGGATTGTTCTGTGGGAAGAATAAGCCATGTTTGCCTTCTGTTCTTGCAAGGAGTTTTGGGAGACTGGCACGTATGTCTGTGTCTCTGTTAGAAGAACGCGAGAATGGGGATGGGGGTGGGGCACTTATTTTTCCAAAGAAGAGGAGGTAGCTGGCCACGGTTCACATCTATAATCACAATACTTGGGAAATAGAGGCAGGGTGATTGCTAGGCCAGCCTAGCCTGTGTATAGCTAGGCATTAGTGAGAAACAAAAACAACAAACAACAACAATAAAACAGGAGCTCAGGATGCCACTTGTTGGTAGAACACTTGCCTAGCACGTGGAGGGCTCAGAACATGTGGATTGGATCCCCAGAGCTACAAAAAAAGAAAAAGAGGGAGGTTTGTTAGAATTGCTTTTGAATCTCAATGATTAGTGACTAGGAAGTAAGGCCTGTCAGGAAAGTTTCCATTTAAGCAGAAAGAAACTCAAAGTTACTTTTCAGGAGTGTCAGGGCAAGGAAACTTTTGCTCCAGGTAGAGGGAAGAGCAAGTTTAATATTAAAAGCCTGAATCGTGGCCTGAACACGCACCGGAATGAGGAATGCAGCCTCTACTCTCAGACTGTCTCAGATACTTGGATCTGTGCTTAGATGAAAATGTTACCCACCGTGCCCTGTGAAAGGGAAGTGTACTTCTTGATCCCTAACGTTCACCTCCTACGGGTTAAACTACCATTTGATCTGAGAATTTGTTCACACTCTAACTGGGTTTTAGTTTTTGGAGCTCAGTGATCCTCTTGAAGGCTGTCAGACATTTCTGCTAAACTAGAGTCTTGAGCTATTCTTGGATGACTACCCGAGTTTTCCCATTAAAGGGGCTATTGCTTTTCTAACAGAGCAAGTGGATCTCTGAGGAGATGATTTTGCTCAGTTATTGTTTGAGAGGGGACCAGGGAAAAGGCCTTTTCCAGCTAAGATATGTTGTTTTTTCCTTGTATCAAGATCAGGCCTTTGTGACACTGACCACAAACGATGCGTATGCCAAAGGTGCCCTGGTCCTGGGCTCATCTTTGAAACAACACAGGACTACCCGGCAGCTGGTTGTACTTACCACCCCGCAGGTCTCAGACTCCATGAGGTGAGGAATTTTTCCTGCCCAGCTCTTTGTCCTTCCGGTTCTACCATCCTTATTTCTGGCACTGAGGGCATTGAGGCCACTGGTGAGTTAAGCACTAGGTAGAGAAAGATAAGTGATGCTAACTAAGTAAAAGATTCCTGGATTTGAAATCTCTTCCTGGCTTCTGAGACATATTCCAAAGAGGCTGCCTGCTGGGAGGTGCCAGTGTGGCCCCCCTCTTCCCAGTTCCAACTAGGAACAAGAGAATGCCCCCTCATCAAGTCTTCTGTGGATGACCCTGCCTGAGTACCTTTATGTAGTCCTAGGTCACTTGCACTTCTTTCCCAGAATGCAACAGGGGCCATGGGGTTTCCTGTTGCAAACCAGAGAAACTGTCAGGTGATGCTGGACAGTTTTCCTCTATCACCAGCTGACATTTGTAACAAAGATTTTTAGTTATGATGTAATACACTAAAATCTTTATTATAGGGCTTTCTGAACTGTAAAGCGTTTGCTAAAGGAAGAACCCTAAAGGGCACAAGCTGCTTATTGAATGGGCTAGTTCATTTTGACTTGTTGGAATTAAATTTTGAGGTATCTGAATGAACTATCAATTACTAACTTTAAGAATATCTGGGACTGGGTGTGGTGGTGCACACCTTTAATCCTGGCACTTGGGAGGCAGAGGCAGAGGCAGGCGGATCTTTGTGAGTTCAAGACCAGTCTGCTCTACATAGTGAGTTCCAGGACAGCTGGAGCTACAGGGAGACCCTGTCTCAAAAAGACCAAAAAAAAAAAAATCTAGGAAAAAAAAGAAAATATCTGGGTACGCTAGCAGCTTTGTGTTGTTTATTTTTATGCTCTTCTAGCCTTTAGTAAATTGAAGACACCTTACTTTTTTCACATTTAAAAAAATGTAAACATAGATCAAGGGACACTAAAAAGTAGATAGTATACATACAGACATATATAATTTTCCCACAGTAATGTCTTTGTTCTGAAATGGCTATTGAAGAAATGCCAAAAAAGCCATCTCCTAGCATGGATATCTGGATCTCACATATATCCTCATAATTTTGGATTTCCACTACCACCAATCACTATGGTACCCTTGACCATTTCTTGTCAAAAAGATCAAGTTTGCCATAGGAACTAGAATGCATTTTTATATAGCTTTAGACAGAGTGTAATTTCTTCCATGACTTTTACACGCTTTCTGTTTGTGTCCCTGTCATCCGTTTCTCCTTGCCCTAGTGTTTTGTCTACCTCATTAACATTCCGGTAAACTGCTTGTGCACAAGCATGAAGACCTGGGTTCCATTCCCCATCACCCGTATAAAAAGCTAAATGTGGTGATATGTGCCTGGGGAGCCCCAGGGAGGCAGAGATGGGCAGATCCTTGGAGTTTGCCAGCCAGCCAGCCAGCCAGCCAGCCAGCCTAGCCTAATTTGTAAGGCCCAGGTCCTAGTGAGAGATGATTCTCAAAACACAAGGTCGATGGCTCCTGAGGACTAATATTGGAGGTTGACCTCTGGCTCTGTATGCACTTGCTTACGTGTGTGTGTGTGTGTGTGTGTGTGTGTGTGTGTGTGTGTATGTGTATGTGTATGTCTGGGCATGGAAAACCCTTACACCTCAAAGGCCAAAAGAATCACTTAGTATAGCCAAATAAATGGTAAACACCTAATAAGTTACATTGGATTACAAAGCATTGGTGACCTAATAGTAAAAAAAATTTGGGGGGGCTGGGGGACACAAAACTTCAAGCAATTGCTTTAGCAAAAGCAATTAGTTATAGGCTTCACTGCATGTATTCGATGGACATTACCCAGCATCATTTGTTTAAAATATGCAAAATCAATTCTAATAAAATGTCATTGTCAAATACATGGGCTGGTATAAAGATATGCTCTTGCCAGATGTTACATTTTTCAAAGATATTCCACAACTTGCCAAGTATCCAGGGACACATGCAATAAGAAAATAGAAAAGTTTTCGCCTAATAATATTTTATGACATTCTCATCATAAATAGTTCTTGTTACTTTATGGAATTAACTGCATGTGCACATGAATACAGTCTGTTCTGAAGTAAGTCAGGACAGATTTAAGGGGGTGTACTATGCCAAAGCACCAGAGTGTTCTAGCAGTGGTTCACTAGGGCAGTTAAATTAGTCTTAAATTAGATGGGTCATTTGTTATGAAAAGATTCTAAATGTTATTTTCCGGCATTTATTTTGACAGAAAAGTATTAGAGACTGTCTTTGATAAAGTCGTGATGGTAGATGTCTTGGACAGTGGTGATTCTGCTCATCTAACCTTAATGAAGAGGCCCGAGTTGGGTGTCACACTGACGAAACTCCACTGCTGGTCGCTTACAGACTATTCTAAATGTGTGTTCATGGATGCAGATACTTTGGTGAGTGTGGCTTTAAGGGCTAAAAAGATGGACTTAGTGGTGGAAACCTGTTACTCATTTGAGGAATGCTATCAAGACTTGACCATAAGGTTCAGATAAAGCCACTGTCATACAAAGTGTCAAGTGATGAAGGAGAGTAATTGCAGGCTGCCTGACAGCTGACATCGTATTTTGTGCTGGATAACAAGAACTGCCTAAGAAGGGTATGGTGCAGCAGAACATTTTTGTAATGCCTTTCTCCTTTTTGAATCAGGTCCTCACAAATATTGATGATCTTTTTGAAAGAGAAGAATTATCAGCAGCACCAGACCCAGGGTGGCCTGACTGCTTCAATTCTGGAGTCTTTGTCTATCAGCCCTCAATTGAAACATATAACCAGCTGTTGCAACTTGCTTCTGAGCAAGGTAGTTTTGATGGTATGTATCTGATAATCTTCATAGCCAATAGCTACTAGTAATGGGTAGGAACTGTTCACCTCAGAGGTATAATTGCTGTGATTTCTTCTGCTTAGAACATACATGAGATGCAGAAGCATTTTAATGTGTTCTTTTTGGAAATTTCTCTCTCTCTCTTTCTCTCCTCTCATATCTTTTTTTTCCTTTTGGTTAAGGTTACTCTGATGAATAACCTAAACAAAAATAGGCAAGTTTTTGTTTGTTTGTTTTTTTATGTTTGTAACAGGGTCTCACCCAGGCTGGCCTCAACATTCACTGTGTAGTCAGAGATGACCTTGAACTTCTGATCCTCCTGCTTCCACTTCCCCAAGTGCTTGGATTACAGGCGTGCACCACCGTGTCTGGTTTGTGCAGTGTTGGGACTGAACTAAGTGCTTCCTGTATGCTAGGCAAGAACCTCCTTAGATCCAGGCAGATAGCTTTATAGGTCTGCCTTTAAGTGGCTTGCTTTTACCTAATCTAGAGTGAGATAAGTATATAATAACTTTTCAAACATGAGAAAACTAATGAATTCAAAGCTTCTGTCCTTAGGGCTAGAGGCAGGGCTCAGTGGTTGCTTTACATCCATGATGCCCTGGATTACATTCCCAAACCTGAAAAGGAAAAAAAAAAAAAACCTGTTTTTAATCCTGAGTAAACACTGGTCATTGACAGTCATTTCTAATAAGAATCAAATGCTACATCCACGAGAACTTGAGGAATCAGCTTGATAATTTGGCAGTCATTGTTTCGTGAGTCATTAAAAATGAAGAAAGTATATGTAAACAATCTTTTCTTCTAATGTCTTATTTTCTGTAAGCCTGTATGTTACACAAAATGGTATCTTCAAGAGTGGAGTGGAGCATTGACAAGTTGGGAGCATTTATTTGTGCATATAAATCTGTCTATGAATGCACACAGACAGAAGGAGGGAGGGAGGGAGGAAGGGAGGGAGAGAAGGAGGGAGGGAGGAGAAGAGAGAGGTATGTGCTCGAGAGCCAGCCTGGCACTTTGTGATATAAGGCAAAGCATCTTTCCAAGAAAATTTCTTTTTTTTAACTGGTGTTGGGGATTGAACCCATAACATTGAACGTGCTAGGCAGGTATTCTACCAATGGAGAATTTTGACCAACTGAATTGGTAGACATATTTCTGTTTCAGGCCAATTATTGAAGTAATCAACTACTGTTTAAGATAACAAAAAAGGCAGTACTGTTTTAAAATTAGTGGTAGTAATTCCTTTGAGGAAAGAAAATGCTTAGTGCAGACAGGAAAGACATGCTCCATGGACCCCTCCCCATAGTAACTCATTATCAGATCCTTGACAGTATGACAGATCTACTGTCAGGGAACATGGGAAAGGGCTAGAAGCCTGGGCACTGCAGTAGACCCCTGCTCCAGCAGCTTCTTTCTTCCTCTTCTCTCCAAGAACATGTCTGGGATTTGAAGTAAGTAGATCTTTCAGAATCAGCCTTTCTCATTAAGATTCAGCCGAGTAGCAACATAATATTCCTCTCTTGAGTCGGAGAGATGGCTCTGTGGGTAAGATCACTTGGTGTGTGAGCCTGAGGACCCAAGTTCAGATTTTCAGCATTCACATAAGAGCTGAGTGCTGAGTAGCCTATGGGTATTGGGACCCCAAAGCTGGGGGTTGGAGAAGACAGAGGGCTTGCTGACCAGCCAGTCACAATGAAAAATGACAAGACAGAGGGCTTGCTGACCAGCCAATCTCGACGAAAAATGACAAGCTCTAGGTTCAGTAAGAGACCCCAACTGAAGAGAATAAGATTGATAAGAAGGGTGATAGAACACACACACACACACACACACACACACATTGGTTAACTAGTTATGAGGTTAAAATCTGAACACTTGTTAGATTGCTGAAGATTTTGCAACTTACAGCATTTCAAGTTATACATAAAACTGAGATCGGGTTTTGGTTTCTCCCATTTATAGACATCAAATTCTGCTTAGTTGTTTGGCTGAAGAACTGGGATTTGTAGCTATCTGTAATCTCATTGGAAAGAATAAGGACATATGTTTCAATTTTATTTCACTATCTGGTTAGTTTACATTTTAAGGTAGTAGTTTTCAACAAGGAACTACTGCCCCCCCCCCCAGGGTCACTTGGTAACTTCTGGAGACTTTTTTTTTTTTTGAGCTGGGTTTTTGTTGTTGTTTTTAGTGTAGCTGAACGATCTATGTAGCCAAGGCTGGCCATGAATTCATTATCCTCTAGTCTCAGCCTCCTCAGTTCTGAGATTATAGGTATGTACTACCACACCTAGCTTGGAGATATCTTGGCTGTCTCAACTGGGGGAAACTAGTGCCTGTAGCATCTGAAGCATGGCAGGCAGGGATGCTGCACACAGTCTAGACTGCATAGGACAACACCCACAATTGAGAACTGTCCAGCTGACCTTGTCAGCAGTTCTGAGATTAAGAATCTCTGCTCTGTGCCAAGGCCCCACATGCTGCACAACACAGCAAGAGTATCCAAACCGTAGTAAATTGCTGCATCTCTTGAGAACAGTCAGTCTAGGGAGATTGCTCAGGTGGTAAAGTGCCCACCCTGCAACACGAGGACCTGAGTTCAGTTCCCCAGTACCCATGTAAGAAACCTGGGAAAGCTATGTGTCCTATAACCCCAGCTTCAGAGGTTGGGGGTCAGAAAGCGTATCCATGAAGCTTATTGGCCAGCCAGACTAACCGAATTGGTGAGCCTCAGGATCAGTGAGAAACCCTCTCAAAAGAGAAAGGTGGAAAGGCACCCAGTGTCGACCTCAGCTTCCACATGCATGTGCACATATGTGTATCTGCACACACATATGTTAATAAACCACCCCCCGTACACACAAAGCCTTGTTTAAGCAGCCTTAAGATACTAGTGTTTGTTTCACTTTGATCAACAAATGAAAGTTTGTCACTTTACTCACATGCTTTTAGCACCTACTATTTTTCCTTTCATAAAAGGAATGAAAATTGTGTTAATAGTCACTCTTAGAACATGTAGTACTTATTTCTTTTTCTTATACTGAGAGGAGTTACCTTTGCATGAAAGGAAAAGGAAAGTATTTTAGCAGAAGTTGATTGTCTTAACCTTCCTTTCAGAATGAAGCTTTCTTCACTTCCTTCCTCTAATTCGAAGGAAGCATGGTCCTTCTAAAAATTCATTGTAACTGTGTTCAGTAAGTGAATCACATTCTACAGTATTTCTTGTGGGCCTGCCAACTGCCTAAAAGTCACATGACTTTAATCATGTAAAGAGAATTCAGCTCCAGTCTAGAGTATTACGTGTTGGGTGATAAGCCTTTAGATACCACTAGTCAGGTGCCATAGTAAATTATTCAGGGCACCACTAAAGACAATGAGCCTCGTTACCAGCTGGAAACCGACGTGGACTTGCTCTATACAGGTGCTAGAGGAGTCTTGAATGTGTTGTTAAGCAGCCTGGATGTGTTCACCATGCTCATCTGGGAAGCACTTGTGCTCAGTCAGAACCCGACACCACTGAGATTCTCTCTGCTGGTACAATTCATTTCTTAGCAGCTGTGTTTCCAGCAGGCCTTCCTCTGGTTAGTCCTGGTAAAGCAGTGGGTTTTCTCTGTTCATAGATGTGCTTAATGGAAAGAGTTAAACAGCCAGCTGTCCAAAAAACAAGCCTAGAGTTTTGAACATGTTTCAATTCAACAGAATAAACTAGTTAGTAACTATAAAGTTGTTTCTATTTGAGGTATGTGTTACCCAGTTTTATTTAGCAAGGAAATCCCACTCTCTAGAGGGCGGCATAATTGCATAATTATCTACCTGGAGTAGTACCTGTTTCACAGAGATTAATGAGTTTTATACTTGATACCAATAAAATATTTCCTTATGAAAAACATCTTGTCTGATGGCAGTAACTGATTTGCCCCCAAGTTTTTAATACATTTTGTAAAAATTATAAATATACAAATAAGTTTTTAAAAGTTAGATAAAATAATTTTGTTTCCAGGCATGTTGGTACATGCCCTTAATCCCAACACTTGGGAGACAGAGACAGGTGGATGTGAGTTTGAGTTTGAGGACAGCCTGGACTATATAGTGAATTCCAGGAGAGAATGAACCAATAGTGAGGCTTGTCTCACCATCCCTCCACACACTTTTCCTTTTTCTGTTTGTTTTATTTTTATTTTTATTTTTGGTTTAGGTATCAAGCCACAGGCTCTGAGACAAACATTTTCAGATATTCCTTCTGCCACTGCACACATTCACACAGGCTGCCCCTTTCCTACCTCAAGTTTCTTCAGCAGGGCCTTAAGTGCCAGCTTTTTTAGATTGGTACTATCGTGTCTTGGAGTAGTTTGAAAGTCCTGCTTAATCTCTTGCTCACATTCAGAAGATTGGAGCCTTGTGTCCTCTGACAAGCCACACAAGCTGCTGATGGCCGAGCCTTCACAGCTGCTTTGCAGCTCTTTAATGAGAAGGAATGCACCTCCATTCCTTTAATCAGCAGCCTTCCCTCACTTGCCTGTGGCCCGGGGAAGAGTCCTAATATGGCAAACCCTGCTTGACTGCTCTTTCTTCCAAAGTGTCTGGAGTATCAGAATTTAGAACAAGTGGCTAAGTACCTAATTCATGGCTGGCATCTAGTTTTCCACAGGGAAGAGTCTTAAGTCCAAGTTCCTACACGGTTGTTGTGTATTTTAAATTATCTTGAAACTTTCTTCACTGAGGTGATGTTTCTTGAAACATTGAGGTACACATTAGGATTTTATAGGAAGTGTACACTGCATGTTCCAGGAACATGATTCAGAGCATATCAGTAAGAAGGAAAAAGAGAAGTCATGATCCTGTAGGTGCTAATCACAAGTCTTGTCTCTTCCATATAAGTAGAATGAAGCTGATAACTTTAACTCTAAATTTGAAGAACTCAATCTGCGTATGTGTAGAAATGTGTTTCCTTTCTCCCTGGACTCTAGGATGCTTGTGCAGTTGAAGACAAGAGTTTAGTGCTTGAAAATTGGTGTCTGTTAAATTTCATCGTCATTTGTTAGTGTCCAAACCCTAATGCAAGAATTCATATTTCCTAATCTGTTTTTTGTTTGTTATTTAATCTTGGTACTTGCTTTAATTCCTGTAACTGAACTACCCCAAATTTTTCATTTTATAATCTGGGATTTGGGTCTATATTTGAATGTTTGGAAAATAGAAAATAATTTGTAGGGTATTAGGTTTGACTTTACCTTAAGCTGAATCCAAGTTCTGCAGTAAGATCTATATACTCATGTTCTAAATTCTCCAAACTCATTGATGTCCTTAAATAGAATCCCATAATGTTTCAAAGATTTGGTACTAAATTCTATTAATATATAAAATTGACCTCAGAGTTGCTGTCTCTAATCTTTGTAGTTAAGCAGGCTTCATACTAGACCAGCCCAACAAGGGAACGAAGGACCGAGGTATGTCACAGTAGCACTTGTCTTTTCCAGTGCTCATGAGTTCAGAAATTCAGGCGTGCTTTGCCGGTTCTCTGACGTGCTGGGTTCTCCCTGGCAGTCCCCTCCCATGGCAGGCTTCCCTAGTTACCTAGGCAGTAGGCAGCTTCTTGCCCATAGAGCATTTTGTCTTGCTTGTAAAATAACTGCATTTTTATTTATATAATTTAATTGATAATTAGGTAATAAGTATCTTTAACTAAAACTGGGTTGGCAAGATGGCTCAGTGGGTAAAGACACTTGCTACCAAGCCTTGATGACCTGAGTTTAATCCTCAGAATACACATGGAAGAAGAGAATAGATTCCTGCAAGTTGTCCTCTGACCTCCACATGTGTGCCATGTGCATTAGACACACACACACACACACACACACACACAATACACACATACACACACAATAAATAAATAAGAAAGAAATGGTAAAAAGTAAAGCTGAAAAGCAAACATCATAACTAAATGAATCCACATACGTTTTTTCCTAAGAGCTGTTTTTATCTCATAGCCATGGGTTAATCGTGTTTGTCAGTTAGCTTTGCAACCAGGGAAAATGATGAGCCTGTGAGAAACAGGAGGAGAAAGGGACTGCTATGCTGTGTGCATGCAGACTCTTAAGCTAGCTGTTTTACATTTTCATCTATTCCACCAATAATCCTGCAAGGGAAGCTTTCACACAGTCATTTGTTTAACAAATTCCTACTGAGGTCCTGCTGCTGTCTAGCTAGTCCTATGAAATCACCTTTTGTAAGTTCAGGAGGGCAACTTGCTTAATTGCCCCTGAGCTGGTTGGTGGCAAAGCTCTGGTGCTGACTGGAGTCTTCCTCAGTTCTATGGCTTAGTGTAGGGGAAGAAGAAGAGGAGGATATTGTGGCTGTTTATATTTTTCCTTTCCCAGTTATTCCACACTGCAGTATTCTTTGTAGAATGATTATACATGGAGAAAGTTGTGTATCTTACCCCTGCCTTACTGTAGATTAGTTACTTAAAATTCACTTCTCTGAGTAGACAGAGCAGCTAGTACATTAATAATTTTATATATGAAGGGGAAAAGATTCAGGTCATCTCTTCTACAGCTGTGTTCCTTCCCTTCTGGTCTGTAATGCCTAAAAACACATTGTCATTTTAACTGAGCAGTCAATAACTCTGTGGTATTCTTAGACTTTCCAACACTTGCCAACATTTCTTTTTTTTTTTTTTTTTTACACAACATTTTTTTATTGATGCTTTGTGCATTTCATACATCATTTTCCAATTCAGTTCATGCATATCTCCCCTTCCCTTCACCCCCACCCCCACCCCAACCGAGATCATGCATTCTGCCATGACTGTCCTGCATATCTCTCTCAGTTTTTTTTTTTTCCATTTTTTAGCTATAAGTAATAATCCATGAGTACAAGCATCCTTCATGTATAACCAATTTGCAGGCTGTTGTGCCCAAACACCCACAGCCCCACCTTCCAGCGGGGGGTGAGGGGTTGTATGTTCAATCAGGTTAATCAAATGAGGGTCCAGACTACATTGCTGTAGTTTCACCCTTCACCCCAATCGCAGCCCTTACATTCTACCACGCCCCCTCTTCCGCAGATTATTCCCTGGGCTTAGAAAAGGGGCACAAGTGGATGAGAAGCAGAACAGTCCACTCTCTCTGGAGCTGTTGTCTTGGATTCTGGTCAATTCTGGCTGTTTCCTTTCATGGGCTGACAGTCTGTCCAGGAATAACCTTTCGATCCTACTAATGAAGCACAAGCAATTAGATATATAGGTATTTAAGCAGCATTAATAGTTATGGTAGGTTACTTTGTTATAGACATATATGTTTAGATGAGATGTTGATCCACGAACTACATTTTTTCCTGTTAAATATGACGGGGTCTTACTGTGGCTTATGATATCTCCTAACCTGTAGAGAATGTAAGCTTGTGGCATCAGCCATGGGTCATTCCTCCAAGGAGAGAGCCAATAGCCAATTAGATTTGGGATATACAGGCATATGGCTGCCTCTGCTGCACATTATTTCCAGGCAGGTGAGGTGTAGCTGGTGCTGACGGTGGAGTCTTGCTTGACTCAAGGAGACCCGTATTTGCTTTATTGGTTTAGTGGCCCTTGGTAACACTCTCTGGTATTCCAGAGGCCATCTGTACACTTGCATGTGTGGTCTCAATGCATCTTTTCCATGTTAACATCAGGTCTTCAGCAGCAGGGCCTTATTGCCTCTCTTCTTGCAGGTATCCCAGTTTAGAGGCAAGGAGCCTTTACCTTTTGTGGGACCTTAGATCCCCTGGCCAACATCTCCCTGGTGGAATAATCCATTACTGATGTCAGAGCTCCTGTATTGATATATTTTGCTTAAGCGCATAGTTTAAGGACTTTAGTGTTATATTTGGTTCTGAACAGAGAGTAATCCTTTTCACAGTTCTATGTCTATTAGTCAATTAAAGAAGGCAGTTTTACCAGTTTTATAAGAGATTACTTCTATAATAGTTGTCTCCAATTTACAGTTGGAGAGCAACCCCATCATCGTCATATTTCTCCTTGTTCTGGGGGGGAGGCAAGAAAGTCTCTCATATCAAAACCTTTGTGGCACCTAGAAAGTAAGTTTCATCAGGACCCACTATAAATAGTTGTTACACAACAGTGAATTATATCTCCATTTAACTCGGATGCATTACCGTTTTTATCAGAGTCTGTAAACCAATGTTGTTTAATATACACATATTTACTTTTACTAAGTCCTAAAACACCATGTATCCTGTAGACAGTGTCTAGGCAAAATTGGGCACTTGTTGAACTCATGTCAATTAAATATGCATTAATCGAATATACACCAGTGTCCCTCACCCACCCCTCCCCCCTTCATGGGAAAGGCACAGGAAAATCCTGCATCAAGCGCTACCAAACCAGTAGGAGATGGGCCAACATTTCTATAGCAGATCCTGTCACTCGGTATTTCAAAAGTCATCTTAACCTCTAATCTGAGCAAGACGCTAAGTTAAGGGTCAAGAACAGACCCTAAATAATTCAGCTTGTTATTCCTGCCTCCATAAAGCATAATATTTACGACCTTGCAGATATTTGATAGCTAATTATGCAAATATGCAATCCTGAGTCTCGATGTTACAATGCTAAAGAGACTGAACGGGGAGAGCCTGCCTGAGTGAAAGTCTCTGTAATGTGTAATTCTTAACTGAAAATCAGCATTGTATGAATCATTTAGTTGGATTATTAAGAATCCCCTTTTTGGGGGGCTGGAGAGATAGCCTAGTGGTTAAGAGCGCCGACCGCTCTTACAGAGGACCTGGGGTTCAATCCCCAGCACCCACATAGCGGCAGAGAACCGTCTGAAACTCCAATTCCAGGAGAACTGCAGTTCCAGGGGAATCTGACACCCTCTTCTGACCTCCGCAGCATTGCACTACACGGGTGCACAAACCTGCATGCAGACAGTACATTGATACACATAAAGAAATATATAAACTAAAAAAAAAGAATCCCTTTTTTAAAACAGCAATGAAAGCTATAACATGACGTGTTAAATCATTTGTTCTTGGTCTACATGGGTTGAGGCCAGTGAGATGCAGAAACACCTGGGCCAAGTGCCTGGCTTTCCATAATCCACCTAGGGCTAATCCATTGATCCTCAGTAAACCTCCTACCTCCATAGGTAAACCTCCTATCCCCTCAGGACTGTTCCCCAGAACCAGGCTGTAATTTGGTAATCCTTGGTGTTCTCCCTCTGGGCAGCAGCAGCAATGATGTCTTCCAGATACAATGTAGAAAGCCAGCTTTGAAGAATCAGTCTTGTCATTTTAGCACCTGCTTGACAGTTCAAAGTGTCCTTTACTTTATCTGCTTAACATCTACCACTCTGCCATCTTATTGAATTGAAAACCATTTAAGAGTGGGAACCTCTCATTCATCTTCATATATGTTATGCCTATACCAACATAACACTTTAGATATTTTCTATAGAAATGGCATTTGGAGCATTATATCCACTGATGTATTAAAAATTCAAAGGAGTCCTTGTCTAAAGACCCTAGACCAATGCTCCTCAAAATTTCATGTTTAAAAAATTACCTAGGAGTGAACTCTGCTTCTGATTCTGTAGGTCTGGGCTAAGACTCAACCTGCGTTTCAGCCAAGCTCACAGTTAAGACTGTGCTGTCGGAACCAGAGTCACATTTGAGTAGCACAGAGGCAAGGGAATTCTTATGGCAGAGGTAGTAGGGTCCAGGTTTAAACTGGAATTGATTTATACCCTGTGTTAGTGACAGTGGCCAGCAAACTGTGGGTGATCACACAAACTACCCCACATTGGACGTGTGTACAAATTTAAAAGACAACACTCAACTCCATTTCTTTCTTTTTAACAAATATTTTTTGCACCCATGTCCTGGAATGCTCATGGAGGTCAGAAGAGGGTGTCAGATTCCCCTGGAACTTGAGTTACAGACGTTGTTAGCCACCGTGTGGGTGCTGGAAATCGAAACTGGGTCCTCTGGAAAAGCAGGCAGTGCTCTAACCACTGGGCCATCTCTCCAGCCCCACAACTCTATTACTGTCTTATAAAACTCATAGAACCAGTTTCTGGTTATGATGTGTCCATAGCTATCAGGCTTGTGATCTTGCTCAAAAGACCTAGACAGTGTCATGCAGCTGTAAGGTCATCTCCAGCATTTGGGCAGCCTGGTGGAAGGATAACACAGAATCAGGTATTTGCTCTTGTTTGCAAAATCAGAGCCCTGTGCCTCCTGCTTCCTCTCCTCCCTCCGTGTCTCCTGTGTTGCTGTGTCCCAGCCGCTGGCGATCACTGCTAATCGTATCTGTCAGTGTACGATGAGTTAGATTAAAAGTGCCTTAACCTGACAGATTAAATCAAGCTGCTGCTTGAAGTCTTGACTAGAAAGTTCTGGACCAAAGCTTAGATTTTCTTATGGTAGAAATTCAGCAGTCTTTATTGCATCTTTGTGTGCTTCTATTTTGCATTCAGCTTTTAGCTGTACTTTTATCTGAAGATTTCTAAAAAGAGAAGGTATTTAACTCAGACTACACATTGATCTTTGTGCAGTTTATATGTTATAGTTTGACCTTGACATCTTGAACTATGTATTGAGAAAAAATAATTAGAATCTCAAAACTGATAAATTAAAATTGTTTGAGGTCAGGAGTGGTGCCCACAGACCTGTAATTTTAGCACTTAGGAAGTGAAGACAGGAAAATCAGAATTTCAAAGTCATCCTTGGCTGTCTAGAGTTTAAGGCTAGCCTGGGCTATATGAGCCCCTGTCTTCAAAAAAAATCTGAGAAGCTATAAAATACTAGATAGTATTTAATTTTATTTTTAATTTGCTGTTTGCGACTAAATGGTGATGAGATAGATCACTGGTCATAGAGGTTTTGAGGTCAGTGCTGTCCACTGTGTCGGCAGGGTTCTTACTGTTTCAGGGTTTGCCAGTTTCATGTGCACCACTGATTCACCAAGACTACTTCACTGCCTTCTCTCCTCACAGTCTCTGGTCCAGCAGTGCCTCTCAACCTTCGTTCATCTGATGAACTGGTACTGTTTGTACTTGCTGGGTGCTTGAGAATAAGTGGAAACAGGCCTTTTGTGCCAAAGGCCACCAGCCAGTGGCGCATAAGACCAGCTGCTCTAACTCCAGTTTTTCAAGCTCTCACACAGACTTGACACTAGAAGTTCTAGTCAGGCCTCCGTGAAATTAGATTTCTTCACTGCATTACACATGTAGCCAATATTCATTTTAAGTAGGTCTTGTAATATGTCTTATCATAAGAAAAGCATTAGAGCCTGAGTGGTAGCTCAGTGGTAGGATGCTTTCTTGGCAGTACAAGATCCTGGGTTCCATCCCCAGTAAAAATACGTTATAATTGCAACGTTCCCAATGAATAGTTACCTGTGTGGAAGAGAAGTCATGAGATTCATAGGACACATAAATCATAGGACAGAATTGGTAATGTTCCTTTTCTTAAATTGAATAGTGGACATGGAGAGTTTTATTATTAATATATTTTATAATCCACATGTGGCTTTTTTCTTTTAATGGTAATAAGAATACAGAAAGAATGCTTGGAAAGGTTTTAGGACAGTGGTCATTCTTGTTCCTTTGTATTAATGTTCTAAAATTATAAAAATAAGGAAAAAGAGTGAGAAAAGATGAACAGCACCAGCCCCCTAATAGAGTGATCGCTCTCATCTGCCTATATGTTTAATGTTTATAACTTAGTTATAATCACAATATGTGCAGCTATTTATCTTTTGTTTTATTTTGATGTTGAGACAGGACCTCACTCTGCAGCCCTGGCTGGCCTGGAACTCATTATGTAGACTAGGCTGGCCTTGAATTCAGAGAAATCCACCTGTTAATGCCTCCCAAGTGCTGGGATTAAAGATTTGCACCACTATACCCGGCACTAATTATCTTTATAACACACAGTGGATTGGTGGTCATTATTTTTGTTGATTTTAATGGCATAGTAATATTTCTGTGAGTGATTAGTAGCTTAGTGTACTAATTATTCCACTGCCATGGCACAATTTTCTTTTCAACTTCTTTGTTATGGAATATCTTGAAGTGCTTGCATTCATTCAAGGAATGGTTTGCCTTTAAGACAGTCTGTGACCTTCTGCAATTACAGTGATAAGCAAAATGAGCCTTAATCTCTGTTCCTGTGGAATTTAGAATTGAAATGACTCACAGTTCTGACTGTATTTTACATCTTAACTACATTAATCCTTGTTAACTTTCTGAGTGAATTGTAGATTCATGTGGTGTTGTGAGAGACAAGAGAGATTCCATATACCTTTCCCCCATTCCCCCCAGTGGCTAATAGCCTACATAACTATAGTGTAATAGAAACAAGGAATTTGACATGTCAACCTTATTCTGATTTAACAATTTTATTTATTTTATTTGCATATTGCCATGCAGGTTTGTATGGATGTCTTTCTATGCTGTCTTATTAAATGTACTTTGTTCTGACTGCCACTGCAGTCAGAACACAGAATAGTTCTATCACAGGACCCCTCAAGATACCCTTTTACAGCCACAACTATGTCTCCTCTTTCCAGTCCTTGTCAACCACAGACCCTCTATATTTCTATTTCCTAAAGGCTAGCCTTTATTTTGATGATCACCTGGAAAAGAAAACCAGTAAGACTTCAGACCACAGTGTCTTGGCCATTAGTGTCTATAGCTCCTGCATTTGGGTTATTTTTGTGAAAGCCAAAGTCAGCCTCTGATGAATGATTTAGAGTTTGGGTTTTAATATTTTGTGCCTCAAGATACATGTTTGCCTATATAAATACAATCATCTTTTTATTGTGTCTTAGATTTTTGAACTACTATAATAATGTACCATTGACTAGAGGTCTATAAATAGCAGGAATGTATTCTTAGTTGTAGATTCTGGGAAGTTCAAGTTCCCTATGGATATCAAGGTTTCAACATATACATTTGGTGGGTATAAGCATTCAGTCCATTGTATTTTTGAAACAGTCATGCATACTCTGTTCCTATTTCTGATTTTCTTTTGTTACTTGCACATTGAGGAATGAGGAACTGTCAGAGGTTTCTTATACAGAGAAGCTTCTCCATAAATGTTTGCTTAGTAAATGCCATTCATTGGTCCTTCAGTTTGATGAATGGAAAAAGTAGGACATACCTGGGGGGATAGGCACACCTGGATTTGAAAGCTCTCATCTTAGTACTTTAAGTTGCACTGTCTCTGTTTTGAAATCTCCTGCCAATCCAAAGGAAACCAAACAGTATGGGCAGACTATTGGACTTTTTGGTTTTGTTTTTAATTTGTTTTTTATTTTATGTGTATGAGTGCTATACCTGAATGTATGTAAGTGTACCCGTGTTATGCAGTGCCCATGGAGGACAGATGAGGGCATCAGATCCCCTGGAACTGGAGTTTCAGATGTTTGTTAGCTACCATGTGGATGCTGAGACTTAAACCCAGATCCTCTGAAAGAGTACCCAGTTCTCTTAACTGCTGAACCAGTCCCCAAACTATTGGAATTTTTGTATATCGAGAGAGTATGCTGGACCTTGGCACAAAGCAGACCCTGGACAGAATCAAAATATCCAGCATGCGAGCATGACACTTAGAATGTGACTCCTTGCCTGCCTTCCCTCACAACGCTCCCCATCTGCCGTCCGCACCCACTTTGTCAAGTACTCCTCTGCAGACCTCAGGTCTCCACTCAAGCATGCTTCCCTGGGAAGCCTTTCCGTGTTCTTATAGCACCTGTACTTGTTTCTTCTCTACCCTCACCCCCGTCCGTGATGATGTTCATTCATCTTGATTTGCTGTATCACTGTCTTCTATCCCACCCCAGACCCTTGTGAAGATGATGACCCTGTGTCTTATTCACTATAGACTGAGCAGCATCTGGTACAATGTATGGCAT
This sequence comes from Rhizomys pruinosus, assembly GCA_009823505.1. Lineage (NCBI taxonomy): Eukaryota > Metazoa > Chordata > Mammalia > Rodentia > Spalacidae > Rhizomys > Rhizomys pruinosus. The sequence continues at coordinate 92,763 of VZQC01011709.1, forward strand.
ATAGTAGCTATTCATTAAGTATTTGTTTAATAAATAAATCAGGAAAAATGGCCATTCACCCAAAAAGAATCCTAATGGATGTGACATGGAATTTTTTTTTTGGGAGGGGGGTCTTTCGAGACAGGGTCTCCCTGTAGCTCCAGCTATCCTGGAACTCACTCTGTAAACCAGGCTGGCCTTGAACTCACAAAGATCTGCCTGCCTCTGCCTCCCAAGTACTAGGATTAAAGGCGTGCGCCACCATGCCTGGCTACATGGAATTTATTATTCCAAAAAGAATTAAGACATTGTTTTAATGTTTATATATTTTTTCTATAAATTATTGACTTTAACCATAATTCTTTTTCTGCTTGTTTTCTTTCAGGTGGGGACCAAGGCTTACTGAATACATTTTTTAGCAGCTGGGCAACAACAGATATCAGGAAACACCTGCCATTTATTTATAATCTAAGCAGCATTGCTATATACTCCTACCTCCCAGCATTTAAAATGTAAGTGCAAATGGCTTAACTGTTGTTGGGTGCAGCAAGGGCAGGGAGTGGACTTAGGCTCTTGGGTTGCTTCATTGGATTTCTGAAGGAAATAATAGTTTAGTTTGAGGACGCTTTCTCTCGTAAGAAATATGGCTACAGTTGTTGCTAGAGTCTTGACGCTACCCATTTGCTCTACACTTCCTTCTGGATCAAGGTTTCTCTCTCTTTCCAGTTTGGAACACAGAACATGGAGTCTTCAGACAAGGTGCAAACCTGTCTTCTGCCTCATACTGGTTGCTAAGTTTTGGTTTGCCTCATCTTTAAGAGGGGATTAACAGTCCGCTCCCAGTTTTTGTGTGGACTAAGCCCACGAAGCAGTGTAATGTTGGGGTTAAGTGGAGGGGCCCTAGCCAGGTGTGGTGGTTCATCCCTTTAATCCCAGAACTCAGGAGGCAGAAGCAGGTGGATCTCTGTGAATTCAAGGCCAGCCTGATCTACATAATGAGCTCCAGGACAGCTGGGACTAAAAGGAGAACCTGTCTCAAAAAGACAAAAAAAAGAGGAGGGGCCCTGCAACTGAATGAGGTCAGTTCACATCCTCAACTTGCCAGTTGGATTAGACACTACCTCAGTATCTTCATAGGGTTGTTATGAGCATTAAGAGACATAACCATGAAAGTGATTAGGATTCTGACCTATGCTTAGCACTAAGTGAAAGAGTGTTCATCATTTTAGTTGAGAACCAGCATAGTGTTAAAATGTCCCAAAGCATGGGCTGGAGAGATGATGGATCACTGGTTAAGAGTGCTGCCTTCTCCTACAAAGGACCTAGGTTTGGTCGCCAGCACCCATATGGCAGGTGACAACTGTCTGTAACTCCATTTCTAGGGATTTCACACCGTCTTCTGCCTTTCGTGGGTACCTACCTATGTACAGGTAAAACATTCATACACATTTTAATCCTTTCCTCAAAACAGCAAAAAAACCCCAAACCAAAATGGGGTATATGTGCATATGTCCTTACTCTGTCATTTATCTGCAACATAACTTACTGTGCCTCAGTCTCCCCATTTGTAAACCGAGGAGGAAAACAGTATGTACTTTACAGAGTTGCTGAACGGATGAGAGAGTTAACACATGTAAAGTGCTCAGTGGACATGAGCCATTGTGTTGGCTGTTGTTTTGGTAACATCCTTGTTTAGCAGAGTCCTTGGTGCGGTTCTAGTCCAGCAACTAGTACAGCCCTGTTGCAGTGTTTATCCCACTGCAAAGGCTTAGAGAGCTGCTCTTAGCCTCTGACTCATTTGTGTTGAACTAGGATGATGATTCAGACTCCTTGAGTGGGGCATAGCTGTCAGGTTGATCCTGAGACACAGCAGTAAGCAGTATGGAGCTGGGCTTGTCTCACCATCCCTGTCTAGCCTGGGCATTCCCGAGTGAGCAAGAACAGAGGGGCTCTTAACTGCTGTGTTTCATTATCCAAAGTCCTCCTGTATGTCTTGTACCACAGTAATGAGCATGCCTGGATTTCTGTGGTAGAAATGTTTCCTTTTCGGTATTTTTTATTTGGGGGGTTGGAGGGGGTGATACACTCTGACCGTGGTCAGATAAGGATCACAAGCATCGTGTTCTTTCCTCCCTGATTGTGGCATGTCTCTGACATAGTGTCAATCCTTTGTCCTTTATACAGTAAAATAGGTGAACTCTTAAACACATCAGCTACTCTGAGTAAAGCAGGTAGAGCAGGATTCACCATCCAGACAAGAATATAAATGTTATTTTCACCTCTCAGTCCTTGGGCTTATAAAATACAAATCTGTTTTTTTTTTTTGGGGGGGGGGATTGTGGGCCTGGATTATTTTAATCCTTTTTGCCTCATAACTAACCCTGTCAGCTTGAACAGTATTTCTCTAAACCATGATAGCTTGACCCCTCTGGAGCTGAATTTGTCTATAATAGAGCAGTTGCTATAATCTAGCTGACTAAATTAACTTAATAAGCAAAGACTGTGCAAGTGCAAAGATTTTTTTTTTAATGCTGTAATCAGTGTACTGAGCTGTGCAGTGATCAGGGTCTTAGGATAGGCATATTGAGGAGGCAGGAATGTCACGTTTGATTCCAGTCCCCAAACAATGGAGAACCTGGTGTTGAAGGAGTTACTGTTTTCCGAAAGCTCCATTTAACATGATTTCCTTCGTATTTGCCAGCATCAAACACATTATACCTTTTGGAGGACAGCTTGGTTTGTTTGAACACTGCTTGCATTTATTTGAGCACAAAATAAGCAGATAGAGCACTTAGTTCTGGGGAAGAAAGAAGAGCCACCTCGTTAGTAGAACTTTGGTCCCTGTCTTTCAAGAACCTGTTTATTTGCTCTAAAGGAATTTTCCAGAGAAGGTGTGAGATCTAAATCAAGTGGCTGAAGAGCTAGCTTCATCTTGCTGGCTCAGTGACCTTTGAAAGGTTCTGAATTTGTTGCCATTTATGTAGAGTATATGGCACATTGGGGGGAATTGGGAGCACCTCCATTGGTGAGCTATCAGCCAGCCGTGGGCTGACAGGAGTTAATGCTGCTTCTGTGTAGCTCACCCACAGGGTTTGTAAAGGTTCTTCATTTCTGTGATCTACTCAAAGCCAGGCCTGGTCTCATCCCATCACTGCCTGCTTAAGATTGTTGAAACTAGATCAGAGAGCTCATTTTCCTTTCCCTCTGCCAGAAAATGTTGTTTTTTCTTTTTTTTTTTTTTTTTTTTTTTTTACTGCTGGCTACATGGAATTTATTATTCCAAAAAGAATTAAGACATGTATTATATGTTATATATTTTTTTCTATAAATTATGACTTTAAACCCATATTCTTTTTCTGCTTGTTTCTTTCAGGTGGGACCAAGGCTACTGAATACATTTTTCTTAGCAGCTGGGCAACAACAGATATCAGGAACACCTGCCATTTATTTATAGATCATAAAGCAGCATTGCTATATCTCCTACCTCCAGCATTTAAAATGTAAAGTGAAATGGCTTAAGCTGTTGTTGGGTCAGCAAGGGCAGGGAGTGGACTTAGGCTCTTGGTTGCCTTCATTGGATTTCTGAAGGAAATAATAGTTTAGTTTGAGGACGCTTTCTCTCGTAAGAAATATGGCTACAGTTGTTGCTAGAGTCTTGACGCTACCCATTTGCTCTACACTTCCTTCTGGATCAAGGTTTCTCTCTCTTTCCAGTTTGGAACACAGAACATGGAGTCCTCAGACAAGGTGGTCTTTTCGAGACAGGGTCTCCCTGTAGCCCCAGCTGGCCTGGAACTCACTCTGTAGACCAGGCTGGCCTTGAACTCACAAAGATCCACCTGCCTCTGCCTCCCAAGTGCTAGGATTAAAGGCGTGCGCCACCACGCCCGGCATTATAGACATTTTACCTTATATTTTCTTACATTTGGGAAAGGATAAAAAGATGAAGGTGGTTAACATTTCTTTTTATGGTTTAACTTAACATGTCAAAGTCCTTTTATAGACTAAAACAGCCTAAAAATACCTATAAATACCTGAACCACTGTAGCTACTCCCTAGAGAGTCCTGTCAATTAGGAGCCCACATTGGGTTCAGAATAGCCTGGTGGTCTCCAAGCCTGAGCAGCTGTAGTATATGCTGCTTCCCATAGTCACCATGAGTGATGGCAGGTAGAAAGGGAGACAGTAGTTTAGAACAAGGGGCCTCATTGGAAAGAGTCAGAACGTTGGTTTGGTTGTTGTAAAGTTAATTTGTAGCATACATTGGAAAACAAGTTATAATTGTGTTTCTAAGTAGAATATTTATCTCAGGGGCTGGAGAGATGACTCCATGGTTAAGAACACTTGCTGCTGTTCTTCCAGAGGTCCCAGATTCGATTCCCAAACACATTGTGGCTAAAAACCATCTGTAACTCCAGTTCCAGGGGATCAGTGCACTCTTATGGTTTCCGTGGGCACTACATACATGTAGTACACTTACATACAGGCATGAAAACCACTCATACATGTAACAAAAATTTTTTTTAATTTGTCTCAAAACTCCACATAACATTTTCCATGAGGTCACCAAAGCAGTATTTAGATGTTTCTGAATATTCCTGGATATCTTAGATCACTAAAACCTTTTGTTTTGTTTTCTGGTTTGTCTCTTTTTCATTTATGTATATGGATGTTCACCATATGAGTGCAGGTGCTGAAGGCCAGAGGGCATCAGATCCCCTGGAACTGAGAGTTATAAGGGCTTATGTGCTATTCGTGGGTGCTGGGAACTGAACCTGGGTACTTTGCAAGAGCAACAAGTGCTCTTAAGTGCCAAGTCATCTCTCCAGTCTCACTGAAGCCTTTTTAAAAGTATGCTATTTGAAGGGCTGGGGAGCTGGCTCCCCGGTTAAGAGCACTGACTGCTCTTACAGAGAACCTGGGTTTGATTCCCACATGGTGGCTAACAATGTCTGTAACTCCCGTTCCCGGGGATCTGACACCTTCTTCTGACCTCTGGTCATTGTACAACATAGGTGCACTTACATGCAAGCAATACACTCATACACATAAAATAAAAATAATAAAGAAAATAAAAAGTATACTATTTGTGTACACATGGATGTACACATACACATGCACTGTGAACATACATGCACACTTCACACACATACTAAAAAAACAAGTATACTATTAAATACAGTTTCAACTAAAGATGGCCTGATAGAAATCAAATCCTAGTACTTGGGAGGCAGAGGCAGGTGGATCTTTGTGAGTTCAAGGCCAGCCTGGTCTACAGAGTCCCAGGACAGGTGGGACTACAAGGACTACAAGGAGACCCTGTCTTGAAAAGAAAAAGAAAGAAATCAAATGCAATAACATGCATTTGAGCCATGAAATAGTTTAGGTATCTAATACCTTTCTCCTGTATACTCTTTGCATAGAATAAAACAAAAAGACTTAATATTTTATCACCTGTAGTGACTACTCAACCATAGTTTCTGAAAAACAAAAAGTAATATCTTTTAGAAGGTGCTCTTTAATACAAGATAATTCAATAACTAAAATGTTAGTTATTTTAATTTGTAGTGTGCATTGGAAAACAAGTTATGATTGTATTTCTAAGTAAAATATCACTTTCATTTAATATAATATTTAAGTTATAATTGACTTTTTATGAATATTACAGCTTTTGAAAAATGTTTTCTCAAATAGAAGGTCTGTTTGATTCATATAGTATAGAATTCGGTTTGTGCAGAGTGCTAGCAAATAATCATTATCTTTTGAAAGACACTGGTTTACTGCATTTTAGATTTCTTTTTCATCCATTTACTGCTAGCTCTTTAGGGCAGATCATGCTATGTAAAACATGCCTAAAGCAAAGATAAAGAAGTCTCTGATACTGCTTCATACTATTGTAGAAACTAATGGGTCAAATTGACTGACTATAAAGTGTAATTTACAAATAATTCTCATAGATTTTTGTTTGTCTATTCTTTTTAAAAAATATTTTATATTTTATGGACACTAGTGTATTGCTAGCATGTAGGTAGGTACACCTGTGACATGCAGTGCCTGCAGAGGTCAGAAGAGGTGGTCGGGATCCCCTGGAACTGAAGTTACAGATGATTATTAGCTGCCATGTGGGTTTTGGGAACTTGAACCAAGCTCCTCTGCAAGAACAGCTAACTACTGAGCTATATTTCCAGCTCCCCCACACCCTTTTCGGTCAGGGTTGTAGTGATTGTAAAGAAAGCAGGTATTGCGGGGCGTGGCGGCGCACGCCTTTAATCCTAGCACTTGGGAGGCAGAGGCAGGCGAATCTCTGTGCGTTCAAGGCCAGCCTGATCTACAAAGTGAGTTCCAGGACAGCCAGAGCTACAGGGAGACCCTGTCTCAAAAAGACCAAAAAAAAAAAAAAAAAGCAGGTATTATGGCATATTTTTATATCAGCGGGAATGACATATAGAGGGGTGATATAAATAATGCAGAAAACTAAGAGGAGAGATGGCAGTGATGCCCTGAGTAGATGAAAGGGATGGGATCTAGCGTATGAATGGGGAGGTCGGGCTCCGTGAGGAGCCAGGACAGTTCTCTAGAAACATGAGGAAAAGCAAAATGTGTGTGTTCAGGGGGTGGGGCTGCTTGTAGGTGTGTGCAAGTTTTGGTTGAGTGAATCAATGAGCAGTCAGCCAGTACAAGTTAAGAATGGCATACCCGCAGAAGAGCCGCCTTCTTATTGGGAGGCTTTGGGAGGCTTTCGCTGACCTACTTTTGGGGGAGAAGTCAGCTGGCAGGCAATGTAATTGACTAGGCTCTTCTAGCTTATTAGGTCTGTATTGAGTGCTGATATGTAACTTCTAGGGCACTATGGGGAGGGTTCACTTGCAAAATAAGGAAAAATCAGGGGGTCATTATTTGTGGCTATGAAGCAGCTGTCTGAGGGTGGCACAGGACTGCTGTGTTCTAGTCCCTTCACTTGGGACACTACTCCTCTACAGGATTAGCTATACCTCTTGGGCACTTGAGATTTCTTTTGTTTTGTTTTTGAGACTCAGTCTTGTACTGTAGGTCAGTCTGGCCTTGAACTCCCTGTGTAACCCATGCTGCCTTCAAACTTGTCATAATCCTTATTCCAGGCTTCCCAAGTGCTGAGGTCATGGGCGTGAGCCATCACGCCCTAGTCCTGACTTAGATTGTGAATAGGTTGGGAGAAGGGGTTTGGGTGAGAATGGAGAGGTGGCGTATTACTTGTGGAGGAAGAGCTGCTGTGCAGCCGCATTCTCAAGTGGGAACCTGAATGTGTGTGAGTGGTGAAGACAGCCTGAACCCCTGCAGTGAGCAAGAGGATGCTTGGCGTCGCTTCCACGTTGCCAGGAGAAATGATGTGTATCTAATTGAACATTGCACATAAAAAGTTTAGGGAGAACTCAAATTGCTTCTGGGTATACCCTCTCCTGGGATCATTGCTTTTCTGTCCTAAACAGTTCTGTAGCCTCATCCATGTTACCAGCTACGAAACTAGTCATGAAAATTCTATCTGATCTTTTGGTGACATCAGGTCACAGGGATTATTTCAACAGCTAACATAAGCAGTATTATTGCTGGCTTAGGGTCAAACTATGTCTTGTGATCTAGATGACTCTTTAGAGATTCTATCAAGTTAAAATTAGAACATTTATTTTAAGAAATGTATGCAAGCTGAGACAACCCCCCCCCTCCCTTGCTGGGTCAGAATGAATGGCTCTTTGTAATTTAGAGACAATTGCAATAGGTACCAAACTTTAAAAAAAAAAAAGCTCCTGGCTGATAGTTTGGTGGGTAAATCTGGATACATCAATGTGCCCTCTGGTTATTTTTGTTTTAAGTCAAAGTCAGTTGAGCTTTATATTCTGACACTTCCCTTTCCTACCCACTGGTTATTTTGTTTTCAGCCAAATGGCTTACATACTTGCTGCCTTGGGTGGGGAAGACACCACACCACACACATACCTTGGCTTACCTTTTTGTAAGTGGCACACTCACATTGGTAAGGAGTAAGAACCTTGCTCCTACTTATTTTGATGATTCCTTTGGATTTTTATAAATTGCTGAAATTGGGGCTGTAGAGATGGCCTAGCTGTTAAGAGCGCCGACTGCTCTTGCAGAGGACCCAGGTTCTATCTCCAGCACCCACATAGCAGCTAAGAACCATCTTTAACTCCAGTTCCAGGGGAATCCAACGCCCTCTTCTTACCTCTGTGGCATTACACGACATGGGTGCACAGACCTACATACAGACAGTACACTCATACACATGAAAAATAATAAATAAAAATTTTTAAAAGTTAAAAAAATGCTGAAATTAAAATGATGAAAATGATTTAAAATCATTCCTCAGAGACCACAGACAGACATGAAAAATTATTTAAAACATGTATCCAGAGTAATTGAAACCTCTGATACAAAGAACAGACTAATGTTTGAGATTTTGGGCTCAGACTTTTGTGTGAAGTGCATTTTGATGAAAGACTATAGACTAAATCCTTTAGGCTCCTTTGGTGTTCAGTTGCTAGACTATAATATAGTTGAAGAAACACCTGAACTTCGTGCAAATGCAGGACCGACTATGCCATATACAAGCCAAGATGGCGCTACAGGTTCTCCAGGAGCACTCTCTGATGACCGCCTGTCTTCACTTCATTCCACCTTTCTACTCGCCCCAGTCTGTGCTCCTCACAGCCACTGCCCTTCTGACTCCCTCTGGCTTCCTTTCACCCGTCGGGGCCCTTGGTCTGCTGCAGACCACCCATGTTCAGTGACCAGCCCAGACTGCTCTTTTCAGAAAGAGCCCCTGTCTAACAGGTTTTCTCTTCTTGCCCCCACTAGTATCCATTTGTGTATTATGTATGTGGCAGTTGGTCTAAATACTAAAGCATCCAAAAATCCTCATTCCTTGCTGGATAGAAACAGGGTTGACCACAGCCAGAATGGAACCTCATAGCAGAAGCCTCTGCCTGAGTTCCGTGTACCCTTGCATCACTTTTACCCTCACCCACCATTCTCTGCATTCACTCTCCTCAGTTTTCATTAGCCATTTCTGATCTGCCAACAAATAACTAATCTGCTAAATGAACTTTTGGGAAAAGGTACTCAAATCCTGTATTTTGTTATATTTTATTTTGTTGCAGAAATCTGGGGTTATGGTGCCTTGCTTTCTTCTTTGCCTTAGGGCAGAAATGTCTGTGTCGCCCTTACCTAGAACCTTTTATTGTCTTAGTATCTGCCCCAAGTAAGTTTATCAAAGGATTTCTTAAGACTGCTTTGTCATAAAAGGATTATCCATTGGGTTCAGTGGTTTGTTTTGTTTTTTTTGTTTTGTTTTGCTTCATTAGGGTAGAATAGGAAGATATTTCAGAGGAGGATTCTTCCTTTTAGCACAAAAGATATTAACAGTTAAGTGTTAAGGAATGTTGATGTGGATTCAAGAATGTGGAGTGCGAGTCTTGATCCACAGTGAAATCGCCTGTGGACTGTCTCCAAATGGTATTTTTGTTGCCATTCTGGAAGAGGACTGTGGGCCACATGGGAAGATACTTCCCAGCATGAGACCTGCCCTTCCTTGTGTGCACTATTCTGGCATGATTTATACCATGGGGATGGGCCAGTGCCTGTGACCACCCCCACAACACACACATGCACAAGCATCAGATCGCTGGGATAAGTTCTTTCACCGGCACTGGAACACTAGCTGAAGATAGTTATTTGAATTCTGCCCATCTTTCTCAGGCATGGTCTCATTCCCACTTCCTGTATAGAGCCTCCTCTGAAAGTCCACCTATACTGCTTTAGAATTCCCATAGCTCTCAATGTCAGCATGGCCTTGGTGGCCCTGATTTGTTTATTTGCTTGCACTGATGACATTCATATGCATATGACCCTATCTCAAAAAACACCAAAAAAAAAAGGAAAAAACTAAAAAAAATAATAAAAATACCTAACCACTCAGGAAAACAGCATGGTTGTGACTATAGATAATGATTTCAAAGTTTTTACCACAAATATTTTAGGATACATATATATGTGTGTGTGTGTGTGTGTGTGTGTGTGTGTGTGTGTGTGTATATATATATAGAATATATATATAATATACCTTAAATATTCATACCTTGACTTATGTATTATACAATGTGTATATGCACTGACATATCAGTTACCCAGCTAGAACCAGGCCACAGATTTGACAGAAAGCCCATGTTTCCAGTTCCTCTGGAACAAGCAGGCATGATTCTGCTGGCTGTAGGAGGGTGAATATAACCAAGCAAGCTTTTGTAAGGTAATTACATTTCAGTCCTCCACTGGCAAACTAACCCATAAGACCAGGTTCACATCAGATAAAAAAATGTGCCCTGTGGTGAATGAGTGTGCACTTACTGCTCAGTAACTTCACCCGTCTAGTTTGACTGTCAAGCAGTGCTGCTGCTCTGACATTGTGAAGTCTGGTGCTACACATGTAACAAGTTTCTTTATGGTATGTGCCTAAGAGCTTAGCTTACGGGTGGTACAGCATGATCATTTCAGCTGTGTACTTGATACTAATGTTTTCTGAGTAGCTGTGCCTTTCATACAGTAAATTTGTGTTTCAGTTGCACTGAACTGCTTTTGAATTTTTATGTTTTCACCCACAAGTGGGCAATTTCAAATTTCTTCTAACTCTACAATCAGGACAGCTTTCTTTCCAATTATTACTACAGGGTACAAGGTGCAGAACTAAGACTATACACAGTTCATTGCTGACCATCTCTTTATTACTACTGTTCAAAGTCCACAGACCCTTTCAAGATTGTTCCCTTGGCAGGTTTGGTGCAGATGCCAAAGTTGTGCATTTCCTGGGACAAGTCAAGCCATGGAATTATACTTATGATCCCCAGACAAAAAGTGTCAAAAGTGAATCCCAGGATCCCACCATGATTCATCCAGAGTTTCTGAACCTGTGGTGGGACATCTTCACCAGCAGTGTTTTACCACCGCTTCAACACTCCGGTCTCATCAAGGACACCTCCTGTCTAACAATGGTAGGTTCTACTTGTTTGTACTTTTATTCCATATAATTTAGTGCTCCATTTAAAAAAGAACTTGGCATATCAAAAGAGTTCAGCAATGTTTAATGGTATTTTATTTAAATAAAGAGAATTACGTAGAAAAAAAGCAATGACCACCTCAGAGCTGAGAAATAACACCACAGAAATAGCAAAATTAGACTGTGTGGTGAATTTCATTAAATCTGAGAGTACTACATTTTTAGAGGTTTTTCTGAATATAGCCATACATTGTAACTATAAAATCCTTAGCTAGTTATAAAAAGTTGCTGAGATTATCCCTACTGCAGTAAATCTAAGAGGCTTGGGAGGTAGCCTCATATTGGAGTTGCTTATGTGCAAAGCCCTGAGACCCATCTCTGGACTGGGTACAGTCCATTTAAGGTGTAGAAATGCCTAATACTTAAATATATTCATTTCATCCACTCTGGAAAAGGAATTTTATGTAAAAACTCACAGTAATGTGAATACATAATAAATACCACAGGACTATTTTAGAATCTTGAAAAGAAATCCCTTGTAGGAGGGAGATGACATGGTAACATTTAAAATATCAACCTTCATTAGCATGTTTCCTGATATTAAATGTTCTTTTCTGAGGTTTGTTCTTCATGGTGAATTGGAAGATGAAGAATGTTATACACATTAAGATATAAAAATGAATTGAGTAAATTATGACATAGTACTCAAAATATAGTCATGAGAAAGGGAGAAATAACACATTCTTCCTATTCAGTATTTTATTGGGACTGTAAAAATAACACTTGTACAGTACTCAAAGTACTGCCTGGCAATATATTAAGTCCTTAATAACACTTATCTCAATTAGTCTAACAAGTATGTACTGCTATTGTCACTATCCCTTCTTTATAGTGAATTAGAAGGCTTAAAGAAATCATATTAACTTGTTCTACTTGTGTAACAAATTATAGTAACAGAACTGAGACTCAAATCCAGATCTGAAAGATGATAATCCTTATGAAAATCCGAGATGGACCTTCCTTTTAACACGTTTGTATAGCCCAAAGTTAAGTATAACACTTTCTTTATGCCAGGGGAAGGGAGAATTAGGTTTGTAATTAAGCTCAACTATCTGAAGTTAGCTCCAAGGTCTTTCTCTTAGGGAAGTTGACTATAATTTCAAGTTCCTGTATTGTGAAGTAGAGAACTATAGCAGATTGTCTATCATTCCTGTTACAAATGGAATGCAAAGGAAGAACTGATCCAATGTCAGGATCTCCTGGGCTATATAACACCTCCTACACCTAAAGCCCTGAGAGTTTCAGTCTATTTAAAAATAGAGTTACAGTTTTCTAAATATCAGTAAGAACCTTTTACCTAAATTCTCAGAGTCGGAGTTTCAATATATTTATATGGACAGTTACATATGTCAGTAAAAACAGAAATTATTCCACCATTTTTTTGTTAAAAGCAGTATTTTTTATACATTCTTTCTTCTGCTAGTAAGATTTCCAGTATTTACCTATCTTAGAGGTTTTGAAAAACAGTGTTTTTGCATAATACACATGAGATTATACTAGCCATATGTAATGAGAATCAAATTTAACAGAGTAGGTTTACTGCATATACTATGCTTTCCATAATTTTTTAAGAGCTGAGAATTCTAAGTCAAGAAATGGCGAAGATGGGAAACAGAAACAATGGTTCAAACTAACCACATTAACAGACGCTACAAGAATAGGTGCTTCTTGACAATCCAAATGAAAGCCTCAAACCACTTAGCTTTCCTTCATATAACATGACTTGGACTGTGCATTGTCCCTTTCTGGGTAAGTACTTTGTGAAGCACAGCACATGAGGTATCACTTGTTTAAGTTCTCAACCTTTCCAAGCCCACACGAATTAAGAATTTATCATGAGACTTACATTCCCTTGTCCATCCATCTTACGCTTTCTACTGAACTGTTTGCAGCTCTCAGACTTGGTCTATACACTGGCTTTCTCTTGTGGCTTCTGTAGAAAGGTATGCAGAACTTAAACATTAACCCTAATTACTTTGTTCTCCCAATGTTTTCACTGAGTCAAGAAGTCTTCATTTTTTTTAGGGGAAAAAAATCATACAGCCTTTGTATTTTTGTGTCCTTTTTGTTTGTTTCATGTAATGCTTTTCAGTTTTTTGCATGATAATTCATTCTGGCTTTTCTCACAATTTACTCATTCTTTAAGTTCATCATATTTTTAGGTCTTAAGGTGCCTCTGATGATACTGTCTTTTCTAGGAACATGTCTCAGGAGCCGTGTCACATATGTCCCTTGGGGAGATCCCAGCTACACCACCACCTTCTGTGTCCTCAGAAGAACGGAAGGAACGGTGGGAACAGGGCCAGGCTGACTACATGGGAGCAGATTCTTTTGATAACATCAAGAGGAAACTTGACACCTACCTCCAATAGAAGCACCGCCATTTCCCTGTGAACACATCCACTTCTTAGGCACTTGTTTCTGATAGTAGGTAGAGCTGGTTGAAAAATCCTTCAGTTGTTAAAGAGGCTTTCACTAAACTCATCACATGAGGGGTTGTGGCAGGACAATGGGTGTGAGGTACTAATTCTGTTACAGGGACAGTGTTGGTTTTTTAACCCTAGACTTAATTAGCCAATGTTTCAGAAACTTAATTCTGCAACTACCAACATATGTGGTAAAGAAAACCCAACATTAAGCTACTGAGGTGGCTGTATTAACTCAAAGTATCTAAGAAATCCACTTATTTCCCTTCAAAATAAGACATATTGTCCCTTATTTGTTGCCCCCTTCACCAGACCTGCAGTTTAGAATTGCCCAAAGACTGTCAGAGGGCTAATTCTGTGTGCAGAGGAAAGTAGCCTTTTTACACTGTGGAATGATTCGTAAACATATCCACTAGTCTTAGTTTACCGGTTTTCTATGCACCATTACGACAGCATGCTGAATTGCCTTTTTTCAGTTCTGTCTACTTGAAAACTGCAGTGTGTCATCTGATGGTTACCTGCAGTAACACACTGTGTAAAACAATAAAAGACTTGTTGACAGATCTTGGTTGTTTACGCCCTTACCTCACCCCTTAAAAAAAAATCAGTAATTTTTCAAAATTTGTGTTTCAAAAAGAAACATTGAAAGTTTTACACATTTCAAACAATAAAGCCTCACACAGGTATACACTTTAAAAATTGTTACTTAAGCGATTTAAACCTAATATTCAGTGATTGTGGCAGATCTGGTTGATGGAGCAAATCGAGATCAGATTTAGTCTGTCAACTACATTCATACATCCTTGGTAAGTATTCAGAAGGATCATTGAAACCTTAAATAAGGGGCTCTCTGTAAATCTGTAAATATAATCATCTATTAGAATTAGTACAGGACCCAGTGCTTTCTAGTATTTTATCCAAGTAGTACAAATATAAATTTACTAAACTTACAGACGAATGAATATATTCATTGTCATCCTAAATACCAGTGATCCAGGGCACCAAGAGGAATGAATCTAGGGTGCAGAGGACGGCAAGCAACGGCAGGGTGGAGGTCCAAAACAATCTTTTAAAACTGGAACAAGTTGTCACAAATAATTCTGAAGAAAATAACATGAATGGAAAAATACAAGATATGATTGGATATGAGCTGCAATGGCTTTTGTGACCTAGCCTTTTATAGTCGCCTTCCTTATCATATCCTATGGCATACCCAATCATTCCAATTCAGTATTGCTGAAGGAATACACAAGGTTTGGCTACCTAGAGACAAGAATGACCAGGGGAACACCTCAGAGGCTCGCTACAAAAGCTCCAGAACATGATTTATTTGAGGTTATATTTCTGATAAAACCACTTTTAGAAATAAAAATTACTTGGGGGCTGGAGAGATGGCCTAGCGGTTAAGAGCGCCGACCACTCTTGCAGAGGACCCAGGTTCGATCCCCAGCACCCACATGGCGGCCGAGAACTGTAACTCCCAATTCCAGGAGAACTCCAGTTCCAGGGGAATCCGACACCCTCCTCTGACCTCTGTGGTATTGCACGATACGGGTGCACAAACCTACATGCAGACAGTACATTCGTACACATAAAAAATAAAATTAAAAAAAAAAATTACTTGGGACTGGTAGACAGTTGCTATGATCTTTGAGTACATGAAACATTTACCAAAGATTTAAGTGCCTCTGTGTCACACTATAATAGATACAAAGACTTTTAGATAATTTTAGCTGCTTTTGACTTCAGAGTCTTTGGTTGAGATAAACAGAATCCCACCTTATTTTTGTGGCCAAGCAATATGTAATCCAAATAAAGCATATTAGAAACAAGATTGAAAGTACTTTTTAACTTAGAAAAAGATTCATAAACATATTTGGGGAAGATGGAAATTGAACACTATCATTCTTTGTCTTTTGTATTTACTGCCTTTTGCTCCGTTTTTAAGGGTGTAACAAATGAAATTCTACAGTGAAAACAATGTTTGAAGTTAATGAGAATTTGATGAAGGCTATTAACTTTTAGAATTAGAAACAGGTTATCAAGAAAATAGCACATGAAGGCATGTCAAACTATGGCTACAATGATGCCCATAGGCTAACATTTCTTTTGAGTCCTTGATCTTTCAAAGTTGCCTAATTGAAATACCAACATTTCCATGCGAAGCTGCACAATTAAACTGAAAATCTTTCAAAATCTTTAACAGGCAGCTCAAAATACTAAAATCTCCACAGAAACCTAAAGGCTTAGAGTAAGATATATTTAAAAAAGACAAGAACAGCCGGGCGTGGTGGTGCACGCCTTTAATCCTAGCACTCATCAGGCGCAGGAGGATCTTTGTGAGTTCAAGGCCAGCCTGGTCTACAGAGTGAGTTCCAGGACAGCTGGGGCTACAGGGAGACCTTGTCTGGAAAAGACCAAAAAAAAAAAAAAAGACCTCAAATTATAGGATGGCCCTCTATGGAGGTGATCAATACACCTTGTGAATAATGTACTTGCCGGTAATAAACTACATAGTAACTATATGTACTAAATAGAAAATAGCCCTATCACAACTTTTATTCTTAAGATGAGAAAATGAAAAGTGTTTTACACCAAGGTATTTTAAATAAGCTATAAATATACACTAATTTCTGAACAAGAACCTGGTCTATATAGTGAGTGCCAGGCCAATTGGGGCTACAGTGAGACCCTGTCTTAAAAAGATGAGAGAATAAAACATAAACATCTTTATAGAAGAGTTGATTTCTGTTAGCCGCTAAATGAAGACATCAAGGAAGAATGTATTTTTGAGATTTTTATTTTAATTTAAAGCAAAATTCAGTCTGAAACACAAAATTTAGTTGGAACCATAACTGGAAATACAATGTTTTCAGTATATTTGTAAGCTATTATTCTCTGCAATAATAAAACAGAATTAACAGCATAGCATAATGTAAAGTTTTTTTCATTCCAGTGGCTTATTATGTCTTAGGATAAACTGACTTAACACCATTTAATATGCTACAAACCCAAAAGGTGCTTCTAAATCACTTGACAAACTTGTTGTATGTTGTAAAGCACAACTCTGTAATGGTTTGGGTAAGAAGCAAACTGCCTTCGATTACAGTGAGTTTGAAAGGGTTTACACCTTTGTGAGTGAGAAGATATGCTATCTTTTTTGTTTTGGCCCAAAACTGTTTATACTTTATCTCACTGCAGCATGGGTACCCACAGAACTCTAATACCATATTTAATAAGACTCCAATCAACCTATTTGTGTGTGAACTAGACCTACATGGTAACGCTTTCCCTCAGGACTCCTAATCCTAGCAAGCCAATCTCAGTTTATTCTATTTTCATCCCTGTAGAAGTCTTGATGAAAACTAATCCCTGCCTCACCTGACTTCTAAGAGTATTGAGAAGATTCTTGGAGGTTAATCCACTGTTCTCTTGGAGCCAGGAACAGGTTAAGGAGGGCTTTTTGGGTAAGATACATGGCACAAACCTTAGATGGGTGCCTTATAGCACAATATTGTTTCTAAGCTCTTACAGGCAAGTCTCTTCTAAAGTTAATAGAAAATCTCAGGTGTTCTTCAGTCTGTGTCATGTGGCATGAAACCTTTCTTTCTACTACTATGGATTAAAAAGAAAAACCTATCAGGGAAATTAAACCACTGATTACCTACCCTGATTGCTTATTTTAAATATGACCCCCAAAGTCATCTATAATTCCATGGCAAATGGTGAATTTTCTTATTAACAACAAAAAAGGTAAGGAAAAAAATCCTAAATTCTGATTCTAAACACAAATTTTTATATTCAGGACTAAGATGTCTTTAGGAGTTGAAACAACTTTGGAAGTCATCCAACCCAACTTTCATCCAGATCTGTCACCTCTCACATATAGCAGTAGTCCTCTGAATTATAAAAAATTATAGTTATTTCAAAAAAACCTACATAAATAAAAAGTATTTATAGGAATATCTATTTAAATTTCATAATTTAAGCATTCAAATCAAATTGGGTAGGACTGGTTCCCTCACCTCTACAGACTGTATTTACAACCTGTGTTTCATTATATTTAAATAATGTAGTACCACTTGACTAAAATGGACAATATTGATACAGTCCCTAATTTTTTCATGAAGATAAACTGCAAGTAACATCTGAATTATATTTCAAGGAAGCTATAAAAAAATTGCAAGTAACTTGCTCACCTGAACTTTGGTCTCTCATTTAAGGTTTGGTTTGGTATGCAAATAGTTTCTGAAGGTCCAATAAAATCAATCTCTCTTATAGTCTGTATACATATTTGTTAATAATTTACAAGACCTACAGATCCACTAAATCACACAATCAGATGCTTTGGTAAATAACCAACTATTTCCAACATAGAAAAAAAATATTGGTCAAAAGTATAAAAGCTTTGACCTAAGTTGAAGTATGAAAAAGCTGAGTACTTGGAAGATATATGAAAATACTCAGCACAGATATTATGAAAAGTTGAGTAACAAAGTAACTTTCCAGAAGAACTTATTTCAGGCCACAGTGCACAATGGAGCTTTATTGCTATTTCAAGTATCCTTAAAAATAGGTTCATACATAGAGATGATTATGTATCAGTTAACACCTCTTTACTAATATAAAATATGCCCCTTTTAGAAGGAATACTCTTTACATCACATTGTTAAATGTTTTTCTCATGTCCAAACTTAGGTATCTGATCAAACTGACCTTACAAAACCCCCAAATTATAAATCAATTAAAGTTCTGATCTCATTGATCTTAGCTTGCTTCATGTCGTTAGCATCTGTCTTTTTAGTTCCAAAAGCTCCAGCTGCAAGTTCTCTCTTTGTGTTTTGTATTTTCAACATGTTTTCTTCAACAGAATCCTTTACAATAAACTTTAAAAAGAAAAGAGAAGTTGATTAAGCACTTTTCAAGTAACAAAACCAAATATTTTTAACGTTTAAAAAACGCTCTACTAAGAAAAACTATTTCTCTGAGGTACATGAAGAACAAATATGCTAAGAACATTGTCCACTAAAATCAGAAAAAAAGACTTGATGAAAATGGTAATACACACACTATTACTACTAAAGGAATTCCTGTTTTTACAAGCATTATTCAGATTTCAAAAAGATAAGTTTTAATTCCTCTTTTTCTCAACACAGTAAGGATGTTTAGAACATATACTTGAGTTGAGCATCACTTCCCTTTCTCATACAACATGGTCTTCAACAAATGAGAACAGCACACACATACAAATTATATAGGCACCCTCTAACTAGAATATTGGCAAAATAAATTTAACATTGTATTAAATGAGTCAAATGACTTTCCAAAAATGAAACTTTTTAAACACAGGGGCAGGTTCAATATGACTTTTTTTTTTTTTTTTTGAGACAGGGTCTCCCTATAGCCACAGCTGGCCTTGAACTCATAGAGATCTACCTGCCTCTGCCTCCTGAGTGCTGGGATTAAAGGCATCTGCCACCATGCCCGGCTTAAAGACAGTTCTTATCTGCCATGTAGGTGCTGGGAATGGAACCCGGGTCCTCTGCAAGAGCAGTCAGTGCTCTTAACCACTGAGCCATCTCTCCAGCCCCAATATGATCTTTTTAAAAGCTGTTTAAGAAATACTTGATAAAATTCAGTATTTCTGATAAGTTCTAAAAATATTAACAAAAACCCTCAATCTAAGAATAAAATTCATATCCAAACCTTATTAAAGATTTTTACTAGAAACTTCCAAGAAAACATTTAATGTGAAATAATATAAGTATTCCCAGCAAACTATAAAAAGTTATACAAGTTTTGCAATAACAAAACTTGTATTATACTTGAATGAAATACATAAAAGATCTAAAAACCATGCCACATTACTATATGAAAACATTTCTTATTACCAATTCTCAAAGGAATTATAAATCCTGAGAAATATTTCTTAAATGGGATATAATAGCTACACTAAAATTTCCAAAGTAACAACGGTAACTAATAAAACTTTCAAAAGGAACATTAATGTGAACACTTTAGCCTGTAAGATTATCAAAATACTTTGTAAACTAGGAGATGGCTCAGTCAGTAGAACCTGAATTCAAGCTGCAGAACCCACAAAAAAAAAAAAAGTCAGGTGTGGTACCATGTGCTTATAAACCCCAGTGCCAGGGAAGCAGAAGGGCAGAGTCCTGGGACTCACCGGCCTAGCTTACTTGCTACTTGGGCAGCTTTAGGTGAGACCCTATCCCCCCCACACACACACAAAAAAAACCCTATCAAAAAAAAAAAAATGTAGGTGGCATTTGAACAACACCTAGGGAGAACTCTGGCCTCAATACATATGTGTACACAAACACACATACTTTTAAGACTTATTTTTTATGTATGCGTATGTATGTGTATATGCCATATGTGTAAAGGGAGGAGGCAAGAAGAGAGTGTCAAGATGATCTCCTAGAGCTGGAGTTACAGGTTCTAAGATGCCTGACATAGGTGCTGGGAACCAAATTCTGGTCCTGTCAAAGAACAGCAAGCTCTCTTAGTTCCTGAGCCATCTCTCCTGCCCCCATCACAAAAATACTTTATAAAAATCACTAAAGACAGAAACCACTATATACATTTCCTATTAGTAGGAAAAGAGAGTGGACTTTTCAGAATAAAACAAAGGTAATGAAATATACAACCATTTCACAAAACACAGAATCTTCGAAAAGAATCCTAACTACAGAATAGGTTAAAAAAAAAAAAAAAAGCCACTAGTCCCCAAGACATTAAAAACTAGTCTTAACAAAGATTAACACATTTTAAAACAGAGAAACTTTAAAACCTTTTTCATGACAAAAATCTCATAAAGTTTAAAGACAAGAGCCGGGGATAAGCCACTTTTAACATACATAACAAATTAAACTCAGAATGGAAAAAGAAGCCCCTATTATAAAACTGTATTTGTACTACAACTGAAAACAGGCAAGAAAAAATTAAAAACAACAACAACAAAAAATAGTAATGAAGCCAGGCGTGGTGGCACATGCCCCTAATTCTAGCACTGGGAGGCAGAGACAGGCAGATCTCTGCGAGTTCAAGGCCAGCCTGGTCTACATAGCGAGTTCCAAGACAGCTGGAACTACAGGGAGACCCTGTCTCAAAAAGAAAAAAAAAAAAAAAAATTTATTAATGAACAGCCATATAAATATTAGTTTAAGGCCTTAGGTAAATACAAATTACCATATGCTAATTAGCCTTTAGCCTATGATTATCATATAAATTTATAACATTCCATATGCCATAAAACTATTTGGGTTTTGTGGTGCTAGAGACCAAACCCAAGGTCTTATATATGCTAGGTAAACACTATACCAGTTAGCTACATCCACAACACTGTATGGGCTTATTGAAAGCAACTTGGCAGTTACCTAATAAAACTTCTAAATCCACATTCTAGTTTTCTTAATCTACTCCAAAGAAATAGTTATATGTATAGACAAAGAGATATATACAGTAATGTTCATTACACCATTGTTTTATTATAAAATGTAAACTGGTTAAATAAATTATGATGTATCATATATGCAACTACTACTAAGAATGGATTTGTAGAAGGCCCAAATTCAGAGACAAAGCAGAATAGTGGTGAGGGGCTGGGTAGAGAGGAATGAGGAATTATTGTTGAATGAGTTAGAGGGTTTCTGTTTGCTACAGCAGAAAAGTTCTGCAGATGAATTGCAGTGGTGACTGTACAATACAAGTATATCTAATGCAAATGAAATATGCATTTAAAATAATGGCTAACAAGGGTCATACCACCCTGAAAGCACCTGATCTCTTCTAAAATAATGGCTAAAATGGTTTATTCTGGTGCGCTTTTTTTTTTCTCACAAAAGGGGGAGGGCTCAGAACATGGTTTAAACCATGAAGGAGGAAAAAAGGTGAGTCTTACATTTTATTGTTCATCAATCTACCTCAAGCACTACAACCATGTATTCAAACGTTACCTGAGTCACTTTTACAAAGTTGACAATCTTAAAATAGATAACTTAAAAGGACTTAAAAGGCTCACTTTTGTGATAATAACTTCTTGCTTCTGGCCAAGTCTATGGCATCTGTCAAAGCACTGATCTTCAGCAGCAGGATTCCAGGCCTAGCAAGAATATCAGTGATTTTAATTATTGCTCTACAGGTTCTGCATTAGTCATTTTATCTTATCTCAGCATTATGCATTCATCTTTTTCTGCTTGAACTGAAATAGTAACATTACAAATGTACTGGGAAGAACAAAACAAAACTATTTTCCCAATCACTACGATGGCAGGCAGCCATGTTATTTCATTCAACTTTAATAGGTTGAGGATTTTAGCTGAAATCCTTGGAATAAGTATATTTTAAATTCCAGTTTTTCAGATACTGGAATGTTGACACAGACTATGGGCTCACTAAAAATCTTCAGTTCTAAACTTTTTGAAGGCTGTGTCAGTCTGGACCAAACAAATACAGATTATAGAGCATTTCAGATTAGGAATATTCAACCTATAGAACTGACCTATGTGCCAGTATGCAATATAAAGAAATGCTGATTAATCAAAATAATTCCTGAGTTTTTTCATTGTAAAAGGATTATGTATACCTAACAGAGGAAAGAAAATTTATACGTTCTCTCAGATGACTTAATTTACAACAGAAAAGATACAAAGTTCTTGGGCTCCTCTGAAAATGTTTTCTCCCCTTTTGCTGGTCTTTCCCCCACCCACCCCCACTTTTCCTGTTTTCCTCCATTTAAGAAATAAAAATGCAGAAACCCCTAAAGTTTCAAGAGTAATCAAAAATCCTAAAAATCATTTCACATTTGATGATGAAACTTTATCTGTGTATGAAATAAAATTGACTTAAAAAAATCAGCTAAAGAACAGGCATAGTAGTACATGCCTTTAGTCCCAGCATGCAGGGAGCAGAGGTAAGCAAAATCTGTGTGAGATAAAAGCCAGCCTGACTTACACAGTGAATTCTAGGCCAGCTTTGTCTACAAAGAGACCCTGTCTCAAAACCAACCAAACACCAGGCATGGTGGCACACAGCTGTAATCCCAGCACTTGAAAGGCAGAGGCAGGCGATCTCTGTGATTTCAAGGCCAACCTGGTCTACATAGCTAGTTCCAGGCCAGATGGGGCTACAGGAAGACCCTGTCTCAAAAAGACCCCCGACTAAAAAAAAAAAAAAATCCAACCAAACAAAATAATGAGCTAAGAAAGTTCTTTCTTAAGATGAAGAAAAAGATATGAGGTGGAGGTGGAGGGGGGAAGAAGGCTGGAACCCAGTTCCTAGCATCCCTATCAGGTAGCTCACAAGTGCCTCTGACTCAAGCTTCAGAGGATCTGAACTACTCTTATGGATTCCTTATGTGCACACATGTACATGTATGCACATACACATAAATAATTTTTACACAAATTTTATTACATTGGAATTATTTCTAAAATTGAATACAGAGAGTACTAGGGATTATCAGTAGTAACAATTACTATGCAAGCATGAGGGCTTGAGTTTGAATCCCCAGGACCCACACAGATGCTACGCATGATCACTGTGCTTGTAACCTCAGTGTTGGGACAAAAACAAGAAGATTCCAAAAGCCAGCCAGGATAAAATAGGGAGCTTACTTAACAAAGTAAGATCGCATTAATTTTCTGGCTTACTGAAGCACAAAAGCACTACAACTAATAGGCACTTATGTATACAGAAGACTAGAAATGAACAGGGTAATAGTACTTAAGAATATAGAATCTGGCCAGTGTGGTGGCACCCACCTTTAATCCCAGCATCCAGGAGGCAGAGGCAGGCAGATCTCTTTTGAGTTCCAGGCCAGCCTAGTCTACATAGCAAGTTCCAGGCCAGCTGGGGCTACAGGGAAACGTTATCTCAAAAAGACCAAAGCAAAACAAAACAAAACAAAACAAAAAACAAAACAGGTAACAAAAAACAGAATATGGGGCTAGAGCAATAGTTCTAGTTAAGAGTGCTTACTGCTCTTGCAGAGGATCTGGGTTTGGTTACCAGCATCCACAAGAGTGGCCCACAATGGCTGTAACTCCAGTTTCAGGGGTTTTAAAACCCTTTTCTGACCTCTGTGGGCTCCTGAGCACAATACACATGGAAATTCATACATATATACATAAATAAAAAATAAATATTTTAACAGAATCTGACTAGTTTTACTGATTACTATGTAACAGTGAACATATCGTTTACTTTTCTATGCACCAATTTCCTCATCTGTAAAACAGGGGTAATGATATCTTCACAGAGTTGTTGTTAGGACAGATACAAAATACTTGAGAGCTTTTGAATTTTACAATTGGTTATATAACTACAGTTTCTGTTGTTGTTTCTGTTTTGTTTTTTAGGGAATAACATTTTGAATAGTCTACAATAAACTACTTACTGGATCCATTAAAAACACTCGAGAAGCTGCACAAAGATTCAAACCAACTCCACCTGCTTTTAAAGATAAGAGCATTATAGTTGGCGATCCTGCTTCAGTGTTTTGAAAACACTGAATTGATTCAACTCTCTTCTTTTGGGCCATGGAACCATCCAAACGAGTAAACACAAATCCGGAGGCTCTAATGGGGAAAAGAAGAGACAAGTTACACTATACCATAAAAACTATTAAACAGCTATAAATCTTAAATTCTTTCACTCACTTATTTATGTGGTTATGTGGTATTAGGGAACAGTCACTCAAGCTAAGTAAGCACTTTCCCAGCAAGTTACTTACTTATTTATTTATTCATTCATTCATTTATTTCTCAATATAATAAATGCCAGATTTTCCAATTATTTCAGGACTTGATCTTTAAAATCTTATGCTCAGGAAAAATTCTATGGTTACTCTGAAAATCATTTTGGATAGATGAAATGACTAGAACTTGTAAAACATTAAAACATTGTTTTGTTTTGCTTACTATCAAATCACCACACATATAAAATCCTTCTACTTCAAGTAACTAACTTACAAGCCAGGCTTGGTGGCACACGCCTTTAATCCTAGCACTTCAGAGGCAGAGGCAGGCAGATCTCTGAAAGTTCAAGGCCAGCCTGGTCTACACAGTGAGTTCCAGGACAACTGGAGCTTTCAAAAAAGATCTATGTCACAGCTGGAGACCCTATGTCAAAAAGACAGCCCCCCCCCCAAAAAAAACACTAACTTACTTAAGCGGTGTTTCTATTAAAGACAGGAATGTGGTAAACTGCGAAACAACTAAACTTTTTATGTTGGGATTCTTTGTCCGTAAGTCAATCAAAGCATGCATCAAAGCATTAATCTGAAAAAAAATTATGATAGCCATTAGATTCCATTTCAATTGGTAAAATAAGTCCAATCCAATCTTCAAAACTTTATTAGCAGTAATTGTACATTTTAACAAGTTTTATATAATACATATGCCCTAAACAAATCCCTAGTATTTTTTATGAAAGGACTGTACAATTGAACTGATATGCAAAAGTAAATTATTTGAGTGAAAACTAAAAGAATGCAATAATCTGAATCCCTTTCTTTTCTAAATTAAATTTGCCACTAAATATAAACACCAGTAGCATCAAAAATAAATTGAAAGTAGAATTACTATTACACAACACTTCCTTATGTAAGTATGAAACAAGCATTAGAACATAAAGTACATGTGCACTTTACCTTTGAACTAGATGTCCATTCCATATTAGACTTTCTCTCACTGCCACATGCCAATTCTTCTGGAGGGCATTCTAATAAATTATCTCCATGTATATTATTTCTGCATAAAGGGCATTTTGCATGTGGCTATGTAAGAAGAAAAAAAGGAACCACACTTAGAAGAACAAATATTAATTTTCCTTAAAAACGTTGTGTACAGAAAATTCTATATCCCTCATGGCCAACATCCTATCCAGGCTTTTTATTACACTCACCCACTTGAGATCCACCTGTGTATGTTGAGAAGCACATTCTAATGACATAAGTGGCATGTGTAAAGGAGGAAGCAAGGGAGCAGAAGTATGTGTCTGGACTAGCAGCAAAAGCCTGAAACACTAAATCTCATTTGTTGTGAAGTAAAAAAATCATAACTAATAATTTCACTTTTTTCCTTTAAAACTTTTCATTGAATTTTTTGCATTTCCTATAATACATTTTGATCTTATTTAGACACCCTCCCCTAGTTGCACCCTCCTGTACACCCCCACCCTACCAGGTTTCATGCATTCTGTCATATACTGAATCAAGTTTGTGTCTTCAAATGTCCCTCAGTATGAGTTCATCCATTGAATGACTATAATTTCTTGATCCTAACTATAATATAGTCAAAGTACCTGAACTCTTCAGAAGACAAAAGAAAAGCCTTCTTCATGGTTTATAAAACTGTTTATAAAGCTTGAAACAGCTTATAATATGTTATAATAAGTTAATTCAAAGCACTATCTGCTGTGGCCATTTGTACTGAGATCTAATAAAATGAGGTTTTATCTTAAGTAGATACTCAATACCACTACAATAAAAAGAGAATGACTGAAATTAAAACATTAGAAATCAGCACTTTGGAATTCCTCCTGAAGGGAAAGCCGAGTGACTGGGAAGAATGAGTAGACAAGGCCAGTGGTTCAATGTATGTGCCTACTTCATGATCCTCCTGTACAACAAGAATTTGTGCATTTTTCTACAAGTATTTTCTAAAAATTTGTTTAACAGAACAGACTGCTTAAAATGTTATTTTACTTTGAAAAAATTAAAAAAAAATTCCATAAAAGAACTCATACCTACTTTATCCAATATGGCAAATATATACCATCTATTATTCTACTGGAAAATAGCTGTCAATTAAACCTTTGAAATGTGGTTGAATGAATTAAAGTGTTACTAGTCAGATACACATCAGATTTTGAATTAAAAAAAAAGTGTAATATAGTACACAAATACTTTTTATTTTAAATATACTGGATTAAACTAAAAAATATCACATTAACTTAATGTTGCCTTTTACTTTTTAAAAAATATGTTCCTAAAAAATTTAAAACTTCTTTGTGCCTCACTTTATCAATATACTTACTGGGCATAAAGATCTAAAACTAGAACTAGAATTATTGACTATAACAAAAAATAATGCCTTTTATAGGAGAATTTATGATAAATATAACACTTATTATAGGACAGAACCTAACCATAAAAGGTGCATTATTAAATTCAAGTATGAAACTCCTTATCCTCCTATGAACTTGGGTTTTTTGGTTTTTTATATTAAAAATATTTTATTTATTATTTTTATTTTTGCCTCAAGTGTGTAAGTGCAGCCATGCTGTGCAGTGCCTGCAGAGGTCAGAAGAAGGTGTGAGGTCCCCTGGAGCTGGAGCTACTGATGGTTGTTAGCCACCTGTGGGTGCTGTGTAAGAGCAGCCAATACTCTTCGACTTGGGTTTTTATGATATGAACGAGGGTCCATCACTTCATCCAATTCTGGCTCTGTACTGAGGAGCAAACTAACCTGCTCATTCTGAATGACCTGGCAAATACAAGGTTTACAAAATACATGTGCACAGTGTGTTATCACAGGGAGGGTTAAAGAATCCAAGCAGATTGCACATTCTTCATCTGAACCTGAGCTCAAAATTAACTTCATTTTCCCTATTAACTTCTTTCTCAGTTCTTCAGGTGTGTCGTTTCCTAGGGGGGAAAAGGGTGAAAATTAATTTCAGAACAAAACTTGTAATATAGCTAGACAGTTATAAGGGAACATTTGCTAAATACTGTACATCATCTGGCATTTGCAAAAAGCAGGGCATAAATCTGGAATTTTAAGAAAAATTCAGATGATATAAAGCCAACTCACATAACATACCACACACAGAAGCATCATAATACCTGTCCACACTAGCACAAAATACAAGCCACATCCAATCTGAACTTTCACCTAAGAGTGTCTATCATTGGAAATACTGCAAAGACCTCACTGATTTCATTCATTAGAAAATTCTTAACTGAAATGATATATAGCAAATTCAAGCCATATAAATATTTGTCAAAAAAATTTGTCCTGATTTAACATCTAACAAATATAATAGGAAACCATCATATTTCCTTACCAGAGGGACTACTTGAAGATACTGCACTTGTAAGAAGTTGAGTGTGACAACAAATCTGACGCAATCTAAGCAAAAGACCCAAGACATCCGCATAATGTGCAAGGACAGTCCCTTCAGTAAAATACCTAGAAATAAAAATGGCAAGCATCATGAACTCCCTAAATAACTTCTCTGAGCATCATTTCAAAACAATAAAAACAAAAGAAAATACCTCTTTAATGAAACTGAAGAGATTTGTGTATATGAATAATGTATGTCAATGGCAATAAAAGATGGGAAAATGTTAAGAAGTATGACTACAAACTCCAACCAGCGCTTCAAAATAGATAGCACACAAAATAGATAACATCTTTCATACACAAAAACAGAAACGAGGTCAATACATGGTGACCTGAATGAGGAAAACTCATGAACATTCTTTGTTTTTATGTGGGGGATGGATACAGACACAGTATTTACCTTTGAAATAACTACAATGCCTCTGGTCTCTGCTGTATAAATACCAATAAAACCTAGATGAACTTACATGTAACCTTATGAATAAGAAAACTGGGAGTTTCTTCATGACTTGGGACATAGCGAGGATCATCATATGAATCTGAACAAACTGCTAGTCCAGAAAGAACTCAAAGTATCCAAATATTATTGTTTTGCTGCCAGCATGAGATGTAACCCAGCCTTATTGCACTGGCCAGTGTATACCTTCCAGGATGACCATGGAGAAGTACTTCCCTAGGTGGTCCCCACCACCCCTTAGTAGGAAACACTTTCAGTGGCATTTTGAGTTGAGACTTCCTTTCAAATGAATCTGAATTTCCACAAGATGGAACACTAGATGAGTACAGTCTTCCCCCCCAGGTTACCTCTCCTTTTGTGCAAGCGGTTTTCTCTTTAATGGGGTTAATCTCTTCAAAAATTACAGCTGCTTTCTCAGCACCTGATTTGTCTATAACCTTAAACTTGCTCATGGCTCTTTACCTTACCAAATTATGCATTTTTAAAATATCTTTCTTCCCCACTTGTTCTTTTTCACTGCAGTCCTAGATAATAATAGATGTGAACAGTAACTGCAATATTCTGAATACTATCCTACCATAATTTCCTCAAACAAATTAATCCATCACCTTTTAATTAATTTATGTTCTCAGGACACAGAACACAGGCTGATTCTTTGCCAGACTATAACACAAATGACCTCTGGACCAGTGTGATGGTTAAATTCATTTGTCAACCTGATATTTAAAATCACTTGGGAGACAGGCCTCTGGGTAAGACTAGTATCTTGACTAGGTTAAGTGAAGTGGAAGAAAATCCCACTGTGAAATCCTGGACTGCATAAATAGGAAAGTGAGCTGAGTAAAATCATTCATCACTCTGCTGACTCAATGTGCCTCGCTACCCAAGCTGCTGCTGGTGACCTCCCTGCAATGAGGCTACACCATAATCTCACACTGTGAGCCAAATACTTTCTCCCTTAAGTTGCTTTTGCACTGACTTCTATAGCAGCAACAAGGAAAATGGGACAACTAATTACCAAGAGTCACTGTTTGCCTCTGAAATCACATGAGCTGGGGCCTACACTGTCTGCATTTAACATTTTTATCTCCAAATTCATACCAAAGGGGCACATTAAGCTCTGCTTATAAAATTCAAGGGTTTTTCTGGCCTACTATTCTAAACTCTCTCATTTTTTTCTCACTAACTCCAAAGGCCTACAAACTACACTGTCAGGTTTATCAGAGCCAATGGCCTGATTTCTAGGTACCAATTTTTTGTGGTGGCTGTTTTTCTTGTTGCTCTGCCCAAATACCTGACAAGAAGCAACTTTATCATCACTGGACTGTGAGACCAGGGTATGCGCACAGCAAGAGAGTAGAAAGCTGAGGAAAATAAATTGGATTTGCAAGCATCTTCTAAAAATAGTTTTTATTGAGTGAGATGGTACTCTAGGTAGTATTATAAACTTATGAAATAAGTCGGCATAACTTTGCAAGAAAGTGTGGAAATCTAAGAATAAGAAATGATAAAAGCTAGGCAAGGTGGTGCATACATTTAATCTCAGCACTCAGGGGGCAGAGGCAAGCAGAGGTTTAGGCCAGCTTGGACTGCATGAGACTTGTCTTGAAATAAGTAAATTAAAGTAAAAGAGAAAAGAAATGATTGTGATTAAAAGGGCTTAGAAATTAGCAGAAGATGTACAATTCAAGCAAAAGTAGATTTGGTATGAACGCCCAAAAGGATCTGAAGGGGATAAGGCAGAAGACTAAAAACAGGAACTCATTTGTGCTCTCCCCTGGGGGATGGGGGGAGAACAGGAACTCTTTAAGACATAAGGAATTTAATGAGGTAGGTACAAAGCCAATTTGGTAAGAATTAGAGATGAAGAAAAAAGGTTTCAGAGTTTCAACTATTAGCAATATTAATTGAAATTTCTTTTAAAATTATTTCAACCAAAATTTATTAGTACTTATATATGCCAGACACATGCATATATATTAGGATATAGCAGAGCAAAGAAGGTGAAACCAGCACTTTAAAAACATAATTAAGTTTTCTGAGAAAGGTGAAGCAGGAAGGAATAAGGGATTGTTAAAGCTGTGTTAATACGATGGTCAAAGACCTCACCAATATAGACAAAAAGGCAAAAGAGATTGGGGTTGAGCAGGATTTGAATAGAAAGCAAGTATAAAAGCCTGAAGTGGGCCAGGCATGGTGGCGCACACCTTTAATCCCAGCACTCAGGAGGCAGAGGCAGGCAGGCGGATCTCTGTGATTTCAAGGTCAGCCTCATTTACATAGTGAGTTCCAGGACATCTGGAGCTACAGAGAGACCATGTCTCAAAAAGAAAAAAAAAAAAAAAAAAAAAGCCTGAAGTCCTGAAGTGGATGCAATCCCTCCACCCTGCCCACACTGCATGTGTGCATGTGCGTGTGCCTGAGCGCGTGAGCTGTGTGTGGTGTGTATGTGTGTGTTTAACTTTTTACAGGCCTAAGAAATTACCTGATAAATTATACTTCTATTTCATTCATTTCAACTACTAATTTGTTAAAAAGTTTAAGCATAAGCCACAGGAGAAAAAAAATGTCTTTCAATATACTTAAGACTTTATAGCTAATATGTCTAAAAACTAAATTGTTTATGAGAAACAAAGAAAAACACCCAAATTTCAACATAGCTTTCTCTTTCCTTACCGTCCAATAGTAGCTTTGCCTTCATTTTTCACAGACTCATAAATCTTTCTCTCTTCTTCTGAAAGTGTAATGTGCTGAATAAACACTTTTCGTTCTGGTAACTCCAAAACAGGTTTACCTTTGATTTTGCTCGTCTTTGTTCTTCTAAGTGTGATATTTTTGATTAGAGACTGTAAACGCCTATTCAAAAAAAAAAAAGTAATATATCTTTTATTTCTAAATAAACTGATTGAATAGGAAAAATTATTTTATTATTACTTTATCATTTTGATAAAGGTTTAAAAATCCTTTATTTAGATTTTTGTCCAATCTGATAATCACAAAGATATTCTAAAATAAAAAATTATTAAAGGTAATAAAATTTCCCCTCAACTCAGTATCAATAGTCTTATATTCTGTCCTTGCTTTTCTAAACCTCTCTTATTTTTTTTAATTTGTTTATTTTTTTATGTGTATGAATGTACTGTCTGCATGCAGGTCTGTGCACCCATGCCATGCAATGCCACAGAGGTCAGAAGAGGGCGTCGGATTTCCCTGGAACTGTAGTCAAAGACAGTTCTCAGCTGCCATGTGGGTGCTGGGAATCAAACCCAGGTCCTCTGCAAGAACAGTTGGCACTCTTAACCACTAGGCCATCTCTCCAGCCCCTAAACCTCTCTTATTTTTGTCCTCATCCCTAACACCTTTCTCAGCTACATTCAATCCACTATATTTGAATACTTATTAAGCATCTTAAAGTTTGATGGACTTTATTAAATGCTGTTCAGAGTACAAATATATAAAAAACAACCTATCATCTGTAATCCAAAATAAGACCTATCCTCATAAATAAAAAATATGAAAATTAAAGATCTAATATAAAAATCAAATAAATTTTTATTATAAGATAATGAGTACCTAAAAAAATAAAACCATGAGACTTCACAAGAGGAAAAATGCCTTCTTGGCTCCACAAACTTTGCAATTTCTTCTCAGTGTCAAATTTCTTTTTATTACTTAAGAAAACATTCTCCCATAATAAGGGAATACACATAACATTTTTAACTTCGGTTCTGAGTATAAATAGTTCTGAGGAATCACATGACCAGTTCTGCTAAACAGAATAATGGCTTAAAATTTAAAGATTTTTTTTTCTTTTTTTTTTGGTCTTTTCGAGACAGGGTCTCCCTGTAGTCCCAGCTGTCCTGGAACTTACTCTGTAGACCAGGCTGGCCTTGAACTCACAAAGATCCACCTGCCTCTGCCTCCTGAGTGCTAGGATTAAAGGTGTGCGCCACCACGCCCAGCTAAAATTTAAAGGTTTTTAACTAACTCACAATAAGCAGCACATTTTACTCCATCCAGCAAACACCCCTAAAAGAGGTATTTCTAGTCACTATGTATAATGTACTCTGGTGTTTTCTTATTACCTCTATTCTATTTCCATTTCATTTTCAATGCTGATTACCAGCTTTATAATGATTTTATAACCCACTAATGGGCCCTAAATCCTCTGTTTAGAAAATCACTGCTTTAAAGAGAAGAAAAAAACAAAAACAAACAAACAAACAAAACTGAATCAGTAGTTAAGCATGTGGCAAAATGCCCATTGGTAAGTTTCCATTTTGGCTTTCAATTTCCATCTGTAGCTACCAAAATCAATCATGTGGAACTTTCAGTAAAACTTTTGTTGAGATCACTGTATACTGTATCAAATGTCACTATAAAAAGCTATATAAATTATGGATATAGCTTTTCCTGTCTCTGTTGAACCTTATCAACTGGGCTTTGAGAGTAAAAGAAGCACAGAGACCATAAAGCTTACCTTTACTTTCAGTTTTACTAAAACAGGGAAAAGGAAGATATTGGAAGAAAGAAATCTTTCATGTTCCGGGACAGATATCTCTGGGTTCTGTTCGCACTGGCACTGAAATATACATGCTTTGCAGAAGCTAAAGCACTAAAGTGAAGATATTAATGGAAGTGGCAATTGGTTTCACTAATTACAGCTAATATGTTGGCTTTATGATTTATTTACTTACCTTAGTCCTCCTTCATCTCCCATTGTGACAGGACGCTGTATTGTTCTATGCCACCATTCTCTATCAAGAAACGGTCTGAGTTTCAAAAAGGACAGAAGGGACCACAAGTCCTTTAAAGAGTTCTGGATAGGAGTGCCTAAAATTAACAAGAAACCATTAGAATTCTTTTTATAATTTATTTGGAAGTCCTGGGGACCTCACATATCAGGCAAGCATTCTACCACTGTCCTGCATATCCAGCCTTTTAACCAGAGTATCTGTAAGAATATCCACCTGACCCAATCAGATAAAAATATTTGAAAATGGTCAACCAGGCAGATCTCTGAGTTTAACACCAGCCTAGTCTACAACAGTGAGTTCCAGGCCATCTGGGGCTACAGAGAAACCCTGCCTTGAAAAGCAAAAATATAAAATAAAACAGTATTTTTTTTTAAAGGGCCTAGTGGGGGGCTGGAGAGATGGCCTAGCAGTTAAGAGCGCTGACCGCTCTTACAGAGGACCCAGGTTCGATCCCCAGCACCCACATGGCGGCTGAGAACAATCCAAAACTCCAATTCCAGGGGAATCCGACACCCTCATCTGACCTCCACGGCATTGCATGACACGGGTGCACAAACCTGCATGCAGACAGTACACTCATACACATACAAAAATAAATAAAATTTAAAAAAAATTAAAAAAAAAAAAGGGCCTAGTGGGCGCACCTTTAGTCTCACCACTTGGGAGGTGGGGGCCGAGGCTGACAGATGTCTGTGAGTTCAATGCCAGCCTGGTCTATCAACATAGCGAGTTCCAGGCCAGCTGGGCTAAGGCTACAGGGATGGCTTCTGAAGAATAATGCCCAAGACTGACCTCTGGCCTTCACATACACACATACACACACAGCATCCAAATACACACACAGAAGAATTAGCGGATTGGGAAAATAGCCTAGTATACATGAGATCCTGGGTTCAATCACCAGTACTGGAGTAAAAAAGAAAACCAAAGACTTTAAGCTTAGCATAGTGGTAGAGACACCTATAACCCCAGAAGATAGTAAATTTTAAAAAGCTTTAATACTAGGGTCTGTAAGATGGTTTGACAAAGACAAGACTGCCAACCTGAGTTTGATGCCCAGGAATCACATGGGAGAAGGGTAGAACTGACTCCCACGAGTTGTCCTCTGACCTACACACACACATACACACACACACACACACACACACACACACATATAAATGTAATGGGAAAAAAAAAGAAAAATTGAAAATAGATATTGCACAAGGCATTCACTAAATCAGGTCCTCACACTTACATGGCAAATGTCTGGCCCACTGAGCCATCATTCCAGCTCACTGTCTTAATTTGTTTTCAGAAAATTAGCTATTGGTGTGTAAAAGTGGTACCGATTTTTGTATGTTGATTTTGTACTCTGCAATTTGGCTGAATTCAAATGCCCAGAACCCACATAAAGCCAGACACAGCAGGATGCATCTGTAATCTCAGGACTCCTTTGACAAGGTGAGAGGAGACAGAAGACTTCCTAGAAACTCACAGACCAGGTAGTCTGGTGTATGTAGCAACAAAAACAAAGAAGCCCTATTTCAAACAAGGATAAAGGTGAGAACCAACACCAAAGATTGTCTTCTGACCTTCACACATATATATTCTATCTCTGTCTCTGTGTCACAGACACACAAAGAAATCAAGAAAGCAATCCTTAATAATAATAATAATCCTTGTTAATAGTTATTAACAAGCAAAAAAGAAAAACCTATGAATAAATTTAAAGTGAAAGATATCTACAATGAAAAATGTTAAGACATCAATGAAAGACAGGACATGCACACACAAGAGAGAAAACATTCATGAACTGAAAGAAGCAGTATTGTGAAAACATCCACACTTCCCACAGTGATCTACAAATCAAGAGCAATCTTTATCAAGATACCAATGACATTCTTATAGACACAGAAAAAAATGTTTATAAAATTCACATGAAATCACTGGGCCAGAGAGATGACTCAGTAACCAAGGGTGCTTGCTACCCAGCCTAAAGACCTTGAGTTTAATCCCAGGAATCCACATGGTAGATGACAGAACCAACACCTCTCCAAGTTGTCCTATGATTTCTATACATGCACTGTGGGACACGTATATATATATATACACTTGTGTGTATATATATATACACACAAGTGTGTGCACGTACATACACACAAAACAATACATAAATATAAATGTATTTGTAAATAAATACATAAATGCAAATATAAATATAAAAGAAGCTACAGAGAGGCCTCAACAGTTAAGAGCACCAAATGTTGTTAACAGAAGATCTGGTGCTCAGTTCCCAGCACTCTACATGACAGCTAACAACCATCCCTAACTCCAGTTTGAGGAAATCCCAATCCCCTCCATGGACACTGCATGCACAAGTATATATACATCCATGCAGTAAAACATGCCTACACATAAAATAAATCAGAAAAAAATTTAAAATTTACTCATATGGAATCACAAACCCCTGAAAGACAATACAATCTTAAGCAAAAAGAAGAAAGCATGGAAGTATTATACTACCTATATAATAGCAGAGTTACAGTTACCAAAACAGCATGACACACGGATCAATGGAACAAAGAGAAAATATAAGTATACCCATACAAATACAGACTCAGACTTAGCCGGGCGTGGTGGTGCATGCCTTTAATCCTAGCACTTGGGAGGCAGAGGCAGGTGGATCTTTGTGAGTTCAAGGCCAGCCTGGTCTACAGAGTGAGTTCCAGGACAGCTGGGGCTACAGGGAGACCCTGTCTCGAAAAGAAAAAAAAAAAAAATAGCAAGACTTATCTTTAACAAAGGTGCTAAACTTGTCATTATGAATGCTCTTTTCAATGTATGATTCAGGGATACAGGATATGCCCCTGAAGACTAAAGAAACTAGACTCTCATCTCTCATCAATTATAAAAAACCAACTAAAATGGATGAAAATTTTAACTGTAAAACCAGAAGTTACTAAGAAAACAATTGGCATTCAGAGCACTGTAATGGACATGAGCTTTTTTTGGATAAGACCTCAAGAGAACAGGAAACAAACAAAATAGACACATGGGACAAAAACCTATGCACACCAAGAAGCAATCAGTAGAAGTGAAGAAAATCACACAAACAGAGAGAATATTTTCAAATTATACATCTGGCTAAGGATTAATACTCAGAATACATAAAAAACACAATTCATAATCGAGAGGAGGAGAGAAAAAGAAGAGAGAAAAATAGAGAGAGAGAGAGAAGGAAAGGCAGAGTACCTGGAGGTACTGGCCAGATAAATTAGCTGAATTGATAAGCACTAAGAGTTCAGGGTGGATGAGGAGACCATGACTCAGACAGTAAGGCAGAGAGTGGCTAAAGAACCTTTGTCCTCCGCACACATGTTGCAAATCTGGACACCCACTGGCATCACACATATGCACATACCATGAATGCACACACACGCACAACACTATGGAACACATCATAAAGAAGAAATCATATACAAGATGGAAAACAGGTATATGAAAAGATTGCTTAAATTAACTTACTAGGGTAAGAATAATACAATCAAAGTGATTCATTTCTTCACGTTAGAATTGCTATTATAAAAAGACAAACGAGAGCTGGGGCATGGTGGCGCACACCTTTTAATCCTAGCACTTGGGCAGCAGAGGCAGGTGGATCTTGTGAGTTCAGGCCAGCCTGGTCTACAGAGTGAGTTCCAGGACAGCTGGGCTACAGGGAGACCCTGTCTCGAAAAGAAAAAAAAAAAAAAAAAAATACAGACTTATATTTAACAAAGGTGCTAAACTTGTCATTATGAATGCTCTTTTCAATGTATGATTCAGGGATACAGGATATGCCCCTGAAGACTAAAGAAACTAGACTCTCATCTCTCATCAATTATAAAAAACCAACTAAAATGGATGAAAATTTTAACTGTAAAACCAGAAGTTACTAAGAAAACAATTGGCATTCAGAGCACTGTAATGGACATGAGCTTTTTTTGGATAAGACCTCAAGAGAACAGGAAACAAACAAAATAGACACATGGGACCAAAAACCTATGCACAACCAAGAAAGCAATCAGTAAAGTGAAGAAAACTCACAAAACAGGAGAGAATATTTTCAAATTATACATCTGGCTAAGGATTAATACTCAGAATACATAAAAAACACAATTCAATAACGAGAGAGAGAGAGAGAGAGAGAGAGAGAGAGAGAGAGAGAGAGAGAAGGCAGATACCTGGAGGTTACTGGCCAGATAAATTAGCTGAATTGATAAGCACTAAGTTCAATGAGAGACCATGACTCAGACAGTAAGGCAGAGAGTGGCTAAAGAACCTTTGTCCTCCGCACACATGTTGCAAATCTGGACACCCACTGGCATGCACACATATGCACATACACATGAATGCACACACACACATACACTATGAACACACATAAAAGAAGATATATACAAATGGAAAACAGGTATATGAAAAGATGCTTAAATTACTTATTAGGAAAATACAATCAAAGTGATTATTATCTCACAGTTAGAATTGCTATTATAAAAAAGACAACAGAGCTGGGCATGGTGGCGCACACCTTTAATCCTAGCACTTGGCGGCAGAGGCCGGTGGATCTTGTGAGTTAAGGCCAGCCTTGTCTACAGAGTGAGTTCTAGCCGCTGGGGTACCGGGGACCCTGTCTCTGAAAAGGATAAAAAAAAAAAAAAGGAAAAAAAAAAAAAAAAAAGACAACAGAATATGGAGAAAGGGAAATTTTTGTATACTATTAGCAAGAATGTAAATTAGTATAGCCATCAAGGAATATATAAAACAGTACATATATTTTAAAAATTAACTTGGAGCTGAAGAGATGGACAGCTTGGTGGTTAAGGGCACTAGTTTAACCCTTCTAGAGGATCCAAGTTTTGTTCTCAACACCCATACTGGGCGGCTCACAACTGCTGTAACTCCAGCTCCAGAGGATCCATCACTTCTGGCCTCTCAGGAATCTGCACTCATGCACATACCCACAAAACACACACATATACATAATAAACAAAATTAAAAATCTTTAAAAAATTGACCTCCACTAAAAGTATTTCCAATTTAAAGTAAATTGATAATTAATGGGAAAATTTTAAAGCCAATTTTTTATTGAAGTTTTGTGCATTTGGAAAAATTTTTAAATACTTTATTTTTATTTTATGTGTATGAATGTATTTGCCTCTATGTAGGTAGGTGCACTCATGTCATGCAATGCCTGCAA
The DNA here is from genome assembly GCA_009823505.1 of Rhizomys pruinosus. Classification (NCBI taxonomy): domain Eukaryota; kingdom Metazoa; phylum Chordata; class Mammalia; order Rodentia; family Spalacidae; genus Rhizomys; species Rhizomys pruinosus. The sequence goes on from VZQC01011709.1 coordinate 130,847, forward strand.
AGAGGTCAGATGAGGGCATTGGATCCCATGGAACTGGGGTTATAGTTGGTTTTTAGCTATGTGGGTGTTGGGAATTGAACCCAGGTCCTCTGCAACAACAGTCAGTTCTTAACCTCTGAGCTATCTCTCCAGTCCCCATTTATGGCAAATTTTAAGAGGAAATTTCTAGAATGATTGTAGGGAAAGCTAACTGTAGCTCAGAAATTACTAAATTTTTATTTATGACTTTCAAAGACATTCATGATTCAGAGGTTACTGCATTATGGTGTAGGTTGGTATGTAAATAAAAAATGTCCATGCTAACATTTAAAGTAACAATGCCTAGCTCTAAATTCAAGACTCTTGGAGAACCAGGTGTAGTTTTGCTTGCCCTGTCAATGACAGTAAAAAAAAAAAAAAAAAAAAGCATTAATAGAATCCAGACCTCTTTTCCTCAGTCTCCTTTAAGGCAGGTATCATTTTATTTATTTATTTATTGGTCTTTTCGAGACAGGGTCTCCCTGTAGCCCCAGCTGTCCTGGAACTCACTCTGTAGACCAGGCTGGCCTTGAACTCACAAAGATCCGCCTGCCTCTGCCTCCCAAGTGCTAGGATTAAAGGCAGGTATCATTTTAACAGAATTCTCTTGATGAACGAACACCTTTGTTTGGTCCTGTACAAAATTTTGAACTAACTGCCTTGTTTTATTTAACCTAACTACTAAAACTTCAACTTAATTCTTCCCAGAAATAAAATGCTAGAATTTGGTCTTTATTTAGTTATCACTTCCAGTCACAGAAATCAGGGTAAGCCTACACTGATTGTGACAAGTTTAATCATTTGCTGGGTTCACTGTCAGTCCTTAGTACCAAGGTCGTACACCCTGAGAAAGAAGCTGTGTCTATACTGAAAATGTAAGAGATTTTTCCTTGTCATTTTTTTCAAAATACAGAATACCAATGATTTATATCGCTTTTACATTGTATTAGGTCTCAGAATAATCTGGGAAAATTTAAAATACACAAATAGATGTGCATTGGTTACATACAAATTTTTTCATTTTATATGGGGAACTTGAATGCCTCTGGATTTTTTTTATAGGCTAGGTCTTGCAACCAATCCCCCATGGACCCTGAGACATGACTGCACTGCCATATTAGGGAGTTGGTGTTCCTTGGATGAGAATGACATTTTATTGAATAGAATTATTGTGAAACAGAATTGAGACACATCAAAAAAGAAGAAACTAATAACAACAAAAACTGATCTCACAGAGGTTGTAAGTAGAACAGTGATTACCACAAGTTGGGAAGAATAGTGGATGAGAAAGATGGGGAAAGATTAGTCAATCAGTATTAAGGTACAGTTAGAAAGGAGAAATAAATTCTGGTATTTTACTGCACTGCAGGGTAACTACAGACAAAATGCACTGAAATTTGTTTTGTTTTGTTTTGTTTTTGAGACAGGGTCTCCCTATAGCCCCAGCTGGCCTGGAACTCACTCTGTAGACCAGGCTGGCCTTGAACAACTCACAGAGATCCTCCTGCTTCTGCCTTCCGAATGCTAGTTTTAAAGGTGTGGCCCACCAGGCCTGGCTTAAAGATGGTTCTTAGCTGCCATGTGGGTCCTCTGCAAGAGCAGCAGTAACCGCTGAGCCATCTCTCCAGCCCTGCACTGAAATTTTTTAAAAGCTGAATGAAATTATTTTGAATGTTGTCACTACAAAAAAACAAATGACTGAGGAAACAGCTATGCTAATCCTAATTTGAACATGACACAATGCACTGAAATACCACATGTAAACATCAACTTAAAAATCTAATTTAAAAAAATGTGAGGGAGGACTTGAAAAAATGTGAGATGACTCAAAAGATAATGCAATTGCCACTCAAGGTACGAGAACTGGAGTTTGGATCCCCAGAACCCACATAAATGCCAGTCTGTTTGGCAGCCTGCTTGTAATTCCAGTGCCTGGAAGGTAGAGATAGGGAACTGCCAAAGCAAGCTGGCAAGCTCTGGATTCAATGCTGCCTCACTGAATAAGATGAACAATCCAAGAAGATTCTTGGCATCAACCTCAGGCTTCTAAAAAGAATGCACACAAATGTGCATATTCACTTGCACGCCCATGTGTGCCTATATACATGTGAATACTTGAATTACCTGTCAATACCCATCTTCTTTCTGCCTCTAAGTCAAGTACAGCTTTTGTCTGCTGAGCATTTGGATTTCGTATGGCATGTCCTTCATCCAGGATCACTCTTAGCCACTTGATGCTATGCAATGGGCTATCATCTTTAGTCTGAAATAGATGTTTCAAATGAATTCAAAAAGCATAGGAAAGTAGCATGGTACTTAAGTGTTTAATAATAGTTATCTCTGTGCTGGAGAGATGGCTCAGCAGTTAAGAACACCCACTGCTCTTTGTAGAGGACCTGGGCTTGAATCCCAGCAACCACATGGTGGCTCTACTGGATCCAATGCCTTCTTCTGACCTCTGTAGGCACTACATGGCAGGGGTACACTTACATACCTGCAGACAACACATTCATACACATAAGATAAAAATAAATAATATTAAAAAAATGAATGTTATCTTTTCTCCAAATTATTTAATCTTATTTTAAGAGTATGAATGTTTTGCCTGCATGTATGTTAAGTGCTCTTGTGTCGTACAATGCCCACAGAGGCCAGAAGAGGGTGTTGAATTCCTTGGAACTGGAAATGACAGTTATTGGCATTCATGTGGATGCTAGGAACTGAACCTAGGTCCTCTGCAAGAGCAACCAGGGCTCTTAACCACTGAGCAATCTCTACAGCCCAAATAATTATTATCTTTAATATCAACCCTTGTTATGTACCTGGCACTGCTTTAAGTACTACATAGATTAAATTACTGAATATTCACAAGTTTGGAGTATTACTACCTTGATTTTTACAGCTCAGAATACTGAAGAACAAGATACTAAGTACACTGCCCAAAGTACCACCAGGAAGTGGCTAGCTCATACTTAAAGCTGAAAAAAAGGTATGTCTCTGAGTTTCCACATAATGTAATGAACTATTTTGCATCAAATTAAAACCATGATAGAAAAATCATCCCTTCTAGCCNCCAGCCAAATATCTTTAAGATGGTTTTATAGACATAGAGACTGATCTTTGATAACACTGGATTCTTTATCTGGGAAGTAATGCTTCCATCTCGCAGATTGCTTGGCCCTTGTCCTCACCCAGACCGTGTGTTTCATACCTCCTCCCTGTCTTCCCCAGCCTGTGTCTTCATCCTCCCACCCTGTCCCTGCCCTGACCCAAGCGCTGTGTCTTCATACCTCCCTCCTGTCCTGTCCCTCCCACTGTTCTTCATCCTGCTCCCTGTTTGTCTCCCAAGCTCTGTGTCTTTCATTCCTCACCTCCCTGTCCCTGTCGAGCTATCACCTTCCCTGTGTTTCAATCCTCCACCTCCTGTCCCTGGTCCTCCTTAGCCATGCTGGTCCTTCATCCTACGATTCCCTGTCCTTTGTCGCTTATCCGTAGCCTGTGTCTTCATACCACCTCCCTGTCTCTGTTCTCAACCCATTCGATGTACTCGCTAGTAGTTTCGATCCTTCCCTCCCTGCTCCTTGTCCTCGCCCAAGCCTGTGTTTCATCACTCCTCCTGTCCTTAGTCATCCCCAGCCTGTGTCTTCATCCTGCCTCCCTTTCCTTGTCCTCCCCAGCCTGTGTCTTCATCCTCCTCTTGATACTTGTACCTACACACAGCCTGATGTCTTCATCCGTCCCCTTCCTGTCCCTGTCCTCACCAGCGGGCTGATGTCCTCGATCTAAAACCTCGCATAAATCTGTCGCCTGTTCTGCCCAGACCCTGTGCTCTTCAATACCTCCCATATTCCTTCGTTCCTCCTCCTTCAGCCTGTTGTCTTCATCCCTACGCTCCGTGTCTGTCCTCCCAAAGCCTGTGTCTTCTCTGCTGCCTCACCAAACTGTCCCTGTCCCTCCGCGGCCCTGTGTCTTTCATCCTCCCTCCTGTCCCTGTCTCACCCGGCTGTGTGGGATCTTTCATACCACTGCCAAAACCATGTCAATTATGATCGAACTCGGTGTCTATCAATACCTCACTCCTTGATCCATGTCTCTGAAACCCACCCTATGTCTTCAATTGAAAACCTGCACTCCATTATACCTTGTACTTCCCCAGCTGTGTCTTGCCATCTTCTCTCCTTCCTGTTCCTTCGTCCATCTTTTCCTCAGCTTGTGTTTCATCTAATTCTTCCTTCCCTGTCCTTGTCTCACCTACAGCGTACTTTGTCTTCATCCTCCTCCTCCTGTAACTTGTCGCTCCAGCTACTGTTGGTCTTCTCGCTCCTCCCTATATCCCTGTCCTTCGTCCTCTGAACCCAGCTGTGTCTTCATTCACTCCGCTACCCCTTGGTCCTTCGTCCTCGCCCTAGTCCTGTGTCTTAATTACGCTCCCTACGCGCTGTCCTTGTCCTCCCCAGCTGGTGTCTTCACTCTCCTCCTGTCCTGTGTCCTCCCAGCTGTGTCTTCACTCCTGCCTACCTGTCCTGTCCTCGCACGCCTGTGATTTCTCGCATCTCCTCCCTGTCGCCTGTCATCAGACCCCCCTCTGTGTCTTCAATCCTACCCTCCCTGTCCTTAAAGTTCCTCCGCTGAGCCTGGTGTTTTCAATGTCTGACATACCTGTCCTTGTCCTCCCAGCCTCTGGTGTCTTCTCCTACCCATCCTGTCCTTAGAGTCCTCGAGCCGCCGCCTGTGTTCTTCATCAACTCGCCTCCTGTCCTGTCCTCACCACCGCTGTGTCCCCCTACAGTTCGCCTGCCTGTCGCTGGTCTCATCCTCCAGCCTGTCTGTCTTTCTCCTCCTCCCTGTCCTTGTCTCCATGCGATGTTGCTCTTTACTCCTGTCCCATCTGTCCTTGTCTCCACCTGTCTGTCCTTCCATGCTGGCCACTCCTGATCCCTTGTCCTCAGAGTTCCCTCCCCTGTGTTCTTCATCTCCGTGACCTCCAATGTCCTCGGGTTCTATGTCGTCCCTAGCATCCCTAATGCTTTTTTCTCTTGGGACGCTTAATGGTCGAGCATAGAGTTGTGATACATATATGTTCAATTGAATATTATTCAGGAGAAAAGTTTGGCTAAGAGGATAATTTGACAAAAGACTGATGTTCTCAATATTGTTTTCAATTCTGTTGATTTGAAAACAAAAGTATCCAGTCAATAGAATTAATCATGATTAATGTAAACATCTTTTTGTCTTTGACAATACTAAATTGTTAGCTTTTAAATGCAATTTAATTTTATACTGTAGTGAATTTTTATCATCATTGACTTTGAATATGGGAAAAGTGAAATATTCCTAAGAGAGAATGCAATGTCTTATGTTACTTGCAGATATACTTCAGAATAGAATGATAATGTAAATTGCATTTCGTTTATTATTCTTAATAAATTTCTTGTTTACTTGAGTATTGAAAATTATGTTTTATAGCTAAAGAAGTAATAAAGATTAAATAAACAGTAACAGCTAAAGTACAAAAAAAGAAGGGCTTTGTACCTTCTTGAAATACTAGTTTGGAAATGTTTTCCATTCTGAAACAATTTTAGGTTAAACAGTTCTTTGTTTGGACTTATGATGCAATTTGATTTAGTACACCTTTATCAAGTAAATTTCTTCTATAAAGTTTTAGAAATTATTCTTCATGGTTTAGAATATAAAATATTACAAATACATAAATAAATAAAAAAAAAAAAAAAAAAATTGGTGGGGCTAGAGAGATGGCTCCATGGTTAAGAGCAATAGCTGCCTTTTGCAGAGGACCAGGTTTTTAATGGGTCCAGCAGCCACATGGTAGCTGTAAAACAACCCTTCCACACAACTTCTAACGTTTTCTTGTCTAGCAGGATCCTCTCTTCCTCTGTGGAGCATATACTGCAATGGTGCACCGCCTTCAAATGCAGCGCGCAACGACATATGCAATATACACACATAAATGAATAAATATTAGAAGAGAATAAACTTTCGTTCTATAGCAGTAATTAATGAAGCTTCTAGCTCTATTATGAATCCATTATTTACCTGTATAATTTTAAGTATTCAATTAATACTTTTTGTAAATATTGTATAGTTAAGATTTTACCATTTCTTGTAAGAATATTACTGTTTGTATAAAAGGAAGTAATGTTGTTACATTAATAAATACTTTAGAAAGGGATGATTTTTTTTTTTTTTTTTTTTTTTGGTCTTTTTCGAGACAGGGTCTCCCTGTGCCCCAACTGTCCTGGAAGTCAGACTCTGTAGACAGGCTGGCCTTCAGAGAAAAGCTCACAAAGCATCCCCCTGACCCTGCTCCCAATGCTAGGATTAAGGCGATGCGCCAACGAGCGCTCGGGCAAAAAAAAAAAAAAAAAAAAAAATCATCCCTTCTAAAGTATTTATTAATGTAACAACATTACTTCCTTTTATACAAACAGTAATATTCTTACAAGAAATGGTAAAATCTTAACTATACAATATTTACAAAAAGTATTAATTGAATACTTAAAATTATACAGGTAAATAATGGATTCATAATAGAGCTAGAAGCTTCATTAATTACTGCTATAGAATGAAAGTTTATTCTCTTCTAATATTTTATTATTTTATGTGTATGAATGTGTTGCCTGCATTTAAGTAGGTGCACCCATTGCACAATGCCCACAGAGGACAGAAGAGGATCCTCTAGAACTAGAGTTGTGTGGATGGTTGTTAGCTACCATGTGGGTGCTGGCAATCAAACCTGGGTCCTCTGCAAAGCAGCTAGTGCTCTTAACCATGGAGCCATCTCTCTAGCCCCCACAAAAGGTTATTTTCAAAGTGAAATATTAATAAAATAATTACAAAAGAAAATAATTTTCTAAAACTTTAAGAAGAAATTTACTTGTAAGTTGTAATAAATAATGCATATAATCCAAACAAAAACTTTTAACCTAAAATGTTCTAAATGGAAAACATTTCCAAACTAGTATTTCAAGAAGGTACAAAGCCCTTCTTTTTTTTTTACTTTAATTTACTTTTATTTAATCTTTATTACTTCTTTAGCTATAAAACATAATTTTCAATACTCAAGTAAACAAGAAATTTATTAAAAAATAAACAAAATGCAAAATATTCTTATTCTAGTATATCTGAATTAATAAGACTGCTTTCTCTTGAATTTTCACTTTTCCTTTACTTAAAGTCAATGATGATAAAGTCACACCTATAAAATAAATGCATTTAAAAGCAAGATAGATTTCAAAGACAAAAGATGTAATAATCATGATAATCTATGCTATACTTTGTCAAGTTCAACAGAATGAAAGACAATATGAGAACATCAGTCTTCAAATTTATCTCTAGCCAAACTCTCCTGAATAATATCATTGAACAATATGTATTCTCAGATTATCTGGACATAAGCTCCAAGAAAAAACATAGGGTGCTGGGGACAAGAACAGGGACATGGAGGCAGGATGAAGACACAGGCTGGGGAGGACAAGGACAGGGAGGCAGGATGAAGACACAGGCTGGGGAGGACAAGGACAGGGAGGGAGGATGAAGACACAGGCTGGGGAGGACAAGGACAGGGAGGGAGGATGAAGACACAGGCTGGGGAGGACAAGGACAGGGAGGGAGGATGAAGACACAGGCTGGGGAGGACAAGGACAGGGAGGGAGGATGAAGACACAGGCTGGGGAGGACAAGGACAGGGAGGGAGGATGAAGACACAGGCTGGGGAGGACAAGGACAGGGAGGGAGGATGAAGACACAGGCTGGGGAGGACAAGGACAGGGAGGGAGGATGAAGACACAGGCTGGGGAGGACAAGGACAGGGAGGGAGGATGAAGACACAGGCTGGGGAGGACAAGGACAGGGAGGGAGGATGAAGACACAGGCTGGGGAGGACAAGGACAGGGAGGGAGGATGAAGACACAGGCTGGGGAGGACAAGGACAGGGAGGGAGGATGAAGACACAGGCTGGGGAGGACAAGGACAGGGAGGGAGGATGAAGACACAGGCTGGGGAGGACAAGGACAGGGAGGGAGGATGAAGACACAGGCTGGGGAGGACAAGGACAGGGAGGGAGGATGAAGACACAGGCTGGGGAGGACAAGGACAGGGAGGGAGGATGAAGACACAGGCTGGGGAGGACAAGGACAGGGAGGGAGGATGAAGACACAGGCTGGGGAGGACAAGGACAGGGAGGGAGGATGAAGACACAGGCTGGGGAGGACAAGGACAGGGAGGGAGGATGAAGACACAGGCTGGGGAGGACAAGGACAGGGAGGGAGGATGAAGACACAGGCTGGGGAGGACAAGGACAGGGAGGGAGGATGAAGACACAGGCTGGGGAGGACAGGGACAGGGAGGGAGGATGAAGACACAGGCTGGGGAGGATAGGGACAGGGAGGGAGGATGAAGACACAGGCTGGGGAGGACAAGGACAGGGATGCAGGATGAAGATACTTCCCAGATAAAAATCCATGTGTATCAAAGATTCAGCTTCTTAAAACATTTTTTTAAAGTATGTTGGTCTGGGGATATGTCACTATGTTAGAGAGCTTGCCTAGCATGTGTACAATAATAGGTACCGCAATTTCTAGCATGATTTTTTTTTTCGTGGACAGAAATAAGACGGGGCATTTCTTAATCATAGTTTAATAATTCTCTAAGAAAAATTATAGACACCTCCATGCCACTCTAAGTAAACAAATCCTTTCTATTAAACTCTCTCTCACATTACCAATATACCATCATTTAGGCAATTTTGTGTTTAGACAATTTCAATTGATTCACATATACAGAATTATTAGAGCTGGGCTACTTGAAAATAATTTGAATCTTAGTAAAGAAATAATTGTTCTTTCACAGTGATTGAGTCACTTAAGCAATTCTGAGCAACTGCTGTAACAGTGATGCTGGTGGTGGTAATAAGCGATACACCTGAATTCTTCCCTTTAGATATATATCCATGGAACACTAAGGAGTAACAGGTTACATTACACCCCTCCTTAACGAGGAATGACTGTTTTCAGGCCCTACTAGGAAGGAAAAAAAAAACAGCATTTTTTATCACTGATACTCTATGTGGCTTAGGTATGTGACACTGAGGAAAAGAGGAAAACCCATTAAAATTTTACCAAAGAAACAAAATACGGGAAGAAGTGAACATGGTGCGGGTCCCGAAGATCACACTATGATTCCGAACCAAATTTTAACACAAAGGAATCTAACATAAAATTCACTTATCTATTTATAGTAGAAAGTTCCAAAGCAAACATAGGCCAGCTTGCCCCTACCCTGTCAAAAGATAAACTAAAGGTCCCACTGCTAAAGTGCGTCAGTTGGCCGCAGTGCTTGGCCCCAGCTCCAGGGAGCAACCTAGGAAAGGGTGCTCACATGTGCTCCCTCCCTCATTCAGTCTGCCCATTCACAGGCAAATGGGACAATAGATGTCTTTTAAAATCTAATACTCTATGTAGTGAATCACTGAAAAATGTTCCTAAATATACTACCTTTTAAAACTCTAAAGAGTTAAGATAAACTCATTATCTTTAAATACTGAGACTGTAAAGGGTCCATACAAACTACTTGTGTTAAGTATCCACTTTCTACTTTAATATTCACTTACTGTGCTCTTAAAATCTCTGAGATTAGCAGGAATTTTCCCTGGATCTTTTGGCAATAGATTTAAAAGCAAAAGTTTCAGGGCTGTAGGGTTTCATGACCTCTGTGATTTTTTTAAAGCTAAATTATTCAATGTTGTATTATTACTGCTCTCATATGCCTGGTCTTTTCGAGACAGGATCTCCTTATAGCCCCAGCTGGCCTGGAACTTGCTCTGCAGAACAGGCTGACCTTGAATTCACAAAGATCCACCTGCCTCTGCCTCCCAAGTGCTAGGATTAAAGGCAAAGAGAACTTTCACTCAAAGCCCTTCTTTATGACTTGTTATTTTCTATAAATTCTTAAGTATCTTTGCAACATGTTATTTTCTACATATTAAGTATTTAGAAAGGAAAAAAAGAATATACAGTCTGAATTTTAGAATTTAGAAACCTGTCGCATAGCAATTACAATTATCCTTAAGAAAAATCTCTTGGTAGGGCTAGAAGGCTGAATGCTTTTGAGTGGGTATTACTACTCTTGCAAAAGACCCAGGTTTCATTTCCAGCCCTACATCAGGCAGCTCACAACTATCATAACTTCAGCTCCAGGGAATCCAATGCCTCAGGCTTTTACTGGCCTGTATTCATGTGCACATGCCCTCACGCAGACATACATACAATTTTTTTGAAATAAATCTTTAAAAAATTTACATATTTGCATACTTACTCCATAATCATGAGTTAAAATATTGTAAGTAGTCAAAATAATATCCTGTTTTGAAAGCAAGGCTGGATCTCTAATACGATCAGGACCATAATAAACATAAAAGTTCAAATGCACCTCTGATTTTATATGTTGTCCAAATTGGTCCTGGAAAGAAAATTAGTAACACTTTTAATAAGAAGCTGTTGAGTATCAAGCTTAAGAGGTATATAAAAGTGCTGTGCTGGCAGAAGTATCACAAATCAAGCTAGAAAAGCTTTATGAAATCAGGTTTCCTATAAAGTATAACAGTGATAGCTATACAAATTAATACATTAGTGAAACTAACAAAAACACATAAATGTAGCCTGGTCCAAATAAACAACTACTCCATTTTCTCCTGTTGAGTTAAATTATCACTATATAGTTTAAGTTGGCCTCAAACTTATGACCTTGCCTCTGTGACTCAAGCATTGAGATTACAAGCATGTCTAGCATGCCTTCATTTTTAAGTAAAAAACATTCCACAACAAACTTAAGACAAATTTTGAGCTAGATAAAATGGTTTGACTGGTGAGAGAAGATACCCAGGAGACAAAACTGGCCAATGATTAGGTGAGAAATGAAGCTCTAAGCCTAGCATAGCAGAGGTTGACAGAATGGAAAGGACAGATGTGAGAGAAAGAGATTAAGAAGAAGGGACTGATGGGTTCTGGAGACTTAAAAATGGGGCATGAGAAAAAGGGAGAAGACAGTTGTGTCCTAATACTTCAGATGGCTGCCTAGAAGAATTGAGTAATAAAGGTATAGAAAAGTTTACGTTTAATGATCTTGTACAAAAAAAA
>VZQC01011709.1:144968-217552 GCA_009823505.1 Rhizomys pruinosus
TTTAAACTATACTACAGGGCTATAGTCATAAAAACAGCCTGGTACTGGCACAAAAACAGACCTGTTGACCAATGGAACAAAACCGAAGATCCAAATCTGAGCACATACAATTTCAGCCATCTCATATTTGACAAGGGGGCCAAGAAACCACAATGGAGAAAAGACAGCATCTTCAGCAAGTGGTGTTGGCAAAACTGGATCACCACTTGTAGAAGAATGAAATTAAACCCCTACCTCTCGCCCTGTACAAAAGTCAACTCCAGATGGATTAAAGACCTCAACGTGAAACCCCAAACTCTGAAGGTGATAGAAGAAAAAGTTGGCAGCAGACTACAAGACATAGGCGTAGGAAAAGACTTCCTAAATCAGACAGCAGCTGCACAAGAATTAAGGTCGACAATTGACAAATGGGACCTCATCAAACTCAAAAGCTTCTGTACATCAAAAGAAACAATCAAGGAAGTGAAGAGAAATCCCACAGAGTGGGAGGAAACCTTCACTGCAGATACATCTGACAAAGCATTGATTTCCAGAATATATAAACTACTCAAAAAACAAAGAAAAAAGAAAACAAACGACCCGCTCAATAGATGGAGCAAAGAACTGAACAGAGACTTCACAAGCGAGGAATTAGAGATGTCTGAGAAACACCTCAAGAACTGCTCAACATCACTAATCATTAAGGAAATGCAAATGAAAACCACTTTAAGATATCATCTTACTCCAATAAGACTGGCTAGGATCAAGAAAACAAATGATACCAAGTGCTGGAGAGGTTGTGGGGAAAGGGGAACACTCATCCACTGCTGGTGGGAATGTAAACTTGTACAGCCACTATGGAAAGCAGTGTGGAGAACCCTTGGAAGACTCAAAATTAGCTTACCACCTGACCCAGTCATACCACTCCTGGGTATATACCCACATTCTCATCTTACCACAGAGATACATGCACAGCCATGTTTATTATACTCTTTACAATAGCAAAGAGCTTGAACCAACCCAAGTGCCCCTCAACTCACTAGTGGATAGAGAAAATGTGGTACAAACTATACAATGGAGTTCTATGCAGGGGTAAAGAAAGATGACATCATGAACTTTGCAGGTAAATGGATGGAACTAGAAGATATCATGTTAAGTGAAGTAACATAGTCCCAGAAAAACAAAGTACGAATGGTATCCCTCATCCATGGATGCTAGTGCCAATTACCTAGTTATAACACAAACTAAGCAACGTTAATGTGATCTGAAAACAACTGTGCTCTTATATTGTGAATCCCTTAACAGGTTCTAGAACTAAGCTACCATTTATTTTCAGAGTTAGGAAGTTTGGGTATATGGATGAAGGATATGTATGCATATTTTAGTGTAATATAAGATCAAAGGAATGTGTCATGACATTATGTCTAACCACAGTATTTATTTTATGGGAGTACTTCTTAGTATTTCTTATACAAGGTTGCTTGAGCTTCTGTCCAAACATTTTCTAAAATATTATAGAGTAGTTAAAGTAGCAGGCTGGTGTAACTTAGCCTTTCTGGATGCTTAATGACCATACTTAATGCCCATACCAATTTGGCTGAGGGTCTTAAGGTATAACTTTGTTCCTTGCCCTCAGAGGTCAACTAAGTCCCAGGGGACTACGCATGGGGGCATTTCTTGAAATGTCCTGCCAATATGAGTCACCAGTCTTCCTGTGCAGGGAGGTCTTGGAGATCCACTAATGGGACTTCAGCCAGTGTCACTAGTCTATAAAGAGGAAAGTCTGCTCATGCTTCAAAAAGGGAAGCCTGGTCTAGCAAGACCTGACTTTGTCCTTGAGTGGGTAGAACTGGTGATTGAAAAGCCAAAAGGAGCCAGGGGATCCCTCCCCCCATAAAAAAAAAAAAAAAACCTGAGTGACCCTTGAGGACCAGATCCTCAACTGACCTTGAGAAAACAAAATCCTTGGATAATCTGGGCTAATTGTGTGGCCTTAAACATCCAAAAGGAAAGTATAACCAGAAAGAAATAAATAGTAAGTCCTGAGAAATTATACTTCAGGTATAAAACTTGAGATCTTAGTAAAAAGACAAAAAGTAAAAAATAAATTAATAAATAAACAGAACCATATGATAAAAAGGTTAAGTCACATCAAAGAAGGGAAGGCAACATAAAACAAAGAAATACATTAAGTCAACACCTAAGAAATACATAAAGTCAAGAATATTAAAATTAAGGAAAAAAGAAAAAATTGTCAAGAGGATAGTGAATATGAAAATTAAGAGTCGCTAATAATCTTTGCAAATACAATTTTGACAAGTGGTAGCAGAAACTCATTTACAATTCATTAAATATAAGCAGAAAGAAGAAATTTACCTCTAAGAGGTACAACAGGGAAGGAATGCAGAAGAGCAAAAACTTAAAGGAGAGACACAGGAAAGAATGTATTTAGCTGGACGTGGTGGTAGACACCTTTAATCCTAGCACTTGGGAGGCAGAGGCAGATGGATCTTTGTGAGTTCAAGGCCAGCCTGGTCTACAGAGTGAGTTCCGGGACAGCTGGGGCTACAGGGAGACCCTGTCTCAAAAAGACCAAAAAAAAAAAAAAAGAATGTATTTAAATGAAGAGGACCCAAGTATACTTCATGAAAACACCATTGGAGGGAGACTGAATAATAGCCAAGTAACAGGGAAAAAAATCAAAATGGGGAAAAATGGAGTATGATACATAGATAAGAGTCTTATACAGAGTAGAGGACAGACCAGAAGAAACAGAACACCTTGAAGTATCAAGAATGAAACTTCACATCCAGTAGTCTTATGTTCAAATGACTCCAAAAAAAATCATCTTTCTTTATAAAATAAAGCTTAAGGTTCAAGCTGGAAGGGAAATAAAACCAGAATTCTCCTCACATACAACACAAAAAGAGATTCCATTGCAGTGCAATGTTTTTAGTAGAGAAAAATCAATCTGTGAGGAAAAACACACACACAATGCACTCCAACAGCTGGAGACCACATCCAAGCTCTATCGTGATTTCGATGGATAACCTTAGTCAAGTTATTTAATCTCTGTGTTTCAATTTGGTAACCTGGAAAATGAGAATAATGGTGTTAAGATCAAATCAGAAAAATCTATGAAAAGTGCTAACAACAAATCGAGCAAATAAAAGACAATGTTTTATGTTGTTATAAAATTACATTATTATTAGAATTCACAGAAAGTTCAATTTCAAATATAGCAGTCTTAAATTATTGCTATTTCCCACTTAGGGAGAACAAAAGGCAGAAGCAGAAATAAAAATCTAATCCTACATTAATAGTATTTCTTCATTGTAACTTTTTTTCTTCAAAGAAAAATTACTTCAATTTAGCAAATAATCCCAATTCACTTAAAAGATACAAAACAATGGTCATATGTATTTCTAACAAACATTTTCTTTTATGAAAAATATAATTGATACCAAATTTTAAAATGAAGGGTTTTGAAGACTTACAATCCAGTTGCTTAACACAGACAGTGGACAGATGATCAAAGTTGTTCTTGTTCTCTCTTCAGTATCAGGTTTCTTGGAACCTTCCAAAACAGAAGCTCCTAAAAAAGAACAAATTATTAATAGACCACTTTTTTTTAGCCCCTGAAATATACATATCAATACAGTGATGCCAATGATGTGTCTCCGTGAAAAATGAAATCCTGAATAACTAAAACAACAGCAAATGGACAGTTTCTGGCAACAAGCCTTCATGAAACCAAAAGCTTATATTTGAAATCTATAGTATCTAGTAATATTCTAGTCAGGAAGGGCATGAGGATAAACATCTCTGTAATGCAGTTTTGTAAATTTTTACTATACTTAATGACAGTCCTAAGGATCTCTATTCCCTCCCTTTCGTTCACAACTTATACAATCTATTCCCATAGTCTACCAAGCTTGGTCTCTAACCAATTATGATACTGTAGAAATGATGTATGTGGCTTACATGCTTATTGACAAGGCTGACCACAGATACAGAGATGCACAGAAATGCCAGATAATGTTAAATACAAAGAAGCAATGAAGTTTGATATGAATACAGTAATTATGAAATAGAAGAATAGGTTTGTGAGGAAGAATTAGAAGACTGCTACTTTCCGAGGTAACAATTACCTAGAAAACTAAATAAAGTAGAAGAGTAAGCCAAGGGCCAGGTATGTTGGCACATGCCTTTAATCCCAGCACTTGGGAGGCAGAGACTGGTAGATCTCTGTGAGTTCTAGAGCAACATAGTCTATATAGCAAGTTCTAGGCCAGCTGACCTGGGGCTACAGGGAGACCCTGAGACTATATTTGGGGCCGGAGCCAAAGAGATAGCTCGGTGATTTAAAGTGGTTAAGAGCAGTGCCCATTCTTGCAGCGGTCCCGGACTTGAACCCCCAGCACCCAAATCACATGGTGGCTAACAACCACAGGTAACTCCAGTTCTGGGGAATCCAACACCCTATTCTGAACTCTGTGGGTTATAGAAGGAAAGGTGGGGATAAAGGAGAAAAAAGGAACCCAAGAGAAGTGCAGCCATAGGTGACTGGCAGTATAAAGGGAGAAATAGGGATACTTTAAGCAGAGAAGACATGAAGACATGGACAGAGGACTAGACAGAGAGGAGAGATAAATAAATGCCCTTCTGGGGTTAAAAAAACAAAAAAGATGAGAGAATCATTCGTCTAACAATATAGTGACAAATTATATATACAATACCTGTATATGAATCCATATGCAAAGATGAAGGCTGCATATCATGAAATAGTACCAGACAGAAGAAACCTTCCTTAGAGTCACTGGCCAGGGTTGTCCAAGAGATTCCTTAAATTACACAGGCTACTGCCACAGCCCTTGATTCCCTCTCCCAGAACCTGATGGTAAGACCCTATTGCTGAAGACAGGACATACTTCGGAGATGGATCTTGAGCAATGGAGCTGGATCTGAACTGGAAGCCACCTCCCTGAAAGCTAGCTCTCGTAGCTTTGGAAAGCACTATACAAGCCAAACATCCATGTCAATGACCAGCAAAGCATACGACATCAGTGCAATAGTGGCATTTTTATCTTGGTGAAACTCAATGGCTAACTAATTACACCTAAAGCCCACTCTGGGAAGAAACTCTTATGTGGTATTGTAAACATAGCTAGATGGACACGACTGGAGAGAGGTCATAGATCTTAGGAGAATTCCCCAAGGTTGACACATCCCTGGGCTAAGGTAACATCTTACTAACTACAAGGAAGTATCCTCATATTTGCAGACACCACTCAGAAAAGAAGCTTCTTTTGCATCAGATGAGAATAGTTCAGAGTCTCACAACTGGACACACACAGACATGGTCTGTGAATTGCTCGTGCCTAGGTGACTATCTACAACGCAACCTCTATAAATAAGCCCCAAGCATCATAGAACAAGGACTCAAGATGGCATTAACTACTTAACTCTCATTAAGGAACTTAACTCTCCTCCATGCAATAGGAGACCAGGAACTCAAAAGGTCTGAATGGCCAAACTATGAAGATTAGGAGTCTACAAAGTGTGGCTCCATGGACAGACTGCCTATACTCAGCTACACCATCCAGGGCTCAGGGAACATTGTGAAAGAGGGGGCAGAGAGATTTAAGAGCCAGGGAGGTGGTGCAAGACCAAACGGAAATGAATCCTACAAGCTCCTGGGACCCTGTTCATATGACCATGCACAAGACCCATGCAAGCTTAGCTGGACAAAACTGCAGCACAGAACTGCAGAAATGGGTAGCAGAGCCCAACCTTGGCTGAAGAACTACTGGGAGCTAATGGTGGTCAGGTGAGGAAGCCCTGGCCTTCTTTAGGAAAGAGAATCCGGATAGGCTGACTAGAGTTCAGGGAATGAGCTGGCACTGAAGAGTGGGCGGGGAGAATACTTTGGCACAATGGACTCTAGCACAAATGACAGAATGTGGGAACCCGGGGGGGGGGGGAATGCTGTGGGAGGATGCCAAGAGAGAAGAGAGTATAAAGGTGATTAAGACAGACTACTTGAAAAATTATGTATGAAACACAAAAATTCAATTAAAAAATTAAAAAAATAAATCAATGAAAGAGGACTACAACTTTTCTAGATACTGCTATTTATAATACTGATTAACTTCTAATGTATAATAAAATTTGATTAAAAATTAGAGAATATGACCATAAACATCCATGTACTAAGAACAGCCAAGTTCTGCTGCCAGCTCAAAATGTACTTTATCTCCTTAGACCAAGGCTGCATTCACTTTTCGTTTTTTTGTTGTTGTTTTGTTTTTTCGAGACAGGGTCTCCCTGTAGCCCCAGCTGTCCTGGAACTCACTCTGTAGACCAGGCTGGCCTTGAGCTCACAAAGATCCGCCTGCCTCTGCCTCCTGAATACTAGGATTAAAGGCGTGCACCACCACGTCCGGCACAGCCACTTTCTTATGCCTTTGAGGCTGACCCTGGGAAATACCTCTCAAGATGGCAACTGTAGAGCAAAGAACTCCTTTAGTGGCATTGGTCTCCTTTTGCGTGTATCTGCACTGTTAATAACAAGCTGGAGTTTTTGCTGGGTAAGATCTTGCCCTCAGGTACTTTTCTTATTATTCCAGCACAGATCATAAGGTTCCTCTTTTTTCCTTTTTTTTTTTTTTTTATTTTTATTTTTGTATTTTTGAGACAGGGTTTCCCTGTAGCCCCAGCTAGACTAGAGCTTGCAACATAAACCAGGCTGCCCTTGAACTCACAGAGATTTGCCTGCCTCAGCCTCCCAAGTGCTGGGATTAAAGTCATGTGCCACCACGCCCAGCTACAAGGTTCCTCTTTAAAACTGCTAATCTCTTTTATAAGTACACAAACTTTCTCCACACATTCCTTGTTCTCAGCTTTAAACTCTCACTCCTTTCCTTGCCAAACTACATTTTCCCCATCTTTCTGGTCCACTTGCTGTTCTGTCAACCTGGGTAAAAGCAGTAACCACAGCACAGGCCTACTTTCCATCCTGTCTTGAAATTGCCTCTGCCAAAAAGTCCCATTATCTTTTAATTCAGCCCCACCCAAATTCTCAAGACCTGGATAGGATTTACCAGGATAAAATATGAAAGCCCTCTGGCCTGGATCCCAACAGACTTCTCTGACACCTGACTGAGCCAGGCTCCCACTCTCACCATTTCTCTCCATATTCTGATCTTCCAAACTCTCACCATTAAGTCCATTAATCTTTGTCTACAATGTTCTAACTCTGTAGCCTGCAGCTCCAAAAAATCTTCCACATTTGTCCTGTAAACCAGCTACAAACGCATACAAACCATATAGTTTTTATCATAGCAATAGCCACATTCCTCAGTCCCAAAATTATGTACTAGCTGTTTCTGTGACAAAACATCTGACCAAAGTAGTAGAAGGGGAAAAAAGTTCATTATGGCTCACAATTTGAGAGTATAGTCCATCATGGAGGGGATGGCATGGCGGCAAGAGCATCAGGCTTCTGATCACATATTATCCAGAGTGGAGAAGTAAAGATGAATGCTGATACTCAGTTCACTTTCTCTTTACTGGCAAGGCCAGCCTACAGAATGGGACTACCCATATTCAAAGAGGTTTTCATTCTTTAGCTAAACCTTTCAAGAAATAGCTTTATAAACATACTCAGGAATATGTTTCTATAGTCATTCAATCTAAAGCTGAAAATGAACATTAACCCTCATACTACACTGACTCAAATACTCCACTTTTAAAAGGACCCCATTCGTGATTACTATTTTTGTTACAAGTATTTTGTTTTGTTTTGTTGTTTTGTTGAGACACTGTCCCTTGTAGCCCCATCTATCCTGGAACTCTTTCTATAGACCAGAGATCTGCCTAACTGCCTCATGAGTGCTGGAATTAAAGGTGTGCATCACTGCACCTAGCTTCAAGTGTATGCCATTAAACTCCTTTGTTTTCTTCAGATTCTTCACATCTATCTATCTATCTATCTATCTATCTATCTATCTATCTATCTTATCTATCTACCTATCATCTATCTATCTATCTATCTGTTTACTTGTTATTTATTGCATCTCCCATGATTACACTATAAGCTCTGTGAAAATAAGATTTTTGTGTGCTGTATTTGTAGGAGACCAAGGAAGAGATACAATTTGTCTTCAATGTCTAATCTTTTTTTGTTGGTCATTTCAAGACATCAATATCTAATCTTAATTCAATTTCTTCCCATCTCAAATATTCAAACTATAAGCAACATTGCTTTTCTATGAACAATTATAACCAGGATCACTAGCAACCTTAAATGACAAGGAAATCCTAATCGTGCTAAAAATTAATTCCTTATTTTAATTTTTATCCATGTTAAGCTTTAAAGCAACCATAGATTATTCTTATGTCTTCACTAGAACAAAGACCTCTCCTATTCAAGAAAAAGAACTCTCTCCATCATAATTTGGCCTTCATAAGATGAATGGGATACAAAAAGGCACAGGTAGAAATTTCACAATGATGGAGCTTCTTTCTTTTTTAGTCTCTAAACTCACAATGATTTAGTAATTTTTCCAATTTAATTTTTTTTCACTGAAAAACAGGATAAAAACGCTGAAAAGTATACCTACTGACCTTTTTTCATCATTTTCCTTTTTGTTGCATGGGTAGCTGAAGTAAGCGCACAAGCAAATTTTGTATCTTCTTTAATCTTAGACGATCCTGCTGAAAAAGAAAAAAAAGTCACAGAATGACAAAAATTATTTATTGTGCTCTGTTAGGTATAAGTTATTTCTATGCTCTGTAACTTAACAATTACATAATTAAATGACTCAAAAAATTTTATTACTAAATAAATTATATGGTACCCAATACTGCCATTCCTGACACTAAGCAAATCTCTGTAGTTCAGAGAAATGATGTGTAATCAATCTCAAAGAACAGACAAATATGAATGAGCCTCAGCTAGAACCTTCTTTGAGAAAATAAAACATGCCAAATCTTCAGATCAGTCTAGAATTTAGGATATGATTTGAATTAAAAAGAAAATGAAGCTGGGCGTTGTTTCACATGCCTTTAATCCTAGCACTTGGGAGGCAGAGGCAGGCGGATCTTTATGAGTTCGAGGCCAGCCTGGTCTACAGAGTGAGTTCCAGGACAGCTGGGGCTACAGGGAGACCCTGTCTTGGAAAGACAGAAAGAAAGACAGAAAGAAAGACAGAAAGACAGAAAGACAGAAAGAAAGAAAGAGACAGAAAGAAAGAAAGAAAGAAAGAAAGAAAGAAAGAAAGAAAGAAAGAAATTGAAGAAGACATCAGAATATGGAAAAACCTCCCATGCTCATGGATTGGGAAAATTAACATTGTAAAAATGTCCATTCTGGAGATCTCCTGAGGCCAGCGGCAGGAAGAGGGGGAGACAGGTAGGAACTGAGTGCCTTGGCGAGCTGATTGCTGATCGTTTGGTCCTGCTGTTTTTGGTTTGATTGGCCTTTGTGGCTGTGAGGTTGGAGTTATCCCCCCAGCTGGGATTAAAGGTGTGGTCTTTGGCTTGATTAGATCTAGTGGCTGTGGGGGCGGAGTTATCCTCCCAGCCGGTATTAAAGGCACGCTTGTGTGACTCTTGAGATTTGAGATCTCTTGAGCCCAGCGGCAGGAAGAGGGGAAGACAGGTAGGAACTGGGTGCCTTGGCGAGCTGATTGCTGATCGTTTGGTCCTGCTGTCTTTGGTTTGATTGGCCTTTGTGGCTGTGAGGTTGGAGTTATCCCCCCAGCTGGGATTAAAGGTGTGGTCTTTGGCTTGATTAGATCTAGTGGCTGTGGGGGCGGAGTTATCCTCCCAGCCGGTATTAAAGGCACGCTTGTGTGACTCTTGAGATTTGAGATCTCTTGAGCCCAGCGGCAGGAAGAGGGGAAGACAGGTAGGAACTGGGTGCCTTGGCGAGCTGATTGCTGATCGTTTGGTCCTGCTGTCTTTGGTTTGATTGGTCTTTGTGGCTGTGAGGTTGGATTATCCCCCAGCTGGGATTCAAAAGGCTTGGTCTTTGGCTTGATTAGATCTAGTGTGCGTGGGGGCGGAAGTTATCCTCCCAGCCGTATTATAAAGGCACCGCTTGTGACTTGAGATTTGAGATCTCTTGAGCCCAGCGGCAGAGGAAGAGGGGAAGACAGGTAGGAACTGGGTGCCTTGGCGAGCTGATTGCTGATCGTTTGGTCCTCTGTCTTTGGTTTGATTGCCTTGTGGCTGTGAGGTTGGAGTTATCCCCCCACTGGGATTAAAGGTGTGGTCTTTGCTTGATTAGATCTAGTGGCTGTTGGGGGGGAGTTATCCTCACCAGGTATTAAAGGCACGCTGTGTGACTCTTGAGATTTGAATCTCTTGAGCCCAGCGGAAGGAAGAAGGGGAAGACAGGTAGGAACTGGTGGCCTTGGCGAGCTGATTGCTAATCGTTTGGTCCTGCTGTCTTTGGTTTGATTGGCCTGTGTGGCTGTTGAGGTTGGAAGTTTATCCCCCAGCTGGGATTGAAGGTGTGGTCTTTGGCTTGATTGGATTTGTGGCTGTGGGGGCGGAGTTATCCTCTCCAGCCGTATTAAGGCACGCTTTGTGTGACTTGAGATTTTGAGATCTCTTGAGCCTATGCGCAGGAAGAGGGGAAGACAGGTAGGAATGGGTGCCTTGGCGAGCTGATTGCTGATCGTTTTGGTCCTGCTGTCTTTTGGTTTGATTGGCCTTGTGGCTGTGAGGTTTGGAGTTATCCCCCACAGCTGGGATTAAGGTTGGTCTTTGGCTTGATTAGATCTAGTGGCTGGGGGCGAGTTATCCTCCGCGGTATTAAAGGCACGTCTGTGTAGACTCATGAGATTTGAGATCTCTTGAGCCCAGCGGCACAGGTGCCGGGGCGGCTGGGTGAAAGACGATTCCCCCCCCCCCCGCGCCAACTGGAGATTTAGAAGAAGGATCTGAAGGAGGCAGAAAAAAAAAAAAAAAAAAAAAAAGGAAAAGGAAAAATGACTTTTGTTTAAAGTTTATTTAAATATTATCCCTTAGATTTTTAACTTGAAATTATTCATTGAATTTGCATCATTTAATTATAGTAAGCTCATGAATTCAAGGGCAGAAGAGTTTACTAGCAGCCAAATTTAACATGTTATTAAAATCTTTCAAGCTGAAGAGATATTAATACTGATTTTTTGGTGTGTGTGTGTAGTCTTTTTGAGGCCGGGTCTCCCTTTAGTCTCAGCTGGCCTGAAATTCACTATGTAGACCAGGCTGGTCTTGAACTCACAGAGCTCCGCCTGCCTCTGCCTCCTGAGTGCTGGAATTAAAGGCGTGTGCCACGACAGGCCTTTAATCCCAGTAATCAATAATCTTTACATGCAGATTTAAGTGCTGAGAAGATAACATATACACCTACCTTTTATTCTACTTTTAGTGTCTGACTGTGCATTTTTCAGCTTGCCTAAAATCCAAACAAAAATAAACATAAACATGGGCACACAGGAGATTACACTATAGGACAGATTATCAACTAAACCATTAGATAGTACCTTTCATTTTCTGTGGCAATTCACTTTTTTCAATCTCCTCTGAATCACTGCTTTCAATATAGTGGACAGCAATTTTTCTTCTGAAATTAAAAGACCCAAAAGAAAACATAATATAGCAACATCTTTAGTAAATGCAATACATTTTTTTACTTTTCAAAATTTTTCCAAAGGAAGTATTTTACTTGACAAAGTCAAATTTCCTAAAAGCATTTTGCTTTCCTGACCAGACAGCTGCATTTATAAAATCTAGTACCATTACGATTAATTTGAAAAGTTAAGTCATTCAACTACTCCTTTCAATGTTTGGTAGTTCAATTAAAAAATTATATAGTAGTTCAATTAAAAAATTATATAAAATTAGAACCAAAAAGAATTGGCAGGCGATGGGGAAAATGGTAGATGGTAACAGGTGTCCTATCAGGGAAGTGATGTCAGAAAACGCTAGTTTCAGTAGCAAAGAAAGGAAGACTTTAATACACAGAACAGAAATATCTAGAGTTGATTAAACTGCTCAGGTGCCAAATGGAGGGGAAAGGAATCAAACAACTGCAGAGGAGAGGACTTCAGCTTAAAGTCAAAGAGGGAGCCTCAGCAAACTCACACCCTAGACTAGTTCAAGACACTTTACAAGCAAAAAGAGGGGGAGGGAGGGATGGGAGACTATCTATATACAGCCAAATCCTCAGGCAGAAAAGGTAGAATGCAAAAATCAAATAAAAAAATCAAAGGCTCAAAAAATACTACCATCACCAGACATATCACTAGGATTTATAATTCAACCAGACTGGAATCTTGGGTATATATTCCATCTAGGTGTTTGCTGTCTCAGTATTTGATTGGACTGAGATAACAAATCATTTGAAGAAGACCCATGCAGAGCTAGGAAGAACTAGAGGCAAAGGTCCCTCTCTGCATCAACCAAGGCAAGTGTCAGGGGACTATTCTGAGTCTTGGCATTCGAAATATCTCTAACTAGAAGAACACTCTGAGTCAGAACCACAATGTTTCCAAGTGGTCAAAACCTGGTCTCAGTCATAGACTCACTACTGCCCCAGAAGTAGCCCGAGTAGTGGCAAGTAATTTAAGATGAACTAGGGTACAAGCCAGTGGAAATCTTGCTGACAGTCCTTTCTAGTACCTAAAGAGTGAAGTACATTTTTATAGTTAGAAAACCCACATATTTTTTTTTTTTGTTTTTTGTTTAATTTCTTTTTTTTTTAAAAAAAAACCAACACGGGAGGTATGGTATCACAAAAATTCTGATATCACCAGAAAACACCAACTCAAACAGAGAAGGAGCAGTGCAGAGATAGGATGGATACCTGAACTCAGGCAAGTGATGGCATAGGCATACTCTGTATCTACACTCAGTATGTGACCACATGGAGAAAATCTACACCTGCATACACACAAGTGATCCTATGAGACAATCTGCATATGCATACAGGTAAGTGATCACAAATAAAGAGTCTACAAGTAACCGCACACAAATGACCTCACAGAGACAGTCTATACCTGAACTAGGGCAGGGAAGCCCCCCATACCCTGAGTGATACTCTGTACCTACACACAGAGGCGTAGCCACACAGCCTACATCTGCACACAAGTGACTGACTGACTAGACTGTACTCGGGTTGAGTGACTATATGGAGATAAAATTTAACAGCTAATTTAATTTTGTAGATCACTTTGTCCTACAATGTTGTATCTAACTCTTTTTTTTTTTCTTTTAAGACAGGCTCCCCCAGGACTGTGGAGATGGCTCAGTGGGTAAAGTACATGTCATGTAAGCATGAAAACCTAAGTCTGAGTGTCCAGCATCCATGTATAAAAAAAGCCAAGTCCAAGAGATGTGCCTGTAATCCCAATACCGAGGAGGCAGAAACAAGGCTCCCTGGGGTTTGCTAGTCACCCAGTCCAGCCCAATGAGCTAGCCCCAGGTTCAGTGAGAAATCCAGCCTCAAAAAATAAGATGGAGGTATCTGGGGCTTCACAAGACTGGCTAAGTCAACAGCCAGTCATAAAGTGGGGAGGAGCTCATGGGACCCTAATCCTCCCCACTGAACTAATGGATACTGATAGACAGGGGACAAGGGATTCCAGTTTTGTACTCCACTTATGAGCCTACCAGGGCCCAATGGATAGCTTCAAACCCTTGGTCAACAGGTCATAAAACAAAACAGACAGAAATGTGAGAAAGGGATATGTAGGAAAGTGGGGGTACTGACAGGGGTGACAGAGAGATAAAAGGTGACAGAGAGATAAAAAAGTATGGGAGGGGAGAAGAGCAATCAGAATACATTACATACATGTATGAAATGGTCAATGAACACATTTAATTAACTTCTTAAAACTTAAATACATCAACAAGCCAGAGCACAAAGATGATACTCAACATTGACTTCTGGTCTCTACTCACACACACAAGCACACGCACCCATACAAACACATGCAGGCTCACAGACAAGTAAACAAATACACATGAAAAACAATTAGAAAAAGGCCCTCCCAAAGTGCTCAGGTTGGCCTGAGGCTGGTGGACTCCCTTCCCTCTCTGCCTCCCAAGTGCTGGGATTATTTTGGGTGTATAATTTCATGTCTTTATCCCTTTCTGTTTCGTTCTACCTTTAGCTGGAGTTGCCATATCTCCTTCTTATTTTCCCTTTTCTATTTTTCTTTGTTATACAAATACTAACCACCACTTATTCAGACTATTTTTTCCTATTCCTACTGTAAGTAACTTACTATACAACAAACTATCCTTATTTCTTTATTGTACAATAATAACTAGAGTCAAAATAGCAATTCTTTTTAACTGAAATTACTATTTTTTCCACTGTGAGCATATCCTCAGTTGAGAGTGCTTCTGCAATGAGTATTCTGTTCTAAAAGCAATGCGAAAGACAGTGCCTGCTATACCGAGGCTGTGGTCTAAAGCCTTACTGAGCTACACACCCTCCTTCCAGAAGGGAGAAAAGGCACCTCAACCTCTACCACAACCTAACCCCCCTGTCCTACTTCAGCATTACAAGTATGTCAACTGAGAGAATATGGATGATCAAAAATCCGCCAATGACTTGTAAAGGTTCTACTGCAGAAATATCAACATGGAAAACCAAAGCAGTACAATTTCTTCAACAATTGCCAATTCCACAATAACAGGTATCAATAAAAATGAATTAGATGACATTTAAAATAAAGCATGCAAACAAATGATTAGAAAAATGTTCATGGGCTAGAGAGCTAGCTCAGCAGTTAAAAGCATGGGCTGCTCTTACAGAGGACCTGGATTCAGTTCCCA
Source organism: Rhizomys pruinosus (assembly GCA_009823505.1). Taxonomy (NCBI): domain Eukaryota; kingdom Metazoa; phylum Chordata; class Mammalia; order Rodentia; family Spalacidae; genus Rhizomys; species Rhizomys pruinosus. The sequence goes on from VZQC01011709.1 coordinate 159,789, forward strand.
CCACTTACATGGTGGCTATTAAGAGTCCATAACTTCAGTCCCTCTTGACCTCTGTAGGCATCTGCATGATGTTAGTGCACTTATATACATGCAGGTAATACCTCATACACATAAAAAATAAAAATAAACTAATCAAAATAAGAAAACCATTGAGAGCTGGGCTGCTTTTAATCCCAGCACTTGGGAGGCAGAAGCAGGCAGCTTTCCCTAAGTTCAAGGCCAGGCTGGTCTCATAGTGAGTTCTAGGCCAACTGGGACTAAAGGGAGACCCTGTCTCAAAAAGATAAAAAAAACAAAAAAATGTAATAAATTTCCCCTGTTTTGTAATCAGTAGTATTTTCTGCTTTCAAAATGAGAACACTAAGCTGGGATGGTGGTGCATGCCTTTAATCCTAGCACTTGGGAGGCAGAGGCAGGTGGATCTCTGAGTTCAAGGCCAGCCTGGTCTACATAGTAAGTTCCAGGACAACCAGAGCTACAGGGAGACCCTGTCTCAAAAAGACCAAAAAGAAGAAAGGAAAAAAAAAAAGAAAATGTGAATAAACTTCCAAATGAACACAAAGAGAATACAAATAAGCAGTTGAATGAAAAAAGCTGATATGGACTCTAAAAGATGAGGAAATAATAAAACCAAGAACTAACAGTACTATATGAAATTAAAAAGCCCGAATAGCCAAAACAACCCTGAGTGAAAAGAGCTACACAGGGGGGATCTCTATACCAGGCTTCACACTATACTACAGGGCTATAGTCATAAAAACAGCCTGGTACTGGCACAAAAACAGACCTGTTGACCAATGGAACAAAACCGAAGATCCAAATCTGAGCACATACAATTTCAGCCATCTCATATTTGACAAGGGGGCCAAGAAGCCACAATGGAGAAAAGACAGCATCTTCAGCAAGTGGTGTTGGCAAAACTGGATCACCACTTGTAGAAGAATGAAATTAAACCCCTACCTCTCGCCCTGTACAAAAGTCACCTCCAGATGGATTAAAGACCTCAACGTGAAACCCCAAACTCTGAAGGTGATAGAAGAAAAAGTTGGCAGCAGACTACAAGACATAGGCGTAGGAAAAGACTTCCTAAATCAGACAGCAGCTGCGTAAGAATTAAGGTCGACAATTGACAAATGGGACCTCATCAAACTCAAAAGCTTCTGTACATCAAAAGAAACAATCAAGGAAGTGAAGAGAAATCCCACAGAGTGGGAGGAAACCTTCACTGCAGATACATCTGACAAAGCATTGATTTCCAGAATATATAAACTACTCAAAAAACAAAGAAAAAAGAAAATAAATGACCCACTCAACAGATGGAGCAAAGAACTGAACAGAGACTTCACAAGTGAGGAATTAGAGATGTCTGAGAAACACCTCAAGAACTGTTCAACATCACTAATCATTAAGGAAATGCAAATGAAAACCACTTTAAGATATCATCTTACTCCAATAAGACTGGCTAGGATCAAGAAAACAAATGATACCAAGTGCTGGAGAGGTTGTGGGGAAAGGGGAACACTCATCCACTGCTGGTGGGAATGTAAACTCGTACAGCCACTATGGAAAGCAGTGTGGAGAACCCTTGGAAGACTTGGAATGAACTTGCCACCCGACCCAGCCATACCACTCCTGGGCATGTACCCTCAAGACTTATGCCACCACAGAGATACATGCACGGCCATGTTTATTGCAGCTCTCTTCACAATAGCAAGGAGCTGGAACCAACCTAAATGCCCCTCAACTGACGAGTGGATAGAGAAAATGTGGTACATCTACACAATGGAGTTCTATGCAGCAGTAAAGAAAGACGACATCACGAGCTTTGCAGGAAAATGGCTGGAGCTAGAGGACATCATGCTGAGTGAAGTAACACAGTCCCAGAAAAACAAACAACGAATGGTATCCCTCATCTGTGGATGCTAGTGCCAACTACCCAGTTGTAAGTATTTCTTGTGTGGGGCCCCCTGAGCTTTTGTACAAAGCAGTTGGGCGTAATGCATTTTGGAAACAACAACAACAACAGAAAAGACTGCACCAAAGAACTGACTGAAACAGTGAACTTCTGCTCAAAACAGTCAACTTCCCCATGGAAAATATTGAGAAAGACTAAGAGATGAAAAGCATGTTTGGCAGAATGCATGAGCTCTGGCAGGGTGGGGGAATGGGCGGGAACACGGGCCTAGATTTGTTAAAAATAAATAAATAAAAATAAAAATAAAAATAAAAAAGAAATTAAAAAGCTTCTGTACCCCAAAGTTGAGTGAAGCCACAGCCTAAAGAAGAAAAATTTTACTTGTTATTCATCTGACATAACTATGTAGAAGAACTCAAGAACAAACCAGTAAGCAGCATTCCTCCATGGCCTGTGCCTCAGCTCCTGCCTCCAGGTTCCTGCCCTGAGTTCCTACCTTGGGCTCCCTGAGTGATGAACTACAACCCAGGAGATGCAAGCTGAATAAACCCTTTCCTCCCCAAAAGAAAAAAAAAAATTAAGTGAAAAAAACAAAAAAACAAAAAAAACTCAAAAAAGGGATTGGAGAGATGGCTGAGCAGTTAAGAGCACTGGCTGCTCCTGTTCCATTCGTTCCTGACTCCAGTTCGAGGTAATGTGATGCACTTCTGATCTTCATGGGCCTTGCACAACATGGGTACACTTACACAGGCAATACTCTCATATACATAAAATAAATTTAAAAAAAAAGAACTCAAAAACAAAAGCCCTACACAACTCAATCAATAAACGGGTTAATAAACAGACAGCTCTCAAAAGAGGAAGTACAAAAACAACAACAAACATTCAGTCTTCAGCATCCTTAGCCATCAGGGAAATGTAAAGTATAACTAAGATTCAATCTCACCTCAGTCAACATAGTTATCATTAGGAAAAGAAAGATAGGCTCACCCTCAAGGAGTTCTACAACTCCCATCTGTGGACCTATGGTTCAGGACTGTATCTCACACAGGGCAAGGACCACAGGCATGTGGGAGGTATAAAAAAAGGTTTAGAAAACATCACAAAAAATCAACAAAATGACAATTAATATACATCTTTCAATAATATCTCGGAATATTAATGATCTCGATTCCCTAATAAAAGTATACAGACTAACAGACTAGATAAGAAAACAGGGTCCAATATTTTTTTGTTTTTGCCTCTAAGAAACATACCTCATCATCAATAGCTTCCACCTTAGGATAAAAGGACAGAAAAAAGAGAATCCAAGCAAAATATAAGTAGGAAGGAAAGAAATAGGTGTAGTGTATTCTAACATGAGACAAAATATACTTGAAAACAAAACGTGTGAATAAATAAGGTCATTTCATAAAGGAATAATCCATCAAGAGGAAAAAAAATCAGAATTTATACACACACACACACACACACACACACACACACACATACACAAACACACACAAAGGGTTATCTAATTATATCAAAGAACTATTCTGTGTAAAACACAGCACAGCAATAGTGGGTGACTTCAGTATCACACTCTCCCCAACAGACAGGTCATTCCCGCCAAAAAGATAAACATTGGAATTAAATGATATCATAAATCAAATGGACCTAACGGATATCTACAGGTCATTCCACTTAAACACTAAAGAATATTCTTTTCAATAGCCCATGGAACTTTCTCCAAAAATCAACCACACATTAGGACACAAAGCAAGTCTCAACAAAGATAAGAAAAGTGAAATAACATTTTGTATTCAATCTGACTGCAATGGAATAAAGCTAGATATCCGCAGCAATAGAAGCTACAGAATGTACACAAACTCATGGCAATAAAACAATAAATACACTATTGAATGATATATGGGTCACAAAGGAGATCAAAACATTTTTAGAATGCAATGAAAATGAGTATACAACAAAATCTACAAGACACAAGGAACACAATTCTGAAAAAAGTTTATAATGCTAAGTGCCTATGTAAAAAAGGTAGAGAGATCTCAAATAAATAAATTATATACCTTCTTAACATCTTGGAAAAACAAGAACAAACCAAAACTAAATAAAATCAGAGCAGAAATTTGTAAAAAAAAATAAAATTGATAAACCCTTAGCCAAATTAACCAAAAGGAGTCAAATTTATATTAATAAGTTAATAAAATTAGATACAGATGAAAAGGGAGACATTACAATGGATATGAAATTCAGAAAGTCATACGGACATATTTTACAAACTTAAGTATTTCACTAAACTGGAAAACCTAAAAGAAATGGGCAAATTTCTAGATGCATACAACATAGCAAAGTAAAACAAGACAAGCAATCTGCAGAGTCAATGCACTAGCAACCGAAATTCCAAGGCTATTTTTCATAGACATAGAAAAAAATAAAAAATTTATACGGAGGTATAAAAAAAAAAAGGACTGGTATAAAAACAGATACACAGCTCAACAGAATGTATTTCAGGACCTAGATATATCCATGCAACTACAGTTACCTGATTTTTGACAGATGCCAAAAATATAATGAAATGATAGCATCTTCAACAAATGAGGCTGGGAAAACTCGATTTAAACATGCAAAAAAGGAAACTAGAACCTTATCTCCCACCCTATACAAAACTCAACTACAAATGGATCAAGGACAACAGAATACTTATTATCCAGAAACTACCGGAAGAAAAAGCACAGGTAAAGAATTCTGAATAAGACTATGGTAGCACAGGAAATAAGACAACAATCAACAAACAGAAACTCATGAAACGAAAAAGCTTCTCTACAGCAAAGGAAACTATGAAGTGAGTAAATAAGACCATAAAATGAGAGAAAATCTTTGCCAGATATTCATCCAACAGAAGATTAATGTCTACAAAGAACTTTAAAAAACTCAATATTCAAAAAAAAAAAGTTTTAGAAGCAGGTGGATCTTTGTGAGTTCAAGGACAGCCTGGTCTACACAGTGAGCTCTGGGCTAGCTGGGACTAAAGGGAGACTCTGTCTCAAAAAAAAAAAAACCCTCAATATTAAAAACGTAAAAAACTTAATTGAAAAATGGGCTATACATCTGAACAGAAAATTCTCAAAAGAAATGGCTAGGAAACACTCGTTCTCAACATCCTTAGACATCAGGGAAATGCAAATTAAAACAACTTTTAAGATCCTACTTTACACCCTCCATCAGAATGGCCATCATCAGAAATATAACTGACAACAAATGATGATGTGGATGTTGTAAAAAGAGAACTCTGACTTTCAGCAGGAGTATAAACTAGTATAGCCACTTTGGAAAGCAGTATGGAAGTTTCTCAAAAAAAAACAAGAAATAGAATTGCCATTATGACTCAAATCCCAGATATACGCCCAAAGGACTTTATACAGAGACACTTGTACATTTATGTTCACTGTTGCTCTATTTACAGTAGTGAGGAAATGGAATAAACTTAGATGGCCATCAACAAATGAATAAGACAAATGTAGTACCATATACACAATGACATATTAACCAGCTGTAAAGAAAAATGAGGGGCTGGAGAGATGGCCTAGCAGTTAAGAGCACCAACCGCTCTTGCAGAGGACCCGGGTTCGATCCCAGCACCCACATGGTGGCTGAGAACCGTCTGTAACTCCAACTCCAGGAGAACTCCAGTTTCAGGGGAATCTGACACCCTCTTCTGACCTCCACAGCATTGCATGACATGGGTGCACAGACCTACATGCAGACAGTACATTCATACACATAAATAAAAATTAATTAATTAATTAATAAAAATTTAAAAAAGAAAAATGAAATAATGAAATCGGCAGGCAAATGTATGAGAAACTGAAAAAATTATACTGAGGTTAACTCAAGCCAAACAATGTATATTCACTCTCATATATGGATCCTAGCTTCAAATCTTTTGTGTGCTTCACTTAGAAGATAAGTAGAAGCCAGATAACTAGAAGGGAGATTTTTGGGGGGGGGGGGGTAGGGATAGTAAAACTAAGGTAAACCTAAAGTAGACAAGTAGAACACTGGGAGAAGTACAAGGAATACAAAATGGAAGGAACAGGAACCACAGGGCCAATAAGGGGACAGGAGTGACCCCAAGGACATGTGAGAAGCCATGTGTAGTAGCCTATCTTAAACCACCAACTTAAAAAAAAAAATAATGAGCTGAGAAATGGCTACTCTCCCAGAGGCCAGGGTTCAGTTCCCGCACGTCCCAGGCAGCCACAACTAGCAGTAACAATCAGTTGCCATCTGATAACTCCAATTACCAGGAGAATCCAATACCCTCTTTCATCGATGGGCATTGCCACCAGCACCAGTGCACTTTTACATATACACACGTTAAACACACTCAACATATAATAAAAATAAATTTTATTTTATAAAGAGGAAGGATATTTTATGAGTAAAATGAAAGGAAATGTGAGTGTTTAGGGATGAGAAGGGATGGCTGAAATGGGGGAAAGGATGGGACAGTGGACGGGGTTAACCAAAATGAAAGATCATGAAAAAGCCCCTAGGTAGTATTCCAAACAACAACTTAAAAGAAAAAAAAAAAAAAACAATTCAAACAGGAATTACTCTGCATGGGTGAACAATGTCACTCCCAGAAGATATGGGTATAAGGAAAAAAAAAAATCACTGTAAAAAGTATGGGATACTCCCCTACAAGCTTAAATGGAGGCCCCTTCAGTCTCCAAAACAACCCAGGCTCTTGCCACTGCTGGGCCGCCTAACCATAACTACATGATAGACCCTACGCGCAGAAAACATCACACTTACTTTGCCCTATAGGGTTATTAGAGAAAGTCAATCTCAAACCAACTAGCAAATTTCTCCCCCACTGGCAGCTTTCATAGAGCGCAAGGTGCTATACAGGATGCTGGGAAAGAAAAAATATCAATAGTCTTACCTAGCAATAAATAATGCATGCTACAATATTGACCTGCCTTGCAGGATCTACCCTGCAGGATCTGCCCACTGGTAAAAAAGTGGCATGCCTATTATGGGGTAAATGCCTTCTGACTAGATTTGAGGCCTGCCCATGAGGAAAAATTTCACCCCTGGTAGTTAAATCTTGATCCAAAGTCCATGGCTATAGAGGTTATAGGTCATGGGGTAGAAATAACTACTGTTATTTTGCTAAATCATGTTGTCGAATTGCCTTCCAAAAATAGCTTAATAACCATAGATCTGGTCTGCCCTCAACCTGGGTGGAGAAGCATCTTTTTGCATTCATCAGAGATCCATTAGTCTAAGACATAAGAATGGACTGCTCAGGCCCTTAAACAGGACATCTTTATCTTCTCTATTCTCTAACAAGGCTCAGAGAATGTCAAAGAGGCAGGAAAGAGAGCAAGAGCTGGAAGACAAAAAGAGAGTGCTATGACATGCCTCTTCTGGACATGACATAGCTATCATATTAATTAACTCAGCAGCTGTGGTTACTACACAGACCTGCACAGGATTAAGCCAGCCAACATTCTGGGCTAGAGGCAGTTCTCTCCAGGCCACACTTCTTAATGAGTTGGCAATTAATGGCTGCTAGAGGAAGGAAAACCATTCTTTTTTGAAGGTAAGGCTACTACTGGTAGGTTTCCCTTGCTGCAGTGGATGACCCCTATCAATGAACATATGTGAAGTACTAACTGGACTTTGTGGATTATCAAAAAAAGAAGATATGCAGATATTGCAAGTTGGCGAGGGGACAGTTGAGAGATCTGATTATATTGCATCGTATACAAGAAATTCTCAAGAACAAGAAAAATTATTTTTAAAAAAGAAAAATGAGAGCAGAGGCAGGCGGATTCTCTGAGTTCCAAGCCAGCCGTGTCTACAGAGTGAGTCCGGACAGCCTGAGGTCTCCAGGGAGACTTATCTCAATAATACAAAAAGAAAAAAAAAAAGAAAAATATTAGGGAAAAAGAGAATCTCTGAACATTGCAGGTTGCTGAGAATGCACAGTGATGTGCAAGTCAGTGTGAGTTCCTCAAAAAACTGAAAACAGAGCTACATGAGTATACCACTCCTGGGTATGTTACCCAAAGGACTGTGGTAAGTTAACATACCACAGAGATACAAGCACATCCATGTTACTGTTGTACTATTCATACTAGCTAAGAAATGGAACTAGCCTAACTATCCCATAAATGGCTAAATGGATAAAGAAAATATGGCACATAAACACACCAGAATGTTTTTAGTCATAAAGAAAAATAAAATCATGACATGGGCTGGAAAATGGATGGAACTGGATACTATATTAAACACAATTAGCGGGGCTGGAGAGATAGCCTAGCGGTTAAGAGCACCGACTGCTCTTGCAGAGGAAGGACCCGGGTTCAATCCCCAACACCCACTAGCAGCTAAGAACCGTCTGTAACTCCAATTTCCAGGAGAACTCCAGTTCCAAGGGAATCCTGCCAACCCTTTCTGGGACTCCGCGGCATTGCAGCAGACAACGGGTGTCAACAGACCTGCATGCACGACAGTACACTCACACACATACAAAAATAAATAAAATTAGAAAAAAGAAAAAAATAAAAAAATTNGGGGGGGGGGGGGGTAGGGAATAGTAAACTATAGGTAAAACTAAAGTAGACAAGTAGAACACTGGGAGTACAAGGAATAAACATGGAAGGGCACAGGAACACAGGGCCAATAAGGGGACAGGAGTGACCCAAAGGAAGTGTATGTGAGAAGCCATGTGTAGTAGCCTATCTTATAACCCAACTTAAAAAAAAAATAATGAGCTGAGAGATGGCTCTCTTCCAGAGGACCCAGGGTTCAGTTCCCAGCACCTACTTAGCAGCTAACAAATTAGCCATCTGTAACTCCATGACCAGGGAATCCAATACCCTCTTCTCACTTCGATGGGCATTGCACAGCACAGGTGCACTTACATATACACACAGTTAACACACTCATACATATAATAAAAATAAAATATTTTATAAGTGGAAGGATAGTAGAGTAAAATGAAAGGAAATGTGAGTGTTTAGGGATGAGAAGGGATGGCTGAAATGGGGGAAAGGATGGGACAGTGGACGGGGTTAACCAAAATGAAAGATCATGAAAAAGCCCCTAGGTAGTATTCCAAACACAACTTTAAAAGAAAAAAAAAAAAAATTCAAACAGGAATTACTCTGCATGGGTGAACAATGTCACTCCCAGAAGATATGGGTCATTAAAGGAAAAAAAAAAAATCACTGTAAAAAGTATGGGATACTCCCCTACAAGCTATGGAGGCCCCTTCAGTCTCCAAAACAACACAGGCTAGTGCCACTGTCTTGGCTGCCTAACATAACTACATGATAAGACCCTACTGCAGAAAACATCACATACTTTGCCTATAGGTTATTAGAGAAATCAATCTCAAACCAACTAGAAAATTTTCTCCCCACTGGCTAGCTTTCATAGAGCTGCAAGGTGCTATACAGGATGCTGGGAAAGAAAAAATATCAATAGTCTTACCTAGCAATAAATAATGCATGCTACAATATTGACCTGCCTTGCAGGATCTACCCTGCAGGATCTGCCCACTGGTAAAAAAGTGGCATGCCTATTATGGGGTAAATGCCTTCTGACTAGATTTGAGGCCTGCTCCATAGGAAAAAATTTCACCCCTGGTATTTTAATCTTGATCCAAAGTCCATGGCTATAGAGGTTATAGGTCATGGGGTAGAAATAACTACTGTTATTTTGCTAAATCATGTTGTCGAATTGCCTTCCAAAAATAGCTTAATAACCATAGATCTGGTCTGCCCTCAACCTGGGTGGAGAAGCATCTTTTTGCATTCAATACAGAGATCCATAATTAGTCTAAGAATAAGATATGGACTGCTCAGCCCTAAACAGGACATCTTTATCATTCTCTATTCTCTAACAAGGCTCAGAGAATGTCAAAGAGGCAGAAAGAATGCAAGAGCTGGAAGACAAAGAAGAGTGCTATGAAATGCTCTCTTCTGGACATGACATAGCTATCATATTAATTAACTCAGCAGCTGTGGTTACTACACAGACCTGCACAGGATTAAGCCAGCCAACATTCTGGGCTAGAGGCAGTTCTCTCCAGGCCACACTTCTTAATGAGTTGGCAATTAATGGCTGCTAGAGGAAGGAAAACCATTCTTTTTTGAAGGTAAGGCTACTACTGGTAGGTTTCCCTTGCTGCAGTGGATGACCCCTATCAATGAACATATGTGAAGTACTAACTGGACTTTGTGGATTATCAAAAAAAGAAGATATGCAGATATGCAAGTTGGGAGGGGACAGTTGAGAGATCTGATTATATTGCATCGTATACAAGAAATTCTCAAGAACAAAGAAAAATTATTTTTTAAAAAAGAAAAATGAGAGGCAGAGGCAGGCGGATCTCTGTGAGTTCAAGGCCAGCCTGGTCTACAGAGTGAGTTCCAGGACAGCCTGAGGCTCCAGGGAGACTTTATCTCAAAAAGACAAAAAAAAAAAATAAATAAATAAATAAATAAATAAATAAATAAATAAATAATAAAAAAAAAAACTAAGGATTTTATTCTGGTCACCAACCCTCAGACATCCTTAACTGACCTTTGGTATGTTCTTAGTTGTGGAGAAGGGCCAGGCACGTTGTGGCTGGCTGCTCCCCACCTTTGACTAGCTTAGCTCAATGACCCCTTCCTCCAGCCATTGGGATGTGAAGCCACACTTCTGTCACAAGTCCCTACCACGTTGCCATCCTGGATTTCTCAGTCCCTGCCCACTCTTCATTCACAGAATTTCGGGAACCATCCCTGGTTCTCTGCAGGCTCCCACTCTCCCTGCCTGCACCACCATTAGATTACCCGAGACCCAGAACATCCCTGGGAAAACTCAGAGGGCACCCAGCCTCTGAAGTCACTTCTGACTGACAGCTCACCTACATCTTCTGTGATTGCCATCCCGCAGCCTTCCCTTCCCAGTGGCGCTAACCCCACCTGGCTCTTCCNGGGAGCTTTTTGGGGGGGGGGGTGGGGGGTAGGGCCTAGTAAACTATAGGTAAAACACTAAAGTAGACAAGTGAACTCATGGGCGTACAAGGAAATAATATAAACCTGGATAGGGCACAGGAACACAGGGCAATAAGGGGACAGAGTAGTGGAGTGACCCAAAAGAAGTTTGAGACCGCCAGGTGTAGAGCCTATTTATAACCCAAACAAAACAAAAAAAATGAGTGGAGCTGGTGGCTCTCTTCCAGAGGACCCAGGGTCAGTTCCCAGCACCTACTTAGCAGCTAACAAATTAGCCATCTGTAACTCCATGACCAGGGAATCCAATACCCTTCTTCTTCACTTCGAGATGGGCATCTGCATGACAGTGGCACTTACATATATTCACACATTAACACACTCATACATATAATAAACTTTAAAAATATTTTAGATTGGAAGGAAGTAGATAAAAATGAAAGGAAATGTGGTGATTATAGGGAATGAGAAGGCGATGGCGAAATGGGGGAAAGGATGGGACAGTGACGGGGTTAACCAAATGAAAGATCATGAAAAAGCCCCTAGGGTAGGTAGTATTCCAAACACAACTTTAAAAAAAAAATAAAAAAAAACAAAATTCAAACAGGGAATACTCTGCATGGTGTGAACAATTGTCACTCCCAGAAGATATGGGTCATTAAAGGAAAAAAAAAACTCACTGTTAAAAAGTATGGGATACTCCCCTACAAGCTATGGAGGCCCCTTCAGTCTCCAAAACAACACAGGACTAGTCGCCACTTGTCTTGGCCGCCTACAAACACATGATAAGACCCTACTGCAGAAAACATCACATACTTTGCCTATAGGTTATTAGAGAAATCAATCTCAAACCAATAGAAAATTTTCTCCCAACCTGGCTAGCTTTCATAGAGCTGCAAGGTGCTATACAGGATGCTGGGAAAGAAAAAATATCAATAGTCTTACCTAGCAATAAATAATGCATGCTACAATATTGACCTGCCTTGACAAGATCTACCCTGCAGGGATCTGCCCACTGGTATAAAAAAAGTGGCATTGCCTCTTATGGGGTAAATGCCTTCTGACTAGATTTGAGGCTGCTCCCCTATAGGAACAAATTTCACCCTGGTATTTTATCTTTGATCAGTCCATGGCTATAGGTTATAGGTCATGGGGTGGTAGAGTAGAAATAATAACTACTGTTATTCTGCTAAAATCATGTTGTCGAATTGCCTTCCAAAAATAGCTTAATAACCATAGATCTGGTCTGCCCTCAACCTGGGTGGAGAAGCATCTTTTTGCATTCAATACAGAGATCCATAATTAGTCTAAGAATAAGATATGGACTGCTCGCCCTAAAAACAGGACATCTTTCTCATTCTCTATCTCTATCCAAGCTCAGACGAAGTCAAAAAGTAGAAAGGCAAGAAAGAATGCAAGAGCTGGAGACAAAGCAAGAAGACGTGCCTTGAAATGCTCTTCTTACTGACATAGTTCTCATATAATAAGGCTGTGGTTGACTACACAGAGTTGTGTGCTGCACAGGATTAAGCCAGCCAACATTCTGGGCTAGAGGCAGTTCTCTCCAGGCCACACTTCTTAATGAGTTGGCAATTAATGGCTGCTAGAGGAAGGAAAACCATTCTTTTTTGAAGGTAAGGCTACTACTGGTAGGTTTCCCTTGCTGCAGTGGATGACCCCTATCAATGAACATATGTGAAGTACTAACTGGACTTGTGTGGATTATCAAAAAAAAGCAAGATATGCAGATATTGCAAGTTGGGAGGGGGACATTGAGAGATCTGATTATATTGCATCGTATACAAGCAATTCCTCAAGAAAACAAGAAACATTATTTTTAAAAAAGCAAAATGGAGTGGCAGAGGCAGGCGGATTCTCTGTGAGTTTCAAGGCCAAGCCTGGTCTACCACGTAGTGAGTTCCAGGACCCCAAAAACTAGGAGACTTTTATCTCATAAAAGACAAAAAAAAAAAAAAAGACAAAATGATAGGGAAAAAGAGAATCTCTGAACATTGCTGCTGAGAATGCACAGTGATGTGCAAGTCAGTGTTGAGTTCCTCAAAAAACTGAAAACGAGCTACCATCTGTATACCCACTCCTGGGTATGTTACCCAAAGGACTGTGGTAAGTTAACATACCACCTATGAGTATTACCGCACATCCATGTTCACTGTTGTTTCTTACTATCATTACTAGCTAAGAAATGGAACTAGCTAACTATCCCATAAAATGGCTAAAGGTAGGAAATATGCACATAAACACACCAGATGTTTTTAGTCTAAATCTTTGAAAACTATAAATCACTTGACATGGCTGGAAAATGGGATGGATACCTGGTACTATATTAAACCAATTAGCGGGCTGGAGAGCTAGCTTAGCGGTATTCAGAGCACCGACTGCTCTTGCAGAGGAAGGGACCCCGGGTTCAACCCCAACACCCACCATAGCGACTAAGAACCGTCGCTGTAACTCCAATTTCAGGAGAACTCCAGTTCCAAGGGAATCTGAGACCCTCTTCTGGACCTCCGCGGCATGCACGACACGGGTGCACAGCCTGCATTCAGGGCAGTACACTCACACACATACAAAAATAAATAAAATTATAAAAAATAAAAAAATAAAAAAATAAAATAAACACAATAAGCAAGACTCAGAAAAGGGAATAAATTTTTCTCTCGGTTATAGATTCTAGATTGTACAAAGACACATACAAACTCGAATTCATGTATACACACACACACACACACACACACACACACACACACACATATATATATATATATATGTATACACACATACACTCACTCCAGGGTGGGGGGGCGGTTGTGGAATCAAAGCAAAAAGGGGACCAGGACCAAAGATCAGAGGGAAGAGGGAAAAAGGAGACAGAGTAGGGATATAGCACGGAAGATGAATATGGTTAAAGTATATGACATAGTTGAAATTGTCTTTATAAAAAAGTCTACCAGTATATTACAATGAAATTACTCCAATTTAAAAAATCGTGCTACAGCCTTTGAAAGGGGGATATAAGAAAGGTATTGATTTTTTTTTTCCAACAATAATATAAAATTCACTTTATTCAGTGTTCAGAATTTGTAGTAAAGTTTGTAGGAATCTTTACTGGTCTTTCTTATCAATTTTCTGGTTGGTATTTCTATCTCTTTATAGAGGTGTGTTTGTACTAGGTGATGGCTATCATTTTGGTTTTTTTTGTTGTTTTTTTTTTGTTTGTTTGTTTTTACATTTAGTGGCAATATAAGTTTTTTGTTTGTTTGTTTTGGTTTTTTTTTATTTTTATTGATGCTTTGTGTATTTCATACATCATTTTCCAATTCAGTTCAGAAAACTTATGGCAGAAAGGTATTGATTTTTAAAGAAACTAGGGGAAAACAAGATCTTTTCATAACTTTTGTATAGAAACTTTTATGCAGAAGACAGCATTTTCTTCCCACAAGCCAACACTAGTGATTAAGTGGCTAAGAGCAATAGACTCTGGCATAAGACTAACAAGATTCAAATCCTAGATCTACACTAATTTGCTATGACTTTAGTCAAATCACCTAATATTCTGTCTGTTTCTCACTTGGAAAATGGGAAGAGAACTCTAAAATATTGCCTAAAATACTACCTTACAGAAGAGTGAGCATATTACTACAGAAGCTGATACACACACACACTTATAGGCTGCTACTTGTACTAATTTTTCCTGTATCCTCTTTATTATATTTCTATGGCCTTTTTTTTTTTTTGGTCTTTTTGAGACAGGGTCTCCCTTTAGTCCCAGTTGGCCTGGAGCTCACTCTGTAGACCAGACTGGCCTTGAACTCACAGAGATCCACCTGCCTCTGCCTCCCAAGTGCTAGGTTTAAGGGCATGTGCCACCACGCCCGGCTTATTTCTATGGCCTTTTATCTGATCTATTCTACCTAACGGTGCTTTATTGCATAGGCTTGTGATTAGTTCCGTTTTAAGATTTCATATTTACATAAAAGGAAAACTCATGAACAATGATTTTCAGTTTAGTTCAAGTAGGCATTAATGATAGAATATTTAGCCTGATTATAATTTGAGACTGTTGTAAAGTAGCTAATAGAGATTTAGACACAAGATCACCTCTGTTGTGTAGTGATAGGAGACTATTACAACAACAAAATCCCAGTATTTAAACCTACTTGAGAGAGTAAATAAAATTCATAAAACCCAAAAGAATCAAGGTAAGATCAATGTTTTTTAATCAACTGCTCCCTAGATTCTGGTCTGTATTAATACACAATACTCTGCTACACAACTTTATCATGTTCCAATTCCTTTACTGGGGAAGTGACAATGAAATGATTGAAGAATGTTTGTGTTAAGGCTTCCAAGATATGTTCTTCAGTTTTTATCCCCTAAAGTCATAAAGAAAACTCTCGAAGGCTCAACAAGAAAAACTTAGGTGAAAGAACTGGGGGGAAAAATGTAGAATGAAGTATTTGTTTTTTATTTTGTTTTTATTATATGTGTATGAGTGTTTTACCTGCACTTATGTAAGTGTACCACATCCGTGCCTGGTGCCTGTGAAAGATATGAGGGCATTGGATTTCCTCAAACTGGATTTAAGGATATACTCAGAACTGAACCCTAACCCTGGTCCTCTGGAAGAGCAGTAAAGTGCCCTAAACCACTGAGCAACATCTCCAGACACAAGAATAATGAGTATTAAAAATTAATAAATCTGGGCTGGAGGGATAGCGCAGCCGTTAAAGGCTGAGGCTGAGAACCGCAAAAAAAAAAAATTAATAAATCTATCCGGGCATAGTGGTGCATGCCTTTAATCCCAGCACTTAGGAGGCAGAGGCAGGAAGATCTCCCTAAGTTCAAGGCCAGACTGGTCTACATAGCGAATTCCAGGCCAACTGAGACTAAAGGGAGATGCTGTCTCAAAAAGATTAAAAAAAAAATTCTTTTTTAATAAATCCTCGTTTTATAATCACTAGTGTTTTCCACTGTTAAAATGAGAACGCTAGGGGGCTGGAGAGATGGCCTAGTGGTTAAGAGCCCCGACTGCTCTTGCAGAGGACCTGGGTTTGATTCCCAACACCCACATGGTGGCTAAAAACCATCTCTAAGCTGGGTGTGGTGACACATGCCTTTAATCCTAGCACTCAGGAGGCAGAGGCAGGTGGATCTCTGTGAGTTCAAGGGCAGCCTGGTCCACAAAGTGAGTTCCAGTCCAGCTGGGGCTATAGGGAGACCCTGTCTCAACAACAACAACAACAACAACAAAAATTAGAACACTAGCTGGGCGTGGTGGCGCATGCCTTTAATCCTAGCACTTGGGAGGCAGAGGCAGGCGGATCTTTGTGAGTTCAAGGCCAGCCTGGTCTACAGAGTGAGTGCCAGAATAGCTGGAGAGACAAAGAGACCCCGCATCTTAAATACACACACGCACACACACACACACACACACACACACACACACAAAGACTGAAAGTTTAAACAAATATGTCATAGAGTTAAAACACAACAGTTTACCTTTTGTGGCGGGAACTAGACAGTTCTGACACAGGACACTTCTCCTTGATGTCTGAAATACTAGGTTCTTCATTACATCTAGATACCTCTATTTCAAAGACAAACATACAAATAATTACAAATTGCTGTAAAATAGCAACATCTCTCTTAAACTTTGGATTTCCAACTACTGACTTTCGGCTTTCTTAGAAACTTCATTCCTTTCAAGCTCCATTATTCTCAACATTTCTCCTAAACGAGTTTCCCACTGACAAGTATCTTCAATTTTTTTATGACCCCATTAAAAACTCCTTTTTTTTTTTGTCTTTTTGAGACAGGGTCTCCCTGTAGCCCCAGCTGTCCTGGAACTCACTCTGTAGACCAGGCTGGCCTTGAACTCACAAAGATCCGCCTGCCTCTGCCTCCCAAGTGCTAGGATTAAAAACTCCTTTCTTTAATCGCCATCTAGCCAACCTGAAGACTGAATGTACTTCTGTAGCAATAAAACAAAAACAACACAGAACACTACCCATATACATACACAGGAGAGAGAGAAAATGAACCATAACGGGTGTTATAATTTCTATTTCCTAATCTTAGTTGTTGCTTTGTCACCTAGAAAATTCCCTCATCACTGTTTAGCCATCCTAGCCCTTCTCTATAATCCTGTACTATCTGCCTAGATTAGAAGAACTCAGTTCACTCTGTGGGGGAAAATCGGATGCTATTACTTAACAAAAGGTCAAGCTTCACGCATTTTCATCCTCTCACTCACTACTCTCTAGTTCCCTTCTCCTCCCTCAAGCTTACTAATAATTATCACCAGTATATTCAAAATTCTTCTACCAAAAACAAGGGGACAAAAATGACATTCGATTCTACCCTCTTAAAATTTTTTTTCTATTTCTTACTGGTATCCAAATATTACATAGTGTAGTTACTTACAGTTCTTTGTACACAATTTAGAATAGTCCATCATGCTCTGCTTCAACCTCATGTCAGAGTTAATATTATGAAGGTCACAAGTGCTCAATTCACAAGGCATTTCTCTTTTGACTTCAGAACTGGCTCTAATTTATCTTTCTAGCTTTATCTGCTTTTATCCATGCATACTGCATTGTCAACACAATGTAGTTCTATAACAAAACATTATTTCTTCCTTAAATCATCCTTTAATGGAATTTTCTCTCAACCAATAACATTTTCCTGAACTTTACTGACTGATATACTATTACTTAATTCAATCATCTTGACAAAGCATTTTCTAATTACCAATCCTCAGAAGATTCTCTAGAAAAATAGATCCTTAGCTGGAGAGATGGCTCGGCAGTTAAGATCACCAGCCCCTCTTGCAGAGGACCCAGATTCAGTTGCCAGCACCCATATGATGGCTAACAACCATCCCTAACTCCAGTTCCAAGGGATCCAATGCCCTCTGCAGGCATTGTACAACACAGGTGCACTTACATGCATTCAGGCGATATATTCATACACATAATAAAAAAATAAATAAAATATTTAAAAAAGAAAAAAAATCCTAAATTTCTGTATATTACAAAGTCCAAAGTAGAATTATCTTAGGTTAAAAAAAAAAAAACCCATCGGGCTGTGGGGATAGCGCAGCCGTTAAGGCTCGAGGCTAAGAACCACAAAATAAAACAAAACAAAAAAATCCATCAAGTAGTCATGTCTTACCTTTGCTTAGTCCATCTACTTCATTGGTACTATTTCCTCCAACTTTCAAAGACTCATCTTTAACACTACATTCCTTTTGTTCCTGGGTAAAAAGGCATTTTCTTTAATGGTACATTAGTTTTAAATAAGGTTAATCTTATTTTGTATTGCTTTACTTTATAGAATGAAGACGAAAAAAATTGCTAGCAGATTTTGGAGCAATAGTGAGAAAGGAGGTACATAGTGAAAAAGAATACATTAGCTGTTTTAAAATGTTTCCACTGGATCTCTAAAATGAAAATTAGTTGGTCTTCACCTTTTGAAGAACACAAAAAGAAAAATTTTGATGCTAAATTTTACTGTGAGGAAAAAATTACTCTAAGAAAATTCATGAAATGGGATTTACTTTAGAATTAACACCTTCCATCCTTACTTTCCAAAACAAAATTCCCCATTAACCAAATAATTCATCTTCCCTTAGGCTGTCATTACTATATTACTATACTTTCTTCTCTGGAATGCCCTCAATTGCCAGATACAATATAAGTGTTCATGGCCAGAAACTGAACCTGATATACTAGGAGGTTAAAGTCCCAATACAAGTAAAATAAAACAAAATCTCAAGTAGGTGGCAAGAAAATAGTGTATGTGAACATGAAAACATCTTTCCTAATTTAGGTTTTTTTTTGTTTTTTTTTTTTTTTTGAGACAGAGTCTCCCTATAGGCCCAGCTGGCCTGGAACTCACTCTGTAGATCAGGCTGGCTTGAACTCACAGAGATCCACCTACCTCTGCCTCCTGAGTGCTAGGATTAAAGGCATGCACCACTACACCCAGCTTAAACATGGTTCTTAGCCGCCATGTGAGTGCTGAGAATTGACTGCAAGAGCAGTTGGTGCTCTTAATCACTGAGCCATCTCTCCAGCCCCTAACTTAGGTTTTTAGGGTGTTCGGGATCAAACAAGGAATAACTGTTTCTTTTCTTATTTATTTATTTATTTGTATGAATGTACTGTCTGCATGTAGGTTTGTGCACCCGTGTTGTGCAATGCCTCGGAGTTCAGAAGAGGATGTCAGATTCCCCTGGAACTGGAGTTCTCCTGGTATTGGAGTTACAGACGGTTCTCAGCCGCCATGTGGCTAGGCCATCTCTCCAGCCCATAACTGTTTCTTTTCTAATAATTATTTTTCTCATTGAACTGATTATTTCTTAGAAATAGAATATAAACATATTGTGTATGTATATATACATCAGATTTGAAAGATCATCCAGACTCACATCACTAGATCATAAATTATTATTAACAAATTAATGTCTTCAGTAAATGTGCATATACTTACAACATGCATAAATATTTATAAAATGAGGATTCAAGCTCCATTTGTAACTGGAATTATTTTTTCATCTGAAAAAATGCCATAGGACCTGAGGAAATAACTCTGTAAGAGCATTTACCTAGCATATAAGAAGCCCTGGATACCATCCCTAGCCCCAAAATTGTTTTAAAAATTGACTATTCTTCCAAATTAAAAGTCTGTCATTACATAATATTAAATGACATAGTTATATCATAATTTAACTACTACCTTTAGAAAGATATTATAAACTGTCTCTGTTTAAAATATTAGAGAAAATGTTCACTACTATCTTAAAAAGGTATATTATTTATTTTAAAGAAGTGTATTATTTATAACTTTTAATAGCATCTTAGGTCAAATATGTGACTAGGTCAAAGATTATGAACATACGTAAGCTTCCCGATACATGTTGCCATTTGTCTTCAAGAATGTAGTACTTATGCTATTTTTTCTTTGCATATTAGCTTTGGGGGTTGGGGTTATTGTCAATTTTATTGTTGTGTGAGGTTTTGGGGTTTTTGTTTATTTTTTGTTTTCAGACAAAGTCTCACTCTGTATTTAGCACTAGCTAGCTTCAAACTCATAGGGAGCCACATGTCTCTGCCTTGGAATTATTGGAATTAAAATTATATGCCACCATACTAAGCAGTATTTATGCTTTTTTTTTTTTTTTTTTTTTTNGGGAGCTTTTTGGGGGGGGGGGTGGGGGGTAGGGCCTAGTAAACTATAGGTAAAACACTAAAGTAGACAAGTGAACTCATGGGCGTACAAGGAAATAATATAAACCTGGATAGGGCACAGGAACACAGGGCAATAAGGGGACAGAGTAGTGGAGTGACCCAAAAGAAGTTTGAGACCGCCAGGTGTAGAGCCTATTTATAACCCAAACAAAACAAAAAAAATGAGTGGAGCTGGTGGCTCTCTTCCAGAGGACCCAGGGTCAGTTCCCAGCACCTACTTAGCAGCTAACAAATTAGCCATCTGTAACTCCATGACCAGGGAATCCAATAACCCTTCTTCTTCCTTCGAATGGGCATTGCATGTACAGGCGCACTTACATATATTACACACATTAACACACTCATACAATATAATAAACTAAAAATATTTATAGTTGGAAGGAAGTAGAGTAAAAATGAAAGGAAATGTGGTTTTATAGGGTATGAGAAGGCGATGGCTGAAATGGGGGAAAGGATGGGACAGTTGACGGGGTTAACCAAAATGAAAGGATATGAAAAAGCCCCTAGGGTAGGTAGTATTCCAAACACAACTTTAAAAAAAAAATAAAAAAAAACAAAATTCAAAACAGGAATACTCTGCATGGTTCGTTGAACAATTGTCACTCCCAGAATGATATGGGTGCATTTAAAGGAAAAAAAAAAAACTCACTGTTAAAAAAGTATGGGATACTCCCCTACAAGCTATGGAGGCCCCTTCAGTCTCCAAAACAACACAGGCTATCCACTTGTCTTGGCCGCCTAACAAACACATGATTAAGACCCTACTGCAGAAAACATCACATACTTTGCCTATAGGTTATTAGAGAAATCAATTCTCAAACCACTAGAAAATTTTCTCCCATGGCTAGCTTTCATAGAGCTGCAAGGTGCTATACAGGATGCTGGGAAAGAAAAAATATCAATAGTCTTACCTAGCAATAAATAATGCATGCTACAATATTGACCTGCCTTGCAGGATCTACCCTGCAGGATCTGCCCACTGGTAAAAAAAGTGGCAATTTCCTTTATGGGTAAATGCCTTCTGACTAGATTTGAGGCCTGTTCCTTAGGAACAAATTTCACCCCTGGTATTTACATCTTGATCCAAGTCCATGGCTAAGTAGAGTTATAGGTCATGGGGGGTAGGTAGAATATAATAACTACTGTTATTCTTGCTAAATCATGTTGTCGAATTGCCTTCCAAAAATAGCTTAATAACCATAGATCTGGTCTGCCCTCAACCTGGGTGGAGAAGCATCTTTTTGCATTCAATACAGAGATCCATAATTAGTCTAAGAATAAGATATGGACTGCCAGCCCTAAAAACAGGACATTCTTTCATCATTCTCTATTCTCTATCACAAGGCTCAGACGAAGTCAAAAAAAGAGAAGAGCAAGAAAGAATGCAAGAGCTGGAGACAAAGAAGAGTGCCTATGAAAAGCTCTTCTTACCTGGACATAGTCCTATTAACCTAAGGCTGTGGTGTGACTACACAGCAGTGTCCTGCACAGGATTAAGCCAGCCAACATTCTGGGCTAGAGGCAGTTCTCTCCAGGCCACACTTCTTAATGAGTTGGCAATTAATGGCTGCTAGAGGAAGGAAAACCATTCTTTTTTGAAGGTAAGGCTACTACTGGTAGGTTTCCCTTGCTGCAGTGGATGACCCCTATCAATGAACATATGTGAAGTACTAACTGGACTTTGTGGATTATCAAAAAAAGCAAGATATGAGATATGCAAGTTGGGAGGGGACAGTTGAGAGATTGATTATATTGCATCGTATACAAGCATTCCTCAAGAATAAACAAAGAAACATTATTTTTAAAAAGCAAAATGGAGCAGGCAGAGGCAGGCGGGATCTCTGTGAGTTTCAGGCCAAGCCTGGTCTACCAGAGTGAGTTCCAGGACAGCCAAAAAAGCCACGAGATTTATCTGCAAAAAGACAAAAAAAAAACAAAAAGAAAAATGATTAGGGAAAAAAGAGAATCTCTGAACATTGCTGCTGAGAATGCACAGTGATGTGCAAGTCAGTGTTGAGTTCCTCAAAAAACTGAAAAACGAGCTACCATCTGTATTACCCACTCCTGGGTATGTTACCCAAAGGACTGTGGTAAGTTAACATACCACTATGAGCATTACCAAGCACATCCATGTTCACTGTTGTATCTTTGTACTTCATTTACTAGCTAAGAAATGGAACTAGCTAACTATCCCATAAAATGGCTAAAGGATAGGAAATTATGCACATAAACACCACCAGATGTTTTTAGTCTAAATTCTTCGAAAATAAAACTCACTTGACATGGCTGGAAAATGGATGGATTACTGGTACTATTTAAAACCATTTAGCGGGCTGGAGGCTAGCTTGCGGTATTCAGAGCACCGACTGCTCTTGCAGAGGAAGGGCCCCGGGGTTCAACCCCACACACCCACCATGCAGCGACTAAGAAACGTTCCTGTGTAACTCCCAATCCAGGAAGCACACTCAGTTCCAGGGATCGAGCCCCTTCTTCTGGACCTCCACGGCATGCAACGACACGGGTGCACAGACCTGCATCAGGGCAGGTACACAATAACATCAAACAATAAACGTAAAATTATGAAAAAACTAAAAAATAATAAAAAATTAAAATAACACCAATAAGGCAAGACAGAAAAGGGAATAAATTTTGTCGTCTCGGTTATAGATTCTAGATTGTATCAAAGACACATACAAACTCGAATATGTATACACACCCCACACACACCACACACACACCCACACCAACACACATCATACTATACTATATATTATGTCTACACACATACACTCACTCCAGGGTGGGGGGGCGGTTGTGGCTGTTGTTTTGTGGACAATCAACAGCAAAAAGGGGTGACCAGGACAACAAGTCAGGGGAAGAGGGAAAAAGGAGACAGAGTAGGGATATAGCACGGAAGATGAATATGGTTAAACGTATATGACATATGAATTGTCTTTATAAAAAGTTCTACCATATATTACAATGAAAATTACTCCAATTTTAAAAAATCGTTGCTACAGCTTTGAAAGGGGGATATTAAGAAAGGTATTGATTTTTTTTTTCCAACAATAATATAAAATTCACTTTATTCAGTGTTCAGAATTTGTAGTAAAGTTTGTAGGAATCTTTACTGGTCTTTCTTATCAATTTTCTGGTTGGTATTTCTATCTCTTTATAGAGGTGTGTTTGTACTAGGTGATGGCTATTCATTTTTGGGTTTTTTTTTTGTTTTTTTTTTTGTTTGTTTGTTTTTTAATAGTGGCAATATAAGTTTTTTGTTTGTTTGTTTTGGTTTTTTTTATTTTTATTGATGCTTTGTATATTTCATACATCATTTTCCAATTCAGTTCAGAACAACCTTATGGCAGAAAGGTATTGATTTTTTAAAGAAACTAGGGGAAAACAAGATCTTTTCATAACTTTTGTATAGAAACTTTTATGCAGAAGACAGCATTTTCTTCCCACAAGCCAACACTAGTGATTAAGTGGCTAAGAGCAATAGACTCTGGCATAAGACTAACAAGATTCAAATCCTAGATCTACACTAATTTGCTATGACTTTAGTCAAATCACCTAATATTCTGTCTGTTTCTCACTTGGAAAATGGGAGCGCACTCTAAAATGATTGCCTAAAATACTACCTTAGAAGAGTGAGCTATTACTACAGAAGCTGATACACACACACACTTATAGGCTGCTTCCTTGTACTAATTTTTCCTGTATCCTCTTTATTATATTTCTATGGCCTTTTTTTTTTTTTTGGTCTTTTGAGGAAGGGTCTCCCTTTAGTCCAGTTGGCTGGAGCTCACCTGTAGACCAGGACTGGCCTTGAACTCACAGAGATCACCCTGCCTCGCCTCCCAAGTGCTAGTTTAAGGGTGTGCACCACCAGCCCTCCGGCTTATTTCTATGGCCTTTTATCTGATCTATTCTACCTAACGGTGCTTTATTGCATAGGCTTGTGATTAGTTCCGTTTTAAGATTTCATATTTACATAAAAGGAAAACTCATAAACAATGATTTTCAGTTTAGTTCAAGTAGGCATTAATGATAGAATATTTAGCCTGATTATAATTTGAGACTGTTGTAAAGTAGCTAATAGAGATTTAGACACAAGATCACCTCTGTTGTGTAGTGATAGGAGACTATTACAACAACAAAATCCCAGTATTTAAACCTACTTGAGAGAGTAAATAAAATTCATAAAACCCAACAGAATCAAGGTATACGATCAATGTTTTTTAATCAACTGCTCCCTAGAATTCTGGTCTGTATTAATACACAATACTCTGCTACACAACTTTATCATGTTCCAATTCCTTTACTGGGGAAGTGACAATGAAATGATTGAAGAATGTTTGTGTTAAGGCTTCCAAGATATGTTCTTCAGTTTTTATCCCCTAAAGTCATAAAGAAAACTCTCGAAGGCTCAACAAGAAAAACTTAGGTGAAAGAACTGGGGGGAAACATTGTAGAATGAAGTATTTGTTTTTATTTTGTTTTTATTATATGTGTATGAGTGTTTTACCTGCATTATGTAAGTGTACCACATCCGTGCCTGGTGCCTGTGAACGATATGAGGGCATTGGATTTCCTCAAACTGGATTTAAGGATATACTCAGAACTGAACCCTAACCCTGGTCCTCTGGAAGAGCAGGTAAGTGCCTAAACCACTGACAATCTCCAGAACACAAGAATAAGAGTATTAAAAATTAATAATCTGGGCTGGAGGGATAGCCAGGCCGTTTTAAAGGCTGAGGCTGAGAACCGCAAAAAAAAAAACATAATATAAATCTATCGGGCATAGTGGTGCATGCCTTAATCTCCCAGCCACTTAGGAGCAGAGGCAGGAAGATCTCTCCTAAGTTCAAGGCCAGACTGGTCTCATAGCGAATCCAGGCCAACTGAGACTACAAGGGAGATGTTGTCTCAAAAAGATTAAAAAAACAACTTCTTTTAAAATTCCTCGTTTTATATCACTAGTGTTTTCCACTTGTAAAAATGAGAACGCTAGGGGGGGCTGGAGCGAGGCCTAGTGGTTTAAGAGCCCCGACTGCTCTTGCAGAGGACCCTGGGTTTGATTCCCAACACCCCACATGGTGGCTAAAAACCACTCTAAGTGGGTGTGGTGACACATGCCCTTAATCCTAGCACTCAGGAGGCAGAGGAGGTGGACTTCTGTGAGTTCAAAGGCAAGCCTGGTCCACAAAGTGAGTTCCAGTCCAGCTGGGGCTATAGGGAGCCCTGTCTCAACAAACAACAACAACAACAAAAACAAAAATTAGAACACTGCTGGGCGTGGTGGCGCATGCCTTTAATATCAGCATTTGAGGCGGAGCAGCCGGATCTTTGTGAGTACAAGGCCAGCCTGTCTTCTAAGAGTGAGTTCCAGGACAGCCAGAGCTACCGGGAGACCCTGTCTCAAAACAACCCGAAAAAATAAATAAATATAAATAAATAAATAAATAAATAATAAATAAATAAATAAATAGAGAAAAAAAACACTATACCTAAGTCATAGTGATTTAGCAATCTCAAATTAAGAATTTGTTTAAAGCAATCTGTAATTGAAACATAGTGGTCATAGCATTACACACATGCGCACACCCACCACACACACACACCCACACACACCAGACTGAAAGTTTAAACAAATATGTCATAGAGTTAAAACACAACAGTTTACCTTTTGTGGCGGGAACTAGACAGTTCTGACACAGGACACTTCTCCTTGATGTCTGAAATACTAGGTTCTTCATTACATCTAGATACCTCTATTTCAAAGACAAACATACAAACTAATTACAAATTGCTGTTAAAATAGCAACATCCTCTCTTAACTTTGGATTTCACAACTACTGACTTTCGGCTTCTTAGATAACTTCATTCTTTCAAGCTCCATATTCTCAACATTTCTCCTAAACGAGTTTCCCACTGACAAGTATCTTCAGTTTTTTTATGACCCCATTAAAACTCCTTTTTTTTTTGTCTTTTGAGGACAGGGTCTCCCCTGTAGCCCCAGCTGTCCTGGAACTCACTCTGTAGACCCGGCTGGCCTTGAACTCACAAAGATCCGCCTGGCCTCTGCCTCCAGTGCTAGGATTAAAAACTCCTTTCTTTATCGCCATCTAGCCAACCTGAAGACTGAATGTACTTCTGTAGCAAAATAAAACAAAAACAACACAGGAACACTACCCATATACATACACAGGAGAGAGAGAAAATGAACCATAACGGGTGTTATAATTTCTATTTCCTAATCTTAGTTGTTGCTTTGTCACCTAGAAAATTCCCTCATCACTGTTTAGCCATCCTAGCCCTTCTCTATAATCCTGTACTATCTGCCTAGATTAGAAGAACTCAGTTCACTCTGTGGGGGAAAATCGGATGCTATTACTTAACAAAAGGTCAAGCTTCACGCATTTTCATCCTCTCACTCACTACTCTCTAGTTCCCTTCTCCTCCCTCAAGCTTACTAATAATTATCACCAGTATATTCAAAATTCTTCTACCAAAAACAAGGGGACAAAAATGACATTCGATTCTACCCCTCTTAAAATTTTTTTTTCTATTCTTACTGGTCCGAATATTACATAGTGTAGTTACTTACAGTTCTTTGTACACAATTTAGAATAGTCCATCATGCTCTGCTTCAACCTCATGTCAGAGTTAATATTATGAAGGTCACAAGTGCTCAATTCACAAGGCATTTCTCTTTTGACTTCAGAACTGGCTCTAATTTATCTTTCTAGCTTTATCTGCTTTTATCCATGCATACTGCATTGTCAACACAATGTAGTTCTATAACAAAACATTATTTCTTCCTTAAATCATCCTTTAATGGAATTTTCTCTCAACCAATAACATTTTCCTGAACTTTACTGACTGATATACTATTACTTAATTCAATCTCTTGCCAACGCATTTTCTAATTACCAATCTCAGAGATTTCTCTAGAAAAATAGATCTCCTTAGCTGGAGAGCATGGCTCGGCAGTTAAGCTCACCAGCCCCTCTTGCAGAGGACCCAGAAGTTCAAGTTCCAGCACCCATATGATGGCTAACAACCATCCCTAACTCCAGTTCCAAGGGATCCAATGCCCTCTGCAAGGCAATTGTACAACACCAGGTTGCACTTACATGCATTCAGGCGCTATATTCATACACTAATAAAAAAAATAATAAAATATTTAAAAAAAGAAAAAAAAATCCTAAATTTCTGTATATTACAAAGTCCAAAGTACGACTTATCTTAGGTTAAAAAAAAACAACAAACCCATCGGGCTGTGTGGGATAGCGCAGCCGTTAAGGCTCGAGGCTAAGAACCACAAAATAAAACAAAACAAAAAAAATCATCAGAGTATGTCTTACCTTTGCTTAGTCCATCTACTTCATTGGTACTATTTCCTCCAACTTTCAAAGACTCATCTTTAACACTACATTCCTTTTGTTCCTGGGGTAAAAAAGGCATTTTCTTAATGGTACATTAGTTTTAAATAAGGTTAATCTTATTTTGTATTGCTTTACTTTATAGAATGAAGACGAAAAAAATTGCTAGCAGATTTTGGAGCAATAGTGAGAAAGGAGGTACATAGTGAAAAAGAATACATTAGCTGTTTTAAAATGTTTCCACTGGATCTCTAAAATGAAAATTAGTTGGTCTTCACCTTTTGAGAAGAACAAAAAAAGAAAAATTTTGATTGCTAAATTTACTGTAGGAAAAAATTACTCTAGAAAATTCATGAAATGGGATTTACTTTAGAATTAACACCTTCCATCCTTACTTTCCAAAACAAAAATTCCCCATTAACCAAATAATTCATCTTCCCTTAGGCTGTCATTACTATATTACTATACTTTCTTCTCTGGAATGCCCTCAATTGCCAGATACAATATAAGTGTTCATGGCCAGAAACTGAACCTATTCTACTAGGAGGTTAACGTCACATCTACAAGTAAAATAAAACAAAATCTCAAGTAGGTGGCAAGAAAATAGTGTATGTGAACATGAAAACATCTTTCCTAATTTAGGTTTTTTTTTTTTTTTTTTTTTTTTGAGACAGAGGTCTCCCTATAGGCCCAGCTGGCCTGGAACTCACCTCGTAGCTCAGGCTGGCTTGAACTCACAGACGATCCACCTACCTCTGCCTTCCTGATGCTAGGATATTAAGGCATGCACCACTACACCCAGCTTTAAACATTGGTCTTAGCGCCATGTGAGTGCTGAGAATTGACTGCAAGAGCAGCTTGGTGCTCTTAATCACTGAGCCATCTCTCCAGCCCCTAACTTAGGTTTTTAGGGTGTTCGGGATCAAACAAGGAATAACTGTTTCTTTTCTTATTTATTTATTTTTGTATAATGTACTGTCTGCATGTAGGTTTGTGCCCGTGTTGTTGCAATGCTCGGAGTTCAGAAGAGTCGGATGTCAGATCCCCTGGAACTGGAGTTCTCCTGGTATTGGAGTTACAGGACGGTTCTCAGCCGCCATGTGGCTGGCCATCCTCCAGCCCATACACTGTTTCTTTTCTAATATTATTTTCTCATTGAACTGATTATTCTTAGAAATAGAATATAAACATATTGTGTATGTATATATACATCAGATTTGAAAGATCATCCAGACTCACATCAC
The DNA here is from genome assembly GCA_009823505.1 of Rhizomys pruinosus. Classification (NCBI taxonomy): domain Eukaryota; kingdom Metazoa; phylum Chordata; class Mammalia; order Rodentia; family Spalacidae; genus Rhizomys; species Rhizomys pruinosus. The sequence goes on from VZQC01011709.1 coordinate 188,625, forward strand.
TAGATCATAAATTATTATTAACAAATTAATGTCTGCAGTAAATGTGCATATACTTACAACCATGCATAAATATTTATAAAATGAGGATTCAAGCTCCATTTGTAGCTGGAATTATTTTTTCATCTGAAAAAATGCCATAGGACCTGAGGAAATAACTCTGTAAGAGCATTTACCTAGCATATAAGAAGCCCTGGATACCATCCCTAGCCCCAAAATTGTTTTTTTAAAAATTGACTATTCTTCCAAATTAAAAGTCTGTCATTACATAATATTAATGACATCTGTTATATCATATTTAACTACTACCTTTAGAAAGATATTATAAAACTGTCTCTGTTTAAAATATTGCGAGAAAATGTTCACTACTATCTAAAAAGGTATATTATTTATTTTAAAGAAGTGTATTATTTATAACTTTTAATAGCATCTTAGGTCAAATATGTGACTAGGTCAAAGATTATGAACATACGTAAGCTTCCCGATACATGTTGCCATTTGTCTTCAAGAATGTAGTACTTATGCTATTTTTTCTTTGCATATTAGCTTTGGGGGTTGGGGTTATTGTCACTTTTTTGTTGTTGTGGGTTTTGGGGTTTTTGTTTATTTTTGTTTTCAGACAAAGTCTCACTCTGTATTTAGCACTAGCTAGCTTCAAACTCATAGGGAGCCACATCCCTGCCTCTCCCTGAGTTCTAGGACTAAAGACACGCACCACCAAGCCTGGCAAAAAAAAAAAAATTATTGCTTTTTTTTTTTTTTTTTTTTTTGGTCTCTTCTCTCCCTTTAGTCCCAGCTGGCCTGGAGCTCACTATGTAGACCAGGCTAGCCTTGAACTCAGAGATCTGCCTCCTGAGTGCTGGGATTAAAGGCATGTGCCACCATGCCCAGCAGTATTTATACTCTTACAACCACCATTATAAACATGCCTAAAAAAGCAATTTATCACATGTTGTACATTAGATGTCAATTTTCTGGCAATTATTTTTTAATACAATAGAAAAGTTTTTTAGAGCAAAACAGACCTAAAAGAAAGTACACTACTACTTTACCTTCTTTGATTGATTCTTCTTAGGTCTTTCAACAGGAAGAGGATTGCCATCATGGAAGTTGGTAAGAATTACTGCAATGGCAGTAAGAGTTTTACCCTTTAAAGTATTTTTAAAAGACAAATGGTCAGATCCTAAAATCTATTTAGAAAACATTTAAAAATAAATTTTAAATAAATACTGAGTAACATTAAAAACTACAGCAATGCATGACTAAATGACTGTTAATGAAAAGTATTTCACTCAGTTAGAAATATGATTTATGTTGGGCATCATGGCGCACACCTTTAATCTCAGCACTCGGGAAGCAGAGGTAGGCGGATCTCTGTGAGTTCAAGGTCAGCCTGGTCTACATAGTGAGTTCCAGGACAGTTAGGGATATAGAGGGACCCTGTCTCAAAACAAAACAAAACAAAACAAAAAAACAAAAGAAAAAAAAAAGAAATATGATTATAAGCATTCCTGATAAGTCATTTTATTGAATGATGAAAACAGTATATATAACAAATTTTCATGGTGTTCAGAGCTAATTTTTTTTCTTTTGGTCTTTTTGAGACAGGGTCTCCCTATGGTCCCAGCTGTCCTGGAACTTACTCTGTAGACCAGGCTGGCCTTGAACTCACAAAGATCCGCCTGCCTCTGCCTCCCAAGTGCTAGGATTAAAGCATGCACCACCACGCCCAGCAGAGCTAATTTAAAACAATTTAAGAATTCCAGCATACATATTAAGACAATCATTTTCATTATTTTCAATAGAAATCACAGTTAGCAATATAGAAATAAAACCAGCAACTTTAAAGAAGTTTCTAAAGTACAGTGCCCTAGAGCCCTTTCAGGAAACTAAAAATAAAAAAAAATCAAAATTATTTACATGTGTTTATATGTGCACATGTATGTGTGGAGGGCAGATAATAATCTTAGGTATCAGTCCTTGGACAATCTCTACTTTTTAAAAATTTTTGTCCAGACAAGGTCTCTCAATGGCCTGGAACTTGGGAAGGCCTATTGATCACGTGTTCCAGGAAGCATTTTCAGTTGGAGCTGAGGCCAATGGAGACCAACTCTTCCTCTTCTCATCTTACTGCTTTCCTGTTCATGTAAGAAGCCAGCTGCTCTAAGAGATGGTGGCATTGTTCACGTCTGCTGGTCCTTATCCCCTTCCCTATCCCATTCTCTATCCACAACTATAGCCATATTCTCAACTGCAATCAAACCTGTAATGGCTCCAGTCTGACTGATCACAACCCTATCTTGTTTCTAGTGACTACCATCATCTGTCTTATCTTTCATGATTCAGGTCAAGTTTCTCAGAACCTGCATTACTCCTTAAACTCTTAGCAGAGTTAATAAAATCAAAGTTGGGTTCAGATGGAGAGAACCATCACATGAGGTCAGTGTACACATGCTAGTAGTAAGAGAGCCCTCAAGAAGAGACAAACAACTTGTACCAGTCTGGACAGACCCTTCAACCAGATGACCTTAGAAATTGCAGGAATATCTACATAGTCCTTGCCAATAATCTTGTCCTCTATTTTAGCTCTAGATCTCTGAGGATGCTCCTTAGCCAAGCAGGTCTCCAGCAAGAGCTTTTCTCTTGTTATCAATGATTGCCAATACCAAAGGACTTCTCCGACTGGAGGTAACTAGGCTTTTCTTTGCTTTTTGTTTTTTGTAGTGATTAAGATTGAACTTAGGGCCTTGCACTTGCTAGGAAGGCATTTTATTACTTAGTTATCTTCTCTCTACTTTTACTTTTAACTCTATGAAAGGTATTTCAAAAAGTAAAGAAAATTAAGAACATATGTTTATGCATTTATCACTGTTACTGAATTACTGAATTGTGTTGCCTAATTATTACAGCTATTCCTTTTTTGTGTGTGTGTGTGTTTTTGACACAGGGTCTCCCCTATAGCCCCAGCTGTCCTGGAACTCACCATGTAGTCCAGGCTGGCCTTGAACTCACTTGAACTCAAGAGATCCACCTGCCTCTGGCTCCCAAGCACTGGGACTACAGGCATGTGCCACCATGCCCAGCCAGTTATTCTTTTTGTTACTTAACCTGTCTGGTGGTTCCCTAAAAGACCCTCCTTGTAAGACAAGTGAAAACCACACCCAAAAAAAATGTTCTACACAGAAACCAAAATCTAGCTAAACTAGCACCTATCTTTCAACTTCAAAATTTCTTTCCACAAAAAGATTTTATTAACTGAAGAAAAAAATTACCAAACCCATATCATCAGCCAAAATTCCTCCATGGATATTTTCTGGTCGTTCCTTCTCAGAAAAATTTGTTATTGTATTATAGTATAAGTCATCTCGCTGTTCCCAGAATGGTGGAAGTTCTTTGCTGTTTTCTCGTGAAATCATCCAAGCTAGAGCTTGTTTTTGATGTGGAAGCAATGGTGTTTCAATAGCCTACAAAAATGTTATAAAGAAAATTTGGTCAATCCATTCTCTTTTCAGATACAGAACCTCAAAAATAGTTATCTTCTTATGGGTATGAAATCTATAAATAATCAAAGTATTTAAAAATTCTGAAGTTTTAAATCGGAAACATTGGTTCAGATTTTTAGGATTTTTTTTCTTTTTTTTAAGATATTCCAAATACTAATCACCTAACAGATATATAGCTGGAAGAAGAATCCTACTTTCTAAACTATCTCTTCAGACTGTTAACTGCTGCCTTTTCTATGTAAGCTTTTAATCTCATCCACTAGCATGTCAACTCCTGGAATCGTTTCTTGAGCTTTTGGAATGCTTTTCAGAATGTGTTCGTGCATCAATGGGCCAATAAACAGCACTTCTTAAAAACAAACTCCAGATAGTCAACAGTTACATGAAAAAAGTGCTCAATGTCCTTAGCCATCAAGGAAATGTGTATCAAAACTACACTGAGAGTCCATCTCACCCTTGTCAGAATGGTCATCATTAGAAAACAGAAACTACTTGCAAGGTTTCAGGGAGAAAGGAACCCTTATACATTGCTGGGTGGGAATATAAGTTGGTACACCACTGAAGAAAACAACGTGAAGGTCCCTCAAAAACTTAGAACTACATATAATCCAGCTATATCATTTCTGGGAATATACTCAAAGGAAGATAAGTCAGCAAACTACAAAGACACCTGCTCAGCCAAGTTTACTGTAGCATTACACACAATAGGCCCATCATCAACACAGAATCAGCCTAGGTATCCATCAATAAATGAATGGCTAAAAAAAATGTAGTCTACCCACACAATGGAGTTTTATTCAGTAATAAAGCACAAAAACATGTCTTTTGCAAGAAAATGGAAAGAACTGGAGATCATAATATTATATGAAAAAAGACAGGCCTAGAAAGCCAGATCCATACTACATACCCTATTTATTCTATGTTTGTATATTTTTGTATGTAAATACACATACATACATGTATGACATCAAAATACAAAGGACACTGCATGGAAAGACCCAAGGAACAAAGAAAGGAAAGGGAGGACAGAGAAGATAATGGGGAACGAATGTGGTCAAAGTCAAGTATAACATACTTAGAGAGAAACATCATTAGGAAACCCATCACTTGGAACGATATACAATCAAAAGAAATTTCAATGTATTGGTTCAGTACCTCAGCAGGTTCCATTTCATGAGTTTTATCATCTTCTTTTAAATCTTCAAACAATTTGTCAAATTCTGTTTTCAGCTACAGGAAACAACAAATAATGAGCAGTCCAATTAAAGTGATATTGCATGTAATCTAAAGATTTCTAATCATTTCACTGAATAAGTTAAGTGCCTAAAGGCATGTTAAGTTAATAATTTGATATAGTAAACTATTCACTGGAAGTAGAAAAGGATGATTTTTTTATAATAGGTCATCTGTATTATTTTTGAATACACAAAAGAAAGTTACAAGGGATTCTATAGGGAGCTAGAAATATAGCTTAGTGATAAAGCAGTTACCTAAGTATTTACATGGCCCTGGGTTCAATTCACAATACTATAAAAACATGGGAAGAGGTAAAGTTCTGGGATATCAATCACAGTTCTGTCACAAAGGCAAATACTTATGCCTTTATATCTTCTCCTTCTCCTATTCTTTTTTTTTTTTTTTTGAGACAGTCTCACTATATAGCACTGTCTGGCCTAGAATTCACTATCTAGAACAAGCTAGCCTCAGATTCACAGAGATCCACTGATTCTCCCTCCTAAGTGCTGGGACTAAAGGAGTGGGCCAACATACTTGGCCTGTAACTTATTTTTTATTAAACAAAATAGATTTAGGGGACTAAGGTCCTTTCTTCCATTATAATTCTGTGATTCAAGTAGTTGCATTTAAACTATTTTGGAAGGCCTACTAGATACACCTGACTCTCAAGTAAATGACATTTCCTTTATTTGCTATGTGCTAAACTATTTTGGAAGGCCTACTAGATACACCTGACTCTCAAGTAAATGACATTTCCTTTATTTGCTATGTGCTACCAAAATGGTAAGATAATTTCATTATGAGCCTAATTTAGCCAATCATTTAAATTGATCTAGTTCAGTTTTAAAGCAATACATACTGTATGTCTTATGATTTCCTTACAATTTAACATAAGAATGCATAGCAGCCACTTAGAAGACATTGGGCCAGGTTAGCAGATACTGGCTCAAGCCTTCTATTGACATGCAGGGAAAATTATAATTGGAATATCTTCTAGTTTCTATTTAATTGCTGTGACAAAACACTCTGACCAATACCAACTTGGGAAGGAAAGGGTCTCTGGGGTTCATCATTTAGGGAGCTCAAGGTAGGAACTAACTTGGGGCAGGAACCTGGAGGCAGGAGCTAAAGCACAGGCCATGGAGGAATCCTTCTTACTGGCTTGCTCCCTTGGCCCATGCTCAGCCTGCTTTCTTATTCAGTACAGAACCACCTGCCTAGGGGTGGCACTTGCCCACAATGGGCTGGGCCCTCCCACACTGCTCAACAATCAAGACAATACTCCACAGATGAGACCACAAGCCAGTCCAATAGTGAGACCACGAGCCAGTCCAATAGAGGCAATTCCCCCAAATGAGGTTCCCTCAACCCAGGTTTGTCAAGTTGACACTAAAGCTATCCAGCACAGAAAAAAAGATATCACAAAAAGATATAGATATAAAGGACATAAGAAAGTTTTAGCTGGACGTGGTGGTGCACACCTTTAATCCTAGCACATGGGAGGCAAAAGCAGGCAGATCTTTGTGAGTTCAAGACCAGCCTGGTCTACAGAACGAATTCCAGGACAACTGGGGCTACAGGAGACCCTGTCTCGAAAAGACCAAAAAATAAAAAATAAAAAAAAATTCTTCAATTTAAAAAAAAAAAGAAAGTTTTAATGTTATTTTTTAAATGATTATATATATTTTTTTTTCAAACTACTTCAGTATAACAGTGTATCAGATCACAAATGACAGAGAACTAGAGGTAATTTTAAAATATTTTATTACTTGTATTTTTTATTTTATGTGTATGGGTGTACTACCTCCGTATATGTAAGTGCACCTGTGTCATGTAGTGCCCATGGAGTTCAGAAGAGGGTGCTCAATTCCCCTAGAACCAGACCTATGAATAGTTGTTAGCTGCCAGTGGGTGCTAGGAATCAAAGCTGGGTCCTGCCTTAACTGGTAAGCCATCTCTCCACCCCCAAGGTAATTTTTTTAACAATGTATTTGTACCCTCACTGAAAGGAATAAATTTTCACATTTTAGTATTTTTTATTACTATTTTGGGCATTCTGAAAATTTCAAATACAGAAATCTACATGGACCTAGTCATATGCATGCTTTTGTTTTATGTATAATTGTGGATATGTATGTGAATATAAAGTGAGATCTCCTTTTCACAGATCTAGTTAATCAAAAATGTACACTTACCCTATAAGTGTGTATGTACTAAACCTGTATAGATAATTTCCCCTTATCAGTGTGTTCTGTAAACAGTGTAACTATTTACATACTTTTTATTTAAAGTTATATTAGAAATTTTTTAAAACATTGTGCTGGATAGCTTTAGTGTCAACTTGACACACCTGGGTTGAGGGAGCCTCAACTGGGGAATTGGTTCCATTGGATTGGCCTGTGGCCACATCTGTGGAGTATTGTCTTGATGGTCGAGCAGTGTGGGAGGGCCCAGCCCACAATGAGTGGTGCCACCCTGGGCAGGTTGTTGTGTACAGTATAAGAGGGCAGGCTGGGCATGGGCCAGGGGAGCAAGCCAGTGAACAGCATTCCTCCATGGCCTGTGCTTCAGCTCCTGCCTCCAGGTTCCTACCCTGAGTTCCTGCCTTGGGCTCCCTGAGTGATGAACTGTGACCCAGGAGATGTAAGCTGAATAAATCCTCTCCTCCCCAAGTTGGTGTCGGTCAGAGTGTTTTGTCACAGCAATGGAAGACAGACTAGAAGAAACATCTAGGAGTGCAGAGGTTGGATACAAAAACAGTCATTTTACATTAAGGGTCATTATAACATGGAGCCTTACAATTTCTGTGAATTACAAGGGACGACTACATTCCTTATCATTGCTGTTTTGATGTTTGCAAATAAATATGTATATTCTTTTTTTATACAATAGTTTTCAGTATAATTTTAGCAATGTTTCCTATCCTTTTAAACACCAACCTTTATCATTAAAAATTTTAGATTACCATACAAAATAGAAGCAGACCTGAGGCAGGCCTGGTGGCAACATCTATCATCACTGTATTTGGGAGATATGAGGCAGGAAGACCAAGAGTTCAGGACCTTTCTCAGCCACACAGTGAATATGAAGTAAGCCTGGGCTACGCAAAGACATTGAATCAAAACACATACACAAAACCTTACCTGTTCCGTTGTCATCTGTACTGCAGTGTGAACTGGCATACTATAGCTTGGCCCAGCTCTTCCGGAGCCCCAACAATTCTCCAGACTCAATCCTAATGCTGTAGTTTGCAAATGAAAATAATAAAATGACCAAATGAAAAATAATAAAATGACCAAATGAGTAGAAATAAACAGAAGAAAACTTAATTTCAAACAGCATTAAAAATTTCCATTAAGAGCTGAAGGTGAAACTCAGTAGTACAGTATTTACTTAGTATGGACAATCCCCATGACTTAAAAAAAATTTCTTTTTGATCTAGAATTAAGTCTTCTGCCACTGAACTTCATCCCTAAGCCTAATAAAATAATTGAACCTAGATACAAAATCATTCAAAAAAATAATTTTCCACTATTCGAATGAATTCTTACTGAACACATTTTCATTCCCTATTGGGAGATCCTCTGTGTCTAAAAACTGTCAAAAATAATGTTTAAAATGAGGAATTTCCAGGTGTTAATACTAAGGAAAATTAAAGGATGGCACTTGTATATTTTTGTGTGGATGAATCTACAGTCATATTTGCATTTGAACACCTGATGGAGGGTCCACAGAATTAGCTATCTTTATTTTGTATGAGTACAATCTGTAATGTTTACAGAGTAATAAAATCGCCACATGATGTATTCCTCAGAACCTGTCCCTGCTGCTCACTGATACATAACTGTACCAAAAGAAATACAGGGGGCTAGGGAGATGGTTCAATAGTTACAAGCACTGGCTACTCTTGCAGAGGACCCAGATTTGGTTCCTAGCACCCACATGGCAGCTAGCAACAGTCTATAATTCCAGTTCCAAGGGGTTCCAGCACCCTCTTCTGATCTCCATGGGCACTGCACAACATGGGTGCACTTACATAAATGGAGGAACTCATACATATAAAAATATTTAAAAAAAAATAAATACAAAAGGAAAAGTCAGTAATTTCCTCAAAAGATTCCCCCAAAACGACAAATGAAGCCATCACCCCAAACTCAAAGAAAAACTATTTTCCAATCCCTGCATCTTATAATATATCAAACTTACTTTTTGTTGCAGGACCCAATCTAAACCCATGTTTCTTCAGCTGATCTAAAACCACTTTTCTATTTTCTTCTTTTCCCCAAAATGTCATATGGAGAGGCATGGTAAAAGTGTTGTTTGCACCAAAAGGAACTACCCTGTTTCAGATAAGGAGGGAAAAAATGAGAAACTGAAAGTTATTTTTATACAAATTGTGAATCTATTAAATATTCTAAGTATTCCACTCAATCAGGAAATTAAAAAGGGACTAGTTGCATAAACTTGAACTACTGAAAAAGGACAAGAAATAAACCCAACAATCAGAAGGGGAAAAATGCTTTTTATAATAGGAACAGGACGTCAAAAGAACCTGAGATGGTGGGATAAGGCAGCTTCAAATGACAGCTTACACATTGGACTGGAAAGTAAACAAATAGCACATTCATTTAAGAGGACAGAGTATTAAGTAATAGAATCACTATGGCTGTAGGTCATTCCCCTGGGAGAATGGCAAATGGTTTAGAACAGATACTTCTGGTGGGCCCATGTGGCAGCACATGCCTTTAATCCCAGCCCTCAGGAGGCAGAGGCAGGTGATTTCTGTGAGACTAAGGCCAGCCTGGTCTACATAGTGAGTTTGAATGTCTGGGACTAAGGAGACCCTGTCAAGAAACAATAACAACAAAAACAAAAGCCCAGTTACTTCTAATCCACCATTCATTAGAAACTTATTCCTAAGGTTTGAAAATCTTAATAAAGGAAAAAAGAAAGTGAGACAAATTTAATCATTTATTTTACATGCCAAAATCTACTTGGATAAAAATGTGAATATCCTGGCCAGGTGTGGTGGCACATGCCTTTAATCCTAGCACTTGGGAGGCAGAGGCAGGTGACTCTTTGTAAGTTCAAGGCCAGCCTGGTCTACAGAGCCAGTTCCAGGACAGCTGGGGCTACAGGAGACCCTGTCTTGAAAAGACCAATACATATATATATATTATATATATATATATGTAATATATATATAATATATATATTATGGTAGAAAGATCCCAAATATTTACAATGAGATCAAACACCCTGAGGAGAACAACAAAAGAATGACAGTCAAAGAAATAAAAAGAACTGACTGCTAGATCCCATGCCCTAGCAGAAGGAACAGCTAGATACTTCTAAAGTCCCAGCCAACTGAGGACATGCAGGAATAAAAGCCCAATACTGCCAGACCTAACAATTCTTAAAAGAAAATTCTTAAGTGAGTTTTGCATTTAAGGGGGAAAATTATATGTGGAAAATACAGACTGTCTAGATTTCCTTTCTAATAAGACAAAAGAAAAAAAACTGCAAAACAATGTGTAGGTAAGCTAAGCATGGTGCAATTCCAGCACACATTTGTAATTCCAGCATACAGAAGGCTAAGGCAGGATAATTGGGAATTCAAAGCAATACCTTGCCTCAACAAAATAAACACACACAAAAATCATTTTCATCATCTGTGGTAGTGTGTGCCTGTAATCCCAGCACTCAGGAGACTGAGGCAGAAGATCACCATGAGATCAAGCTAGGTACAATAGAAAGACCCTGTCTTTAAAAACAATATTCAGGGGACAGAGAAAGGATCTGGGTCTACTAATAACCACTTGTAACTCCAGTTCCAGGGGATTTAACACCTCTGAGGGAACTGCACAACATGGGTGCACTTACATACAGGCAGGCAATACATTCATGCACATAGAAGTAAATATTTTTAAAACACTAAACTCTAAAAACACATTACCCTTCCACTTGTGCCAACTTGTTGTCCATGATGTAGGCCAAAGCAGCTGCAAGTTCTTTCTTTAAATGGCCAACCTGATTTCCATTCACATTGTTTACTTTAATCGCATTCTTATCATAGGGGTTATTAGGCTCCCGTTGTAATGCAACCATTTCATTATTATTTACCTAGTAAAAGTAAGAAACAGATAGTAATATTATAAATATCAATAGTATTAGCTTGACTTCATTATTCTGTACCTGAGATTTCTATTCATTTATTATTGTTAAGATTTGGTTTGCTTTTGATTATTTGCTTGCTTGCTTGCGCCAGGGTCTCATGTATTCAAGGCTGGCCTCAAACTTGCTATGTCGCCAAAGATGATCTTAAACTAAAGATGACTCTGAAATTTATCTTCTTGTCTTTGAAACCTTCTGAGTGCTGAGATTACAGGCATGCTCTACTACTCCACTAGTGGAGTAATGTTCAGACTGAACCCAAGGCTAGGCAAGCAATCTATCAACTGAGCTACATTTCCAGCTCAAACTAGAAATACTAGGTCAAGTAGGATTACAGGATCTGAGGAACAGAAACAAAGGATACGACAACATGAAGAGAAGAGATAGTACCTTCATTAATTACTTTTCTGTTGTTACGATAATACACCAAAACCAAGGAAACTTAGAGAAGAAAGAGTTTACTAGACTTATGGTTCTAGAAGGACTGGACTCCACCTTAGCAGGGAGGCATGGCAGCAAGTGGCAGCCAGAGTGGAAAATTGAGCTCTCTTATCTTCCAACAGGAACAAGAAACAGAACAGAGTGCACCAGACTGGAAACGGGAAAGACTATATAATCTCAAAGCCCACCCCCAGTGCCTGACTAGCTGCTTCCAGAAAGACTACACCTCCTAAAACTTCCCAAAACAGCACCACCAACTGGGATCAAAACATTCAAATAATCAGAGCTTAGGGACATTTATTCAAACTACCACAATATGTGACTCAACATCAAGGATACAAAAACAAGACACAGGAGAAAAAAGGGGGTGCGGAAAAAAAAATACTGAAGGAAATAATGGCTGAAAACTTCCCAAATTTGATGACAGCAATTTATGTGCATAAGAAACTCAGGAAACTCCAAATAAGATAAACTTGAGAAGACACATACCTACACATAGGTCAAACAAACTGTAAAACAAAAAACATCTTGAAAACAAGAAAAGCTGAGCGTAGAGGCGCACGCCTTTAATCCTAGCACTTGGGAGGCAGAGGTAGGTGGATCTCTGAGTTCAAGGCCAGCCTGGTCTACAGAGCGAGCTCCAGGACATCTGAGACTAAAGGGAGACCCTGTCTCAAAAAGACCAAAGAAAAAGAAAAGGAAAAAGTACTTTATATACAAAAGATTTTTAATAAATAAACATCTAATTTCTATCAGAAATTATGAAAGCCAAGAGTCTATAGATGGTTCAGCAGGTAAGGGTACCTGTTGCCAACCTAAATTTGTTGCTGACCTTAGTTCAATCCCTGGAACCAATTCCTGCAAGTTGTCCTCTGATCAACACACATATACACACATGCACACAAAATAAAGAGTTTTTAAACAGCTGGAGAGATGGTCCAAGAGTTAAGAGCACGTACTGCTCTTCCAGAGGACCTGGATTCAATTCCCAGCACCTGTATGGCAACTAACGACTGTTCTGAACTTCAGTTCTGGGGAATCTGACGCCCTCTTCTGGCCTCCACAGGCACTGGGTATGCACATGGTAAACTTACATACATGCAGGAAACACACTCAAACACATAAAAAAAAAAATCTTGTTTTTTTTTTCTTTTTTCCTTTTTGTTTTATTGCTGTTTTGAGACAGGATCTCCTTCCTATGTAGACCTCCCAGGCTGGCCTCAAACTCACAGAGCTCTGTCTGCCTCTTGCCTCTGCCTGAGTACTGGTGTTAAAGGTGTGGACAGCCATGCCAAGCATAAATAAAATCTCTTTTTGTTTTTTGTTTTTTGAGACAGGGTGTCTCCCTGTAGCCCTGGCTGGCCTGGAACTTGGTATGTAAACCAGACTGGCTTCAATCTCAGAGATCTGCCTGCTTCTGAATGGGATTAAAAAGGCATGCTCAAGCATTTCTGGCTCTAAAATTTTTTTTAATATTTTATTATTTTATGTAAATGAGTATATTGTATGCATGTGTGTAAGGGCACCCATGTTGTGCAATGCCTGTAGAGGTCAGAAGAGGGTGTCAGATTCCCGTGGAACGGAGTTACGGATAGTTATTAGCTGCCATGTAGGTACTGGGACCTCAATCTTAGTCCTCTACAAGAGGTGCTCTTAACAAATGAGCCATCTCTCTAGCCCTCTAAATTTTGGTTTGTTTTTTTAAGGAAAGGAAAAGAAATCATGGACCCGAGAAGTGGAATAATTTTTCAAAGTATTAAATTTATATCTAAGAAAACTATCCTTCAAAATAACAGGCCTCAAATTTAAAAGGAAGGAGGGAGAGAATCCTAAGAAAAGTAAATCTTTGACTCAAGAAAATTTTAAAGAGCAATGTTGTCTGAAAGATCCTATTTAAGACTAATCAACAACAACAACAAAAAATAAAAATAAAAAGGGCTAGAGATGCCACAGAAGTTAAGAGCACTAGTTGCTCTTACAAAAACCAAAGCTGGATTCCCAGGACCCATATGGCAGCTAACAACCGTCCATCACTCCAGTTCCAGGGGATCTAACGCCCTCTTCTGTCCTCCAAGGGCACTGCACAACATGGGTGCCCTTACAAATACATCCAGGCAGTACATTCACACACATAAAGATAGAAATGAAACACTTTTGAAAAATTAAAAAATAAGACATACATATATACCACAAAGAAGAAAAACAAAATTTGAACATAAACAGAGTTATTTAGTTAAGAGAATATTGCCATGCAGCCCAGGGTAGCCCACAGCTCAGTATGTAGCACAGGCTGGTCTCAAACTCACATTCCTCCTAACTTGGCCTCTCAAGTACTAGGATTACAGGTCTGCTATGCCTGGCAAAAATAAATAAAAATTTATTTTGCCGGGCATGGTGGCACATGCCTTTAATCCTAGCACTTGGGAGGCAGAGGCAGGCAAATCTTTGTGAGTTCAAGGCCAGGCTGGTTTACAGAGTGAGTTCCAGGACAGCTGGGGCTACAGGGAGACCCTGTCTCGAAAAGACCAAAAAATTAAAATAAAATAAAATAAAATTTATTTTTATTTTATGTGTATGAGTGTTTTGCCTACAAGTATGTGAATGTACCACGTGCATATAATGCCCATGGAGACCAGAAGGGGGCATAAGATCCCCTGGAACTAGAGTTACAAATGGTTGATATATTTGACATTATTAAGCCAAAGGAAAAAAAGGAATAAGGCTAATGCTGAAAATACTTCAACACCCTCTTCTGACCTCCGCAGCATTGCACAACACGGGTGCACAGACCCACATGCAGACAGTGCATTCATACACATATGAAAATAAAATTTAAAAAATTAAAAAAAAAGAAAATACTTGCTTACTGCTGAATCTAAATCACTAGAAGTTTATTATCATTGTTGTTGTTATTATTATTTTGTCTGAGACAGGGTCTCCCTATAGCTATTATTATTTATTATTATTTTGTCTGAGACAGGGTCTCCCTGTAGCCCCAGCTGTCTGCAACTCACTATGTACACCAGGTTGGCTTTGAACTCACAGAAATCCACCTGGCTCTGCCTCCTGAGTGCTGCCTCCTGAGGCAGAGGCAGGTGGATCTCTGAGTTTGGGCCAACCTGGTGTACATCTCAATTTCCAGGACAGTCAAGACTACAAAATTAAGACCCAGTCTCCAAAAAGTTGAAATAAAAGAACCTTTTTTTTAAAATTTATTTATTTTTTAAATTTTATTTATCTTTGTATGTGTATGAATGTACTGTCTGCATGTAGGTTTGTGCACCCGTGTCATGCAATGCCACGGAGGTCAGAAGAGGGTCTCGGATTCCCCTGGAACTGGAGTTCTCCTAGAATTGGAGTTTCAGACGGTTCTCAGCCACCATGTGGGTTCTGGGGATCGAACCTCGGTCCTCTGCAAGAGCAGTTGGTGCTCTTAACCGCTAGGCTATCTCTCCAGCCCCGAAATAAAAGAACCTTAAAGTAAACAACTCCCTTATCTTTGAAAAGCTGATGAATTCGCAAGTCATTTCCTAAATTCGATATGTATTATCTGCATTTGGGGCAAATCACTGAATCTTCTAGATCTTCATACTCTCAGTTTGGAAGAGTACCTCAGTTACTGTAAGGATCAAATGGCAGTGTGGGCAAAGGTGCTTTGTACTGCTAGCATAATACAAATGTAAAAAATTAGTCAAAGGTATTTATCACCTGTCCAAAATATACTTCAATTAAAAGAAAACATTAACTGCACATATGCCTTCTAATACTGTTTTCTAGGTTAAAAGCTTAAGCATACAATTTTATTCAATATCTACTTTTATACTCACTACTCCTGTGTAATAGCGTAGTCCAACAACATGACCTCTCAGAGTTCCAAATAAAACTGAATCTAGCTCTTCATCACTGGTTAGGAACTCATCCGGAGGGATAATATCTTGGAATTCGAAATGTGGAAAAAAAGTTGGATATGAGACTCGTGGAAAATTTCCTGGGGTTCCATACTGGACAGTCTGCAAATACTTCCAAACAGGATCCCTATTAAAAATAAAAAATACAAAACTTACCCAAGTATTTCTCATATGGTCAACTATATTTGTAGACAGTTTGTTTCATTACACTTTCAGCAAATGGGAATGACGTTTGGTGAGAATGACTATAAACAGATCAACAGTTAAGTTACTCTGCCTAAAGCAGGAGTTGAGTGAGGAAGGCTTCCAGGAACCAGGAATCTGACCAGTTAAATGCTGGCTCTATCACCATACCTTAGCCACTATTCAAAATGGAAGAGGAAGAGCTCACCAACCTCTTTCCTGGGGGGAAAAAAAATTATTTACATAGAAATATATATGATATCTGTAGCTACAATTCTATGCCCAAACTTTCAATGGCAGCTGATCTAGAAGGGATTTGTAAAAACCAAACTATTATAGAGGAACCTGATTTTAACTTTTTACATAATAATACATCCAGCATCCACTCCTTTGATTCAGGAACGCATTTTAATTCGGGTCTCTAAACTACTACATCATAGGAGGTTGACCCCTTACCATCCCATCACCTCGTTGGTATAAAGGTAACTCCAATGCCCCCTAAGGATAATGGTTTCAGGAAAGGGGATGCAATTCACTTAGGATGATGAAAAGTGGGTGTCTGCTATTAGTTTCCATTCTCCCCAGAACAGATACGACTATCACGGGCTATTTCCCTTCCGCTTCGTGACTCCCCACTCTGGCTCCTCCGCAAACACATACGTTCCCACGATCCTGCACAACTGTGAGGGAATCGGGGACCGGCGTCTGCGCCTGTGACAAATCACAACGCCCAGCGCACGGGAGGTAGCTAATGGCTCTTGGGGTGACTACGGCATAGGCTCAGGTTCTGAGCCTCAGACGCCCCTCTTCCTGCTCCCCACTACTCAGTCAGTGACAGAGACACCTCCTCCCCGCCACCCTCCCGCCAACCCCCGCGCCGGCCCAGTCAGACAATGCTTTAGCTTCGCCCGCAGCCGCACCGACCGCGAAGGGAATGCACGGAAGGTCAGGTTCATTCGGGGACAGCCGCCAGGCCGTTAGCTGCAGCGCCTCACCCCCTCCGCCACCTTCACCTCTTGAACATCCAGGACATGGCGCTGGGGAGGCGACCTCGGGGTACCCCGGTCGCCCGGCACAGCTCTCGAGCCGCCTAGATGAGCTTCCCCTGGGGCCTCGCCGCCCAGACGCCGGGAGGAGGTCCGGCCGCACCGCCAGCGACTGCAGCCCAGGACGCTGGTCTCCGCCGACGTCGACGCCTACTCCCGTGGCAAGGATCTGAAAGGCCAGCGTCGCTCTGTGACGGGCACTGCGGACGTTCAATAAGGAGGAGGAGTCGCGGACGCCAGCCAATCAGAACGCGGAAGGGTGGGGAAGTCCACCCCGCGCCGCCTTTCAAAGGGAGCGAGGTTCTCGGGGCGCAAGGGCGGTTCCATCCGGGTTCTTCCCCGCCCCCCAGGGGGGATGCGCGGGAAAGCGTCGAGGCCGCCAGTGTGAGTGGTGTGGGATCCCCTTCCTGGTCGGAGGACAAGCTTTCTCCTTCGGACACCCGCAAAGCCCAGAGCCCCCTCGAAATTCTGGGTCGGCCTTCCTCTCTCTGACGCATACCTCTCTGAGAAGCCTGCCATCATTTCCTGGGATGAACCCTGGGACTTAGTACATTTGCTGCAAGGCTCCTCAACCCTGTTGAGTTTTGTTTTGTTGTTGTTGTTTTGGTGCTTTTGAGACAGGAGCCTGGGAATCTCTTTGTTTTTTGTTTGGTATTTTTTTTTTTGTTTTTTGGAACTTTTGATACAGGGTCTCCCTGTAGCCCCACTTTCCTTGACTCACTCTGTAGACCAGGCTGGCCTTGAACTCACAAAGATCCGCCTGCCTCTGCCTCCCAAGTGCTAGGATTAAAGGTATGCGCCACCACGCCCGGCAACAAGATATTACTAATTTACCCATACCACCTTGTTTTCTTTTTTTTTTTCTTAAGGAAAAATTTCATCCCGTAGTGCAATAGAGTCATAAAAATTGGGGCTGAATGGATGGCACTGTGGTTAAGAGCACTGGCCACACTTGCAAAAGACTTGGGTTCAGTTCCCAGCACCCACTGGTGGCTTAGTCTCTAACTCCAGTTCTAGGTGATTTGACTCCATTTTCTGACCTCCAGGGACACTGCACGATATGGGTGCACCTACATGCAGGCAATCACTCATACAAAATTAAATGTTTCAAGTCATAAAATAGAACATCGAACCAGATATGGTGGTGCATGCCTTTTAATTCAGGAGGCAAAGGCAGGCCAGTCTCTTGAGAGGGAGGCCAGCACATTCCAGACCAGTAGTAACAACATGGAGACTCTGTCTCAAAATAAAAAAATAAAAGCCAGGTGTGGTGGCACAGCCTTTAATCCCAGCAGTCCCGAGGCAGAGGCAGGCAGATCTCTGAGAGTTCAAGGTCAGTCTGATCTACATAGTTCCAGGCCAGCTGGGGCTACAGGGAAACCCTGTCTCAAAAAATAAATAGGGGCTGGAGAGATGGCCTAGTGGTTAAGAGTGCCGACTGCTCTTGCAGAGGACCTGGGTTCGATCCCCAGCACCCACATGGCGGCTGAGAACTGTCTTTAACTCCAGTTCCAGGGGAATCCGACATCCTCTTCTGACCTCCAAGGCATTGCACAACATGGGCGCGCAAACCCACATGCAGACAGTACATTCATACACATAAAAAATAAAATTTTAAAAATAAAATAAATAATAACCACAGAGCTGTTGAGAGCTGAAAATGACGGCTGTGAACCTGCACCCTTGTAAAAGCACCGTGTCTACCCTACACAAGCCCAAAGAGAAAAGGACTTTGTTTTTCTCAGGAAACTCCAGGAGGAACTGAGGACAACTTCAACTTTCTGTTCTAAAGGAAAATTCTGCCTTGGAGTTGTCTGAGGGCCAACTGCAGGCTACAGTTGGCAGAGATGTTTCCTGTACTCGGAAGACCAGGGAAAGAAAAGGCTACTGCTCAAGAAGCAGGTTTGGGCATTTTGTTTGATTGATTTTGTTTTCTTTATGACACGTTGTAGCCCTGGCTGGCCTGGAACTCAATATTTAGTGAAGGCTGGCCTTGAAGTCACAGAGCTCTGCCACCTTCTTCTCCCGAGTACTGAGATTTTAAAGGTGCACAACCACCATGCGGGAGAAGCACCTATTGCCTCTGCACTGGGCACCACAATGAAAAGCCAGTGGTGATGTGGAGCTGGATGGAATATTTAAGGAGACTGAGGATTTTAATCAATTTTTTTTCTCACAGCAAGCCAGAACCACTTGCCTTATATCCAGACAAAACTTCAGGGTTTTTTTGTCTTAGATGGAGACTTCTGCAGTGACTAATGTTAGGTAGGTGGGTTAAAACAAAGCAGGAGAACCCCTATAGGGCCAGATGCTATCCGATAGTATTAACTTTTTGCTTGATGGAAACTAATGTTCTGTTTGTACATTCCAAATGATTTTAGTGGTCACAAAGACATTAGATCAAGTACAGAGGGGGACAATAAATGGCTATAAAGAGGGCTAAAGCCCAAGATAATTTGGCTCTGGACCTGCAACATTCCAAACTCTTCACTGTCAATGAAGTTCAAACCAGTTGATCAGCCTTGCAGAAGGTCCAGTTGAAGGTGCAGCTTCTTTTCAGGAACTTCTGTTCCCACTAAGCAGGCACTCTTCCAGGGCAGCACCATCTCCAGCCCCCCCCCCCACACACACACAGAATTTGAAGCAATTTACTACTTTATTTAACCATGCATAAAAAAGTTAAGAGTATGACAAGAACATTTTAGTTCCTTCAGTTATTTTACTTATGAAGTATCATGAGGCAAAGTTCCTCAATTTTTGGTGTGCTATGCTCTAAATATAGTCTTGGAAATATGCCAGACAATGCTGATTGATTGTGGGTTGTTATGGATATTGTTGGGGTTTGGAGGGTTTTTTTTTTTTTTGGTCTTTTCGAGACAGGGTCTCCCTGTAGCCCCAGCTGTCCTGGAACTCACTCTGTAGACCAGGCTGGAGGTTTTTACTTTTATCTTTTTCAGTAGTGGAATCTAGGGTCTGTCCCTTTCCCTCCAAGGTGTATGCCCACACTTTATTTTACTTCTTAACTTTGAGATAAGGACTCACCAAGTTGCCCACGCTGGCCCTGAACTCACTGTGTAGACCAGGGCAACTTTGATCCTACTGCCTCAGCCTCCAGAGCAGCTTATATCATCAAGTCCAACTGATAATATTTTATATATAAAGTAAATCAATCCATGATCATTAGACTGAAAGATAAAATTCCATATGTGATAGCATTGCGCTTTCAAGACTCAAGACCTGTGACTGATGACTGTCCCAGAGCCAAAAAATTTAGCAAATAAGTAAAATTTGCTATTTAAAGACAACTTTCATGCCTACCTGGTGGTGCATGTCTTTAATCCCAGCACTCAGGAGGCAGAAGCAGGTGGAGTTTTGTGAGTTCAAGCCCAGCCTGGTCTACATAGTTCCAGAACAGCTGGGGCTGCAGGGAGACCATATCTCAAAAGACAAAAAAAAAAAAAAAAAAAAATACTTTCTCCACATGTCAGATTTAACATCCTAGAACCAGCAGCAAAACTTGAATACTCTCACTTCATTATTCTTTGCTTATTTTTTAAAGCCAAATGCAATAGGTACAGTAGTTCAATTGCAATGTTACAAAAATTATCATACTAGATAATGCTTTTAGCCAAATGAACATTTTTAACTTAGAAAACCCTAGGATGTCTTGTATGCTTGGATAAGATAACACAAAAATTATCCTGGGGAAAGTAAAGGTGGGCTTATCTGTCTTTTATTTCAAACAGTTTCTGGTTTGAGATTGTTTTATTCTTTGGTGGTAGGTGGTGGTACTACAACTTGAAGCCAGGTCCTCTGGCAATGGTAGGCAAAGTCTCTACTACTAAGCTACATCCCAGCCTCTTATGTTTTATTTATACTTGACGATAAGTATTGACATTTGTTTTTTGGTTGGTTTTGGGGACTTTTTTTTTTTTTTTGTGGCTTTTTTGAGACAGGTCTCCCTTATAGTCTCCAGCTGGCCTGGAGCTCGACTATGTAGACCAAGCTGGCCTTTCTTGACTCCCAGAGATCCACCTGCCTCTGCCTCCCAAGTGCTGATGGAGTAAAACTACACGACCACCATGCCGGCTAGACAAAAATTTTTTTATTTCCGTATGTGTATGAATGTTACTTCTGCATGTAGGTTGTGCCACCTGTGTGCAGCGCAATGGGCCATGGAGGTCAGAAGAGGGTCTCAGATTCCCCTGAACTGGAGGGCTTCTTGGAATTGGAGTTTACAGACGGTCTTAGCCGCCATGTATCGGTCGGGGGATCAAACCCGGTCCTCTGCAAGATGAGTCGCGGTGCTCTTAACCACTGGCTGTCTCTCCAGCCCTAGGGGACTTTTTAAAAGGTCTTATTTTAATTATTGTTTACATGTTCATGTGTCATGTATCTATGTGCGGGTATATACATATGAGTTCAAGTGCCCTTACAGGCTACAATAGGCTATACAAGAATCTAATTTTAATTTAATTAATGTTTTAAATGTAGGTGGATTGTATCTATGAGTGGGTATATACATCTGAGTTCTGGTGCCCTTACACGACACAGTAGGGTCAGATTCCCTGAGAGCTAAAGTTATAGGCATTTGTCAACTGGCTGATATATTGTGTGCGGGAATGAACTTAGTCCTCTGGAAGAGTAATAAGGGCTCTGCCACTTGAGCCAGCTCTCTTACCCTGCCATTGATTTTTAAGCAGGTAAATGATGATTTTTAGGGTTAGAAAAAATATCATGTCTCAAGATTAGCTGGTATACAGCATAGCACTGCACCCATTTCAAATCCAATTAAAGATTTTTTGTTGAGAGGGGTGTTTTTTGAGACAAGGGTCTCCTGTAGCCCCCACGCTGCCTGGGAACTCACTCTGTAAACCAGGCTGCGCCTTGAACTCACATAGAATCCACCTGCCTCTGCCCCCAAGTAACTGGATAAAGGTGTGCGCCACCACATTTTATTGTTTTATTTTTGTTTCTTTATTTTCTCTTTCTCTCAGCTGAGCCTTTATCCACTAATTACTAAAAAAGATCCCCAGATATAAAGAACAATGATTAAATTGCTATATTTCAGAAACTCCTTTCTGAATCATCACAACATGATCTTCAGTTAGAAAATCTAGGGTTTGTGGCTGGAGAGATGCTCAGGCAAGCTAATGAGCCCAAAATGGCTGCTTTTACAGAGGAGCCGCGGTTTTGATTTCCCCATCCCACCACCACCACTTTAAGAAGCCAGTGTGGTAATGCACGTCCTTTAATCCCAGCACTCAGGAGCAGAAGGAGTAACAGATCTCTGTGCATTCAAGGCCAGCCTGTTTCGACAATGTGATGTCCATGGCCGCTGGGGCTTACAGACGGGGAACCCTGGTCTCAAAAAGGAAAGAAAAAAAAATCTAGAGTTTTAAATTAATCAAGGAACTGCTATCCAAAAGGAGAATGAGATCTCTGACTATTCTCAAGCACGTCAGGCTCAACTAAATTTTAACGTGACAGAGCTCACATGTAAGCAACAGTCCCAAAGCCGCCATAGATATTTTTCACTCTTTGCTTGCAGCTAGGAAAAGCATAGCAAGGAGAAATTATTTCTCATTTTTGTCATAGATAATATCAGTAGGCTGCAAGGACAAGTCACTTTTAAAAGAAGTTGGGAAGCGGGTGGCTGGAGAGATGGCCCTAGCGGTAAGAGCGTCCCACACCCCCCTTACAGAGGACCCACGGCGTTCGATCCCCAGCACCGCACATGGCGGGCGCGAGAACCGTCCTGGAAACTCCAATTCCAGGAAGAACGTCCAGTTGCCAGGGAATCCGGACACCCTCTTCTGACCTCTGCAGCATGCCAGACAAGCGGGGTGCACAAACTTGCATGAACAGTACATTGGATTACACATACAGAAATAAATAAATGCCGGGGCGGGTGGGCGCACGCCTTTAAAATCCTAGCACTTGGGAGGCAAGAGCACGCGTGATCTCATGTAGTTCAGGCCAGCCTGGTCTAGCAGTGTGAGTTCCAGGACAGCCAGAGCTAGCAGGGAACCCTTCTCAAAAAAAAAAAAAGTGGAACTTAAAAGAAAAAAAAAAAAAACCTAGAAAATGGAAAAAATTGAAGACTGCACGAAGCAGCCTGACATGGTCCCTGTCCACAGCAGGGACAGGAAGCCAGTTTTGTCCGAAAATGTCCCTTTAAGTCGTGTTCATCTGGAGTTCGTTGGCAGAAGCAACCATTAGAAGTCTATAAGGTTACTCTTCGATGACTCCTAAGGCCCTGTTTTGCGAAATAAGATGGGCTGGAGAGATCGGCCTAGTACGTGTTAAGAGCACCGACCGCTTCTTACAGAGGACCCGGGTTCGATTCCCAGCACCCCACATGGCAGCACGAAAACCGTCTTTGAACACTTCCAATTCCAGAGAACTCCAGTTCAGGGAATCCGACACCCTCTTCTGACCGCCGGGCATTGCACGACATGGGTGCAACAAACCTGCATGCAGAGACGGTACATTCATACACATTCAGAAANCTCTCTCTCTCAATTTTTGATGTATATGTGTGTGTGCATGTGTGTGTGCAGGTGCACATGTGTACATGCCTGTGTGAGGGCCTGAATTTCATGTCAGGTGTCATCCTCAGTATTTACTCAGACAGACTACTTCCTGGACCTGAAGCTCTGGGTTTGGCAGAGCCCAGGGATCCCCCTGTTTCTGTCTCCCCACTGCTGGGATTACAGATGCACTATGCTCAGGTTTTTAGGTGAGTCCTAGGGATATGAACTCAAGTTCTCAGGCTTGCATGGCAAGTACTTTACTGAAGCAATTCTATTTTATAAGATTTATTTTTTTACATGTAGGTACCCATCAAGTCCAGGAAAAAGGCATGTGATTTCCCTGGAGCTAGAAGCATGAGTAGCTGTGAGCTGCCCCACATGGCTCTCAGAATGGAGTCAGGTCCTGTGTAAGAGCAGGAAACCCTCTTAAACACTGCACCATCTCTCTAGCCCTCCTACCTTGTTCTTAGCACAAAAACAAACTAAAACAAATGATAACCCAGCTGTTAACTATAGGGTTGTCAGCCTGCTGTGGCTTTTCTACAGCTACTATTGGTTACCAGGTAGCACAACTTTTTCAGCTATTTACTGGTTAGGCTGGAATATTTTTCTTTATAAAATATTTTATTTATTTATTATTTTTTTTAATTTTTAAATTTTATTTATTTGTATGTGTATGAATGTACTGTCTGCATGTAGGTTTGTGCACCTGTGTCATGCAATGCCGTGGAGGTCAGAAGAGGGTCTCAGATTCCCCTGGAACTGGAGTGCTCTTGGAATTGGAGTTACAGACGGTTCTTAGCCGCCATGTAGGTGCTGGGGATCAAACCCGGGTCCTCTGCAAGAGCAGTCGGTGCTCTTAACCACTAGGCTGTCTCTCCAGCCCTAGGGGACTTTTTAAAAGGTCTATTTTAATTATGTTTACATGTATGTGCATGTATCTATGTGCGGGTATATACATATGAGTTCAAGTGCCCTTACAGGCTACAATAGGTTATAAAGGAATCTATTTTAATTATGTTTAAATGTAGGTGGATGTATCTATGAGTGGGTATATACATCTGAGTTCTGGTGCCCTTACAGACTACAGTAGGGTGTCAGATTCCCTGGAGCTAAAGTTATAGGCATTTGTCAACTGGCTGATATATGTGCTGGGAACTGAACTCAAGTCCTCTGGAAGAGTAATAAGGGCTCTTAGCCACTGAGCCATCTCTCTACCCTGCCATTGAATTTTTAAGCAGGTAAATGATGATTTTATTAGGTTTAGAAAAAATTCATTCTCAAGATTAGCTGGTATACAGCCTAGCACTGCCCCATTTCAAATCCAATTAAAGATTTTTTTTGAGAGGGGTGTTTTTGAGACAGGGTCTCCCTGTAGCCCCAGCTGGCCTGGAACTCACTCTGTAAACCAGGCTGGCCTTGAACTCACAGAGATCCACCTGCCTCTGCCTCCCAAGTACTGGGATTAAAGGTGTGCGCCACCACACCTTGCAATTAAAGATTTTTATTTTTTTCCTCTTTTCTCTCAGCTGAGCCTTTATCCACTAATTACTAAAAGAGATTCCCCAGATACAGAGAACAATGATTAAATTGCTATATTTCAGAAACTCCTTTCTGAATCATCACAACATGATCTTCAGTTAGAAAATCTAGAGTTTGTGGCTGGAGAGATGGCTCAGCAGCTAAGAGCACCAAATGGTCTTTCAGAGGACCCCGGGTTTGATTCCCACCACCCACACTTTAAGCCAGGTGTGGTAGTGCACGCCTTTAATCCCAGCACTCAGGAGGCAGAGGCAGACAGATCTCTGTGCATTCAAGGCCAGCCTGTTCTACAGAGTGAGTTCCAGGCCAGCTGGGGCTACAGGGAGACCCTGTCTCAAAAAGAAAGAAAAAAAAATCTAGAGTTTAAATTAATCAAAGGAACTGCTATCCAAAAAGGAGATGAGATCTCTGACTTCTCAAGCACTCAGCTCAACTAATTTTAACGTGACGAGAGCTCACATGTAAGGCGACAGTCCCAAAGCCTCCATGATATTTTCACTCTTGGCTGCAGCTAGAAAAGCATAGCAAGGAAGAAATTATTTCTCATTTTGTCATAGATTACTATCAGTAGGCTGCAAGGACAAGTCACTTTTAAAAAGAAGTGGGAACGGGGGTGCTGGAGAGATGGCCTAGCGGTTAAGAGCTCCCACAGCTCTTACAGAGGACCCGGGTTCGATCCCCAGCACCCACATGGCGGCCGAGAACCGTCTGAAACTCCAATTCCAGGAGAACTCCAGTTCCAGGGGAATCCGACACCCTCTTCTGACCTCTGCAGCATTGCAAGACACGGGTGCACAAACTTGCATGCAGACAGTACATTGATACACATACAGAAATAAATAAATGCCGGGCGTGGTGGCGCACCCCTTTAATCCTAGCACTTGGGAGGCAGAGGCATGCGGATCTATGTGAGTTCGAGGCCAGCCTGGTCTACAGAGTGAGTTCCAGGACAGCCAGAGCTACAGGGAGACCCTGTCTCAAAAAAAAAAAGAAGTGGGAACTAAGTAGCAGAAACCTAGAGAAATGGAAAATCTAACTGAAGACTGCACGAAGCAGCCTGACATGGTCCCTGTCCACAGCAGGGACAGGAAGCCATTTTGTCCGAAAATGTCCTTAAGTCAGTGTTCATCTGGAGTTGTTGGCAGAAGCACCATTAGGAAAGTCTATAAGGTTACTCTTCGAGACTCCATAAGGCTCCTGTTTGGAAATAAGATGGGGCTGGAGAGATGGCCTAGCGGTTAAGAGCACCGACCGCTCTTACAGAGGACCCGGGTTCGATTCCCAGCACCCACATGGCAGCCGAAAACCGTCTGACACTCCAATTCCAGGAGAACTCCAGTTCCAGGGGAATCCGACACCCTCTTCTGACCTCCGCGGCATTGCACGACATGGGTGCACAAACCTGCATGCAGATAGTACATTCATACACATTCAGAAATAAATAAAATTTAAAAAAAAATTAATAGAAATAAGGTGAAGAGCTGGAGAGTTGGCTCAGCAGTTAAGACCACTGACCACTCTTGCAGAGGACCTGGGTTCATTTCCCAGCACCCACGTGGTGGCTAACAACTCCAGTTCCGGGGGTTCCGACACCCACTTTGACCTCTAGGAGCATTCCACAACACTGACACGGGTACACCTACCTACATACAGGCAATATACTCATACACATAAAATTAAAAAATAAATAAAATATTTTTAGAAGAAATGAGATGAAGATAAAGAAGATGGTTTATAGCAATTACCAGAAAACTATTCAAGAAAATAACAATATGACTAGACAAGGAAATCAGATATCTTACCTCTCACTCTCCAGAAAGAGAAGTGTCTTAGAATTGAAAAGAAGGATGTTTCTTACAGGAACCCCCCCCCAAAGGAAGGTAACATATAAAAAAAAAAAAGAAGGTAACATATAAATAGGAGCTAGAAATCCACTAGGCAGTTTAGGGATGAGACCCCCCTAAATTAACCAGACTCTCAGCTGAGAATTCAAGCTTCCTGGACCAGCTCGTACACACTTATCCTTCTAGTAGCCCCGAAAGAGTGAGAAAAGAAGGAAGAAAAAGAAAAAAAGAAAAAAAAGAGAACTACATACCAAGCCCTGCAGATTGATTCTTATTTCACCAGAAAAGAAATGGAAATCCCCTTTATTTTTGCTTTGTTTTGTCATTGTCATTTTGTGTTGTTTTTTTCTTGTGATAAGAAAAATTTTAAAAGATGCTAAAATATTTTGTTTATTTTTATTTTATGTGTATGAGTGTATTGGCTACATGTATGTAAGTACACCTGTGTTGCACAATGCCTGTGGAGGACAGAAGAGGGTGTTGGAACTCCTGGAACTAGAGTTAAGGATGGTTGTTAGCTGCCATGTGGTGCTGGGAATTGAATCCAGGTCCTCTGCAAGAGCAGCCACTGCTCTTAACTGCTGAACCAATTTTCCAGCCCTCAAGGAAGTTTATAACCCTTGGGGTTCTAAAGATATAGGCTTAGTTAGTGTAGTTCAGTATGTGCCTGGATTCTCTAACCTTGGAAAACTAGGTAAGCAAGCCTTGTGTGGGAATGTCTTTGAATTCTTTTGGTGTAGGCCTTTAACATAAATGCAACCTCCAATTTTGTACCTTTTAAGGTAGAAAACTGAGTGTATTAAAAGCTCATTATTAAATCACAGTATAAATTACTTGTCAGACATTCAAACTAATCCCAGAATACTATAACATATACCTTTTATTTATCTTTCGACTTATTTCAAGAAGGTGCAGCATTACGGAGTTGTTCAGAGTCTGGACAATAGAGCTAGGGTTTAAAACATATTCTTCCATTTACCAGCTTTGTGACCTTGGCTAAGTCACTTCACTTCTCTGGACCCATATTCTCTGAAGTAGAGATGACTATGTGTTCTGTGAAAGACTTTTCCTGGAGAGACACAATGCACGCACCCATTTACTCATCCCAGAAATGAAACCCACAATGATAATTGCACCAAAGTCCAACTTTTTTTATTGGTGTTACTAAGGCCAGCCTGGTCTACAGAGTGAGTTCCAGCTGTCCTGGAACTCACTCTGTAGACCAGGCTGGCCTTGAACTCACAAAGATCCGCCTGCCTCTGCCTCCCAGTGCTAGGATTAAAGGTGTGGCCACCACGTCCGGCTTTGTCTTTTTTTTTTAAGGTGTGAGCTGTAACAAGATTAAATTTGCTGCCTAGCAAGTCTGTTTATAAGAAAGCTTAATTGTCTCCTGGTACAGTGTATCTATTTACAGCGACTGAAAATGGTTTCATGGAAACTAGAGCCTGAAGCATACAAAAGCTTGGTTTATTGAGGTAGAGAAGGAAGGGTTGATGCATTCTTGTTTGTTGCCTCATAGAACACCTGCCAGTTCAGCATTTAGGTATTTAGCCTTTTATTCTTGACTGTTTGGGCCTTGGGTAGGTGATGGCGCCGCCTAGTAAGTATAAAGACCAGATTAAAACAGCCTGTGATTTGACCAACCAACCGTCCATGCTCAAGGATAGAGTTGTGAGCTCAGTAGAAAAATTAGTATATTTATTCCAAGGAAGTGTGCTTTACAAACAGGAGAAGTTACTTAAATAAATCACAAATAGTATTAACCCTGGATAGGATTCCTATATTAAACCTCACCCACCCATGGCAAAGGGACCATTGTGGAAGAGGCAGTAGAAAGATGGTAAATGTCAGGATTGGTACGTAAAGAGAGGAAATGGAGTCTTCCAGGCCTCTGGGAACTTGCTCATATGAACTTACAGCAATAGTTTCAACATGCTAAGACCCATGCGAACTCAATCAGACAAAACCTCAGTATAGAACTGGGGAAATGGGCAGCAGGCCCCAACCTCAGCCAAAGAACTATTGGCAGCTGATGACTGCTGGGTGAGGGAGAGTTGATCTTTAAGGGAGTGACTCTAGGAAGGCTGACTAGACCCCAGTGGATAAACTTGCACTGAAGGCCATCTGGGTACACTAACTTGAGGTGATAGGCCTTACCATATATGACAAAATGCACAAAATCCAGTGGAGACAGGATATAGGTTGGTATGGATAGGATATAATGATGATTAAGATGTCTTGTGTGAAATGCACAAAAATTCAATAAAAATATACATTGAAAAAAAATCATTTGCAAAATAGAGGCCCCAGAAAATTTTTTTGGTCATTTCGAGACAGGATCTCCCTGTAGCCCCAGCTGTCCTGGAACTCACTCTGTAGACTAGGCTGGCCTTGAACTCACAAAGACCTGCCTGCCTCTGCCTCCCGAGTGCTAGGATTAAAGGCAAGCGCCACCACGCCCAGCTCCCCCTAATTCTCATTTAAAATGTTTTAGCCTGTTTTTTTTTTTTTTTTTTTT
>VZQC01011709.1:222971-237844 GCA_009823505.1 Rhizomys pruinosus
CTCTCTCTCTCTCTTTCTCCTTCGTTTTTTTTTTCCCGGCGTCGTTTGTTTGTCCTGTTTTTTTTGTTTTTTTTTTTCCATATCCAACTCACCAAAACAGTTTTATAAGGAGTAGACACATGAACATGGCCAACACGTCATGTTTGTCAAAGCTTGCTGGACATTTAGGTGGGTTTTTTTGTTTGTTTGTTTTTGTTTTTGTTTTTTGCTTTTTTGGTCTTTTCAAGTCAGGGTCATCCAGGTCACTGGAACTTTGTCAAGCAGTGAACCTTTCATCAATGGCTCTGCCAGAGAGACCCTGTCTCTAAAGGACAAAAACACCCCCCCAAACCCATATTATCCCAAATGATGCAAATCGTGATGTATTCCCAAATCCTAGGCTCAAACATTCATTTCCAGCAGGTAATATGGTAATTTAGCTTGATAAAAATATTTAAAAGTGGAAAAACTTTGGAAAATTACCTTAGCCTATGGCATTAGTGTGGTTCTGTTTTTCATGTGCCACGCACAGCCCACTCCTGTAGCTATTCATCAGTGAGTCTGACAGCGGCTGCCTGGCCCTGCTCAGCAAGGTCGATCCTAGCTTGGTCATCACAGAAATGAGAATTTGCTGTTTATAGTTTGAAATATGTATTATTTTTATGTATATGAGTGTTGGGCCTGCACGTATGGAAGTGCACCTCTAGAGGAGGGGTTCAGAACCCTGGAACTGGAGCTGGGAATGGTCGTTAGCATGCTGTGTACCAAGCGCAGCCAGTCCTCTTAACTGTTGAGCCCCATGTTTATACTTTAATGCTTACTGTCAGTGACAGTATCCAACTCACCTCTCTGAGCTGCCACAGTTCCATCAAATGATATCACTTTAAAGAAAACAGAGGTGTGAATAAATTGTATCTGTTATAATGAGGATCATTACTGAAACACATTATGTTAGTACAGGAAGATCAATAAAATCCACTTGAGACAGGGTCTCCATGTAGCCCCAGCTGGCCTAGAACTTGCTATGTAGACACTTGCTTTGTAGACCAGGCTAACGTTGAACACACAGACATCCACCTGCCACCTGACCAAGTTATTTTCTTTCTTTCTTTTTCATTTTTTGAGACAGGGTCTCTTGAACCTTTGATCCTCCTGTCTCTGACTCCTGGAGTGCTAGGATTACAGGCAGAGAGCCATGTAAGCCCTTTGAAACTAAAGCCCTAGATAGTCTAGATAGTCAACAAGACGTAGCTACTGGATTCAGGGTTTGCCTGAATGGGGAGACTGAACCCCTTTCCTCCCTCTTGTAATGGTGGGAATATATACTCTGTGTGTTGGAAGTGTGTAATTTGTTTATTATTATTATTGTCCTGGACTCACTATGTAGACCAGACTAGTCTTGAACTCACAGATAAATATCCACCTGCCTCTGCCTCCAGAGTGAGTGCTGGCATTAAAGGCGTGTGCCACCACACCCAGCTATTCTTCTTTTTTTTTTTTTAATTACATCTGCTATACAGATACATTTTTATTTTTTTTAATTTTATTTATTTCTGTATGCATATGAATGCACTGTCTGAATGCCGCGGAGGTCAGAAGAGGTTGTTGGATTCTCCTGGAATTGGAGTTTTGGACAGTTCTCAGCCGCCATGGGGGTACTGGGGATCGAACCCAGGTCCTCTGTAAGAGCGATCTGCACTCTTAACCGCTAGGTCATCTCTCCAGCCCATCGGCTATTCTTTATTTTGCAGGGGGTCACAGTTAAAAGATTGCCTTGAGACTCAGGAAAGACTCTGGACTTTTAAACAGTGTTAGGACTGTTGAAGACTATGGGACTTCTGAAGTTGGACTAAATGCATTTTACATCATGAGCTAGCCAAGAGGTTATGGGAATTTATTTGATTTATTATTTATTTATTTTATAATATCATTTTAACCTTTAATTTATCACTCCATTCTATCATTACAGATTGTTGGTACCATGTGCTGGAGCAGTGAGCGTCGCTGGTTGTAGGCATTTCGATATGGCCGTAATCTGTGATGCAAGAGAATTGGCTCCTGATCCGGATGGGTCAACCAATTAACTCCTGGTGGCATCTCTCTCTGTCGATTGGCCTGGTCAAGTGGAGAGACGTAGGTGCTGGCTGGCACTTTCCTCTTTATCATATGGCCCTTGTGGAAAGCAGCCGCTAGGCTGGCTTTACCTTCCCTATCAGAATTGGCCTGTGGAAGCAGGGTTTGGCTTTTTCTGGGCATTCGTCCCTGTCACATTGGCCCTGCGAAACAGAGGTCTCCCTATCAGCCGCAGCATAACACTTGCCTTTATAGAGATCTGCTGCCTCTGTTTCCCCAGTGTTGCCGAGCAAGTGGTAGTCAACTGTGGGCCTTTGGGGACATTTCTCTCTGGTACTGCATTGTCGTGTCGCAGCATGCGCTTAATTCTGTGTTGGTTCTATTTCCTTCTGTCTATGTGAATGGTTTTTGGTTTTTCCTTTATGATTAAATATAGATCGGCTTTGGGATTTTTCCACTCCTTGCTCTTTGGGAAAGCCAGATTGGTCCTGTGCAGCAAGGCGGCTGAGCCTGGGCACTTTCCCTCTATACATTTGTCTGTCGCCGTGCCCAGACAGTAGATTCGGATGTGCTGACATTTTTCCTCCTTTCAAGATCTTGCCTATTGCCATGGCGCTCAGTCGCATTTGCTTCTCGTTCTTCGGCAATTCCTCCTCCATAGTCCACGTTAATTGGCTGGTGTGGAACCCTAATGCTGGCTCCGCGCCAATATTCTACCCTGATCCTTGCTTTCAAAGAATATTAGGCCCTGTGGTGGAGTTCGTGCCATAGTGGCTGGTCTTGCGCAATTTACCCGCTACTTGTGTAGTTGGAGTTGGCCCACCCAGGGTGGCTCATCAGGCCACCCCTGCGTGAGAGCCAAGCCAGTGCCTCTCGGCTGAGAGGGTATTCGAATCCGTCCTGGACTCAGTGAGTCGTCCTGCTCCTCGTGCAGCAGCACGTGGGTGTTGGGCAATTTGGTACTTCTGTCCAGGATTGGGACTGTCGCCTGGTGTAGCACATGCAATCCTGCGTATGCCTAGTGTTACTATAAGTACTAGATTATGGTCTGGGATGCAGTACTATGCGTAGCTATGGGCAATATCTCTCCTGTCAGAGTTTGGCCTTGTTGGCAAGAGCAGGCGTGCTTGGCCTAGAAGAATTTTCCGTCTTAATCAGAGGATTGGTATTCCATCCACACGCTTTGGAGGTTTGGAGCAAGGTTGGCTGTGTCTGGCTAATTTATCTGTCCGGTATGTGCACCTGCGAGCCATGCAGACACAAGAGCCGGATGGGCCGTTATGTAGAGCGATTTCTCTCTCAAGCGATTCAACCTGGATCCTCTTCCTCGTGCGAAAGCAACGATCCGCATCTCAGAGGCTTGCCTATTTCTCCATTGACTGTGGCAGAATTTGGGCGCTGGTTAGAGCAATTTGCAGGCGCCTTGATGTCTGCGGTTCTTTCTTTACGTTACTTTTGTACCTAGACCTAATGGTTCCTCGTGTGATAGAGCGGTTACGCGACTGGCGTAGTCCATTTATATACATGTCAATGATTGGCTCTGATGAGTGTGGTAAGCTGTATGGCTGGTGATTTCTCCTCTATCATTTTTCTGCTTCCTCGCATGAGAAGCACAGGCCGCCATGCTTCGGGGCTCGGGAACAGTTCTCACCTACTGCTCACATATATTGGCTGTGGTACGTAGACATCATTCTTTTATGGTGACTCAGGAATAGGCGAATTTCCATATATTAATTCAGATTTTTTGGCTTTCTTTTATGGAGCAGGGGTGTGTGACTGGCAGATTCCTCTTCAGCCTATTTGGCTAATGTCGGAGCAATGTCGCTGAGCTGGGATCATATTCTCGCCACGTTCCCTAGGTCCAGATTAGCGTGTGGTAGCAGGGTTGCTGGCTTATGGCAGTTTTCGCCTCTTTGTGTCGTCAGACTCTGGTTGTGCGCAGCAAGGCGCTGGCGCTAGGTCTGTGTCCCTATACTATTTCCCTGGAAAGATTGGCCATGTGGGAAGCCAAGAGGTGCTGGCTGGAGTTTCCTCTATCAGGGATATGTCCTAATTAAGCTGCTGTGGGAGCCGGTGGTGTGTCTGGGCTGTTGCAATTTTCGCTGTTCCCAGCATTGGCTGTAGTAGGGACAGGTGTTCTGATCGTATTTTCTGAGCATCTTCAGTTCGTGTACGAAGATTTGACCTGTGGGTAGTGCCCAGGGGTATCGAGCTGGCATATTCCTCTAATGGGGCAGCTTATTGCCCGTGGATGAGGCGTGACGCTCGCGACCTTGGACTCTGTCTCTGGCCTAGCTCGCTCAGATACAAATATGTGCCTCATTGGCGTCAGGTGGTGGCTGACATGTCCAAGTTTCCTCTTAGTTTTGGATTGTCATATACGGTTGAAGATAGCCGCAAGTGCTGCCCTGTGGCTGGTGAGGCCGATGTCTACTCTGTTTCGTGCCTCTTGGCGCCTGGCGTCAGGCGAAGCAGGACCGGATTGGATTCCGTTGGCAGTTTCCTCTATCATGAATTGGGCCTGTGGGGAGCCCATGGCTGGCCTGGGTGCATATATTATCTCCTCTCTCTATAGGTCAAGGATTCGCAAGGTGTGGGCAGTTGGACTGTCTGGCATGGCATATTTCCTCTATCTATGAAACTTGGTCTGTGCTATGGAGGAAGCTAGTGGAGGGAGCTGAATACCGTGATTCGCCTCATGTCAGGAATTTGGTGGTGCACTAGATTGGTCCTGAGGCCCAGTCTGACTGTGCGCTTGGGGCATTTCACTCCTGTGACTACAGATTCGTGTTGACTTGGGTGTGCCCTAGTAGTTGACTGGCCTGGTGGCCAAATATTCCTTTCTGTCCCGCATGTGGTTAGGGATGTGGCGCACAGGCGCTGCGTAGGATTTCCCTCCATATCAAATTTGTGCCGGGGGAGGTCAAGGTGCGCGCTACCGCTTTTGGTGCGCAGATTTTTTCCTCCTGTTATCTCAGAATTGGCGCTGTGGAGCAAAAGGCGCTGCTGGTGATTTTCCTCTATTTTCAGATTTTGTACCAATGGTGGAGCAAGGGGCCTTAGGGCTGGCGGTTTCTCTCCCTCTGGTAGAATTGGAGGACATGTGGTTCGCAAAAATAGGGGGGCATAGAAGGTACACGTTTCTATAGCTGCTCAGGCTTGGTGTGGCTGTGAGATAGCCGAAAGGTGCTGGCTGGCAGTCTTACCGTGGGCTGTCACAGAATTGGCCTTTAGTGGAGCCGCGGTGCGCTAGGCCTCAGGGACGTATTTCCTCCCGGTATCCAGATTGGCTCTGGTTGGGCTGTGGTCTCATGAGGGCATAGGGCCATTTCCTCCCTCGGGGTTGTCTTGCTGGAAGGATCCTGGCTTGGCATTTTTCCCTCCTATCAAGAACTCTCGGAGCCTAGTCGGGCGCACATGAGGGGCTCGGGGCGTGCTTTATACCAAATTCGCTTCAGCAGGATTGCACCGTTTGGAGACAAACAGTGCTGTGGCTAGCCCTATTCTTCGGCAAGGTGTATTCTGCTAATGGAGTGAGGAACGAGCACTGCTCATGTTTGCGCGACAGAGTTCCAGGGGGCATAATTCTCTGCTGGAGGCAGCCCGGTTTCTTTTAGGCCTCGATAGGGCTGCATCGAGAAAACCGTCTCAGGCCTCATGGGCAATGACGATTGTCAGCAAACCAGGAGTTGGCGATGCATAACCCTACTGTGCGATCTTTCTGATTTCAGTTCGACTTTTGATCCCACACAGGTTCTACCTTGAGTTCACTGTTCATTACGGCCTTCTTCCAATAAAAGGCATTGTGCAATCTGACTGCAGATCCAACAGTAAAACCCTTCCTTA
Organism: Rhizomys pruinosus; assembly: GCA_009823505.1. Lineage (NCBI taxonomy): Eukaryota > Metazoa > Chordata > Mammalia > Rodentia > Spalacidae > Rhizomys > Rhizomys pruinosus. Next base: position 228,870 of record VZQC01011709.1, read on the forward strand.
CTCGTTTCCACGAGCTGCTTTTTCTGAGTTCCCACCAACTGTTATATCCCCAACCAAACAGCTAAGAAAACAAACAAGTAGAAATTATGTGTTAGCACGTAAGCCCATTGTATGTTCAAGCCAAATGCTAGTCCTGATTTTTCCCCATTTTGGATATCACAGTGATGAAACATTACTATTATGTTCCAGGGAGTGGGGAATAAGGGGAAAGATCTTAGGTTGAGGAGCGAAGAAGCAGCAAGGGTAGCAAAGTAGAACCTGTCGAATAAATGACCAGGAGGCCTGAGAAGCCCATGACATGGATGAATATTTTCCTACGGCTACTTAGGGCCCTACGTGTGCCTCCTCTTAAGAGATAGTGTATACCTTTGGTTGCTTTCAGTTCTTTACTCATTGTCCTCTACTTAGCTCATATGCATCAAAGTTAGAATGGTCTTTTTACAGTGTCCTCCTTCTTTAGTTTCAATTTTTCTCCTAATTTTCGACCCATTTTTGTTAGGTGTATGATAGGTTTTGAGCACCTGCTTCTTGCAGAAGTAAGTTGTGCTGCACCCCGATAGTGACTGGTACTTGCAAGTGACGATGCGTGTGTCGAAAAGAGCGGTGTCACAAGATTCGCCTTGAACTGGGAGGTGTAAAGAGGAGTATCTTAGCCTTGCGCATGTGAGGTGCTGGGCGCACCTAATTCTTTGCCAAAACCCCCAAGGTAACCGATTTGGTGCAAGGTAAGAGTCCAGTTAAGTGGTTTGATGGTGTTATATCTAATACCAACTGCAGGGTATCTCCGGGCCTAGCTTCCGCGTGTGTGAACTTTTTTATTAAACAATTATTTTTTAACTATTTTTCTTACTCTAATATCAGGTTGATATATATAGTGGTGTGATAGTTTGTATTTAGAATGTTGTGTTTCGCTGCAAGCACGACATTGTCATGCGCGATGCGTGCTGGAGACGTTCCGGGGAAAGGGGTTTAGCTCCCTTGGAGTTATAGAGTGTTTTAGCAGTAATAGTTGTTAATTGCCATAGTTGTTTGCCTAGGATATTGAACCGGGTTTCTTCTGTTAAAAACACCAGTGCTTCACCACTGAGCATTCGTGGCTTCGAGGCACTCTTAAATGTGGACTTTTTTTTTGTTGTTGTTGGTTGGTATTTTTGAGATTTTTTTTTTTTTTTTTTTTGTTTTTATTTTTTGAGATGGAGTTTCACTAAACTGTTCAGGTTGGCTTTGAACTCAAAAGTGATCCGTCTGCCTCTGCTCCAAGTGCTTTAGGATTAAGGCTGTACGCTACACCAATTCGCCATATCTCTAGCTTAACATTACTTTTTATTATTCTTATCCTCCTAGTTTGTGGTGAAAGATATACAACTATACCAGTAAATAACTTAGCAAAATGTAGGTATCTATTTAGAATTATTGATTGTCACAGTTGAGTGAAGATTCTTTTTAACAGAAATTTTACACCGCTTTTTAAGAAGTCCTGCAGTATTGATGGTAATGATGGTTGGCCTTAACGAAAACGTTCGCAATATTGGTCTTTATTCTTGTTCATTTCTTGTGCTGTCTAGTAATTGGACCAGATTGTTCGTATGTCACTATTTTTGGAATGTTATGAGGCTTATGCAGCGGTGTTTCGCACTTTTATGTTTATGTCGTTATAGTTTCTGATATCTGATTTCTTGCTTTACCAAGGGCCACCGGAATGCGCATTATACTGTGTTTGGGTCTTCATCTTCGCTGGGTTAGTTATAAGTGGATAAGTCTGTCAAGTTGGTATTATGCTGCGTGCGTTCAACTTTTGCTCCTTTTTATCATTACATGGCTTCTCTTTTTATTTGTTTTTTTTTTTTTCTTCTTTTTAACAGGGTCTCTCGCGTGTCTGTTACCCAAGCTCAAGTCGGTGGAATACCTCACTGTTGTTAAGACCAGGTTCTGGCTTGAACCCAAAAAGATACCCAGCTGCTCTCGTGTGTTCCTCCCGAATCGCTAGGAGGGAGGTCATTTAAAGCGTGTGCCACCCAAGCCCAGGGCTCTCCTCAATATGATTCGCTTTAGAGGTTCGCTCGGCTTGCAGGCTATGTTATACTTTTCCTTCCTTCGGTGTCTCCTCAACCTTTCCTCCTTTCTGCGTTTTTTAATTTTCGTCGGTGCCCTTCTTTTATTGAGATTTAGAGAAATGAGCCTTGGCTGGCCCCTAGAACGGTACCCCCTTCTCTGTTGGTTGTCAGGCCCGTCTCAAACAGACCCAAAAGAAAAAAAAAGATAAAAAAAAGTTAAGTATGGGATGTCTCCTTGCGTTCTCTTGCCCTCATGACGTCATCCACTAGCCTACCCTTCCTTCTGCCTCTTCGCGCCACCCATATGAAATCGTATGTTCTGGGTTACCTCTATGCAACTTATATTATAGGCATAGCAGCGACGAATTATGACTCTAGATCGTTGTCTTGTCCTATTTCTTAAAGGCACCTCTGTTAACACACACCTATATCTGTCATTCCTGTCTACCTACACTACACGGAGAATACAGGTCATAGCCTAAAACCACTCAGAAGTGATTTCTATTATGAAGCAAAAGTTAAAGAGAATTGGTGTCAAGATTTATGGTGTACTTACATAGCTTCTATTGTTCAAGTAGGTTTACTCCATTTGTTCGAAACATAACTTGTGTATCTTCAGTTCTTGTCTCAAGAAGTAGGATAAGTGGTCTGTGGAAAGTGGAGAAAGGTGGGAAAATAGACATGGTTTCTCACCCGAGTTAGTAGTTTCTAGAGCAGTGCACTTTTGAGTTCGACTCTGACGGGTACTCGCTCGGAACATGCAAATACATTTTGCTTACCCTCATTTTTATTAAGGGTGTCTTATCATATAAGATGAGTTTTTGGTGTACAATCTTTTTATCCTTTTCTTTTTCTTCGTCAATATTTCTATTAAACTAAAGGGACGATAGTACATTATATGATAATTCAGAGGTAAGGCCCAGGGAAAATGTCGAGTGGTTTGGAGTGCAATTTTCTAGATTTTCTGGATTACACATAGTTTAGATTGGGGCACTAATTGAAAAGTCAGTTTAGAGATCTATATTCTTTGAACTTTTTTTTTTTTTGTTTTTGTTGTTGGATTTTTGAGAGAAGCGGTTGGTGGTGTTCCTGGGGCTCAAGCTGTGTCTGAGGATTTACTCCACTTGTGTTGCCATGCTGCTTGAGGACTCATAAATTCATCCATCCTGCGCCCTTCCTGCACCGTCTGCCGCAAGCCTGGCTGGGATTAAGAGGAATCACCCTTCTTACCCCATGTGCCAGCTAAGACTTTGTTTAGAGCTCCTTAACAATTTGTGAAATATCCTTTTTTTCTTTATGGTTTATCTTCCTCCTTTGAGCTTAAACTTTCCTATATTTGTTTATTTTAAAACATTTTGTTCTTATATGTAAAATAGACTGTTATTGATGCAATCTCCATACCCCCATCATCTGCTCAAGAATTCAGTTTGCATACGAGAGCTAATTCCCTTTCTTCGTCACCTCGAGTCGCCAATCCGCCACCCCGCTCATCCGCCAGGAATGACATGCGTATCCTCTGACCAATAACTGCTACCCTCGACGGTTGAAACGTCTCAGTGTGTTATCTTTTGTTGTGCCATTATATTTATAGCTAGTAATAACAGTGGAATATTCTATCATGAAAGCTTTACACGTATCACTCCATTTCATACTGATAACCAATTGCAGAGCTGTGTGTGCTCTCCGCACACCTCCACGCGTACCTGCAATTCTTTTCGCCATCCAGTATCCCTCATGCCTTTTTTCGCGTGTGATTTATTCTCAACTGTCAATCTGGCGCGGTGTTATGTCGTTCATCTTTCGATGTGGGGCTGTGCGTTATATGATACTCTGCGAAGACTTTATACTTCTCGATGACTCATCTAATGCACTCGCCAACACACATCTGATTGGGGAGCGTAATATAGGGGGATATGTTAAACGGGCACTATATTATGTATTTTAGGTCTTATGCGATCTCCTAGGTTTCGTGTTGGGTTTTACTAGGACAGCATCTAGTTTGGATGATATGTTTACGATCACTATTGGAAATTACACTTTTTTTCCTGGTTAGGAAACTTGAAACAAACATGTAAACTTGACTGATAGGCTAGTTGATAACATTCTCAGCGCTAACCTGGTACAGGAGATGATGATTAAGCTATTCGTGTTGGCTCAGGCCATGGAGGGTTCAGGGATAGTTCCTCGCAAGAGGCGAACGAAGAGGGGCCTATAGGCAATTATTGGGAGGCGGATATTTTGAGGATATGACAATGACACTTATGTGTCTGTCCTACGTGAGCTTGCACGCCCCTTGGCAGTGGGTGATTTTCCAAGGACTGCCGTATGTGAATTTTTTTCTATCTTTAATTTTATCTATTTTTGTTGGTTCTCTGATGATTAGTAATACTTTTAATTAAGCCAAGACAATTGGGGATATTCTCTTCTTTATCGTGATTTAAGTTTATCAATGACTATACAGCGTTGAGTCTGTCATTTGGGCAGCTGGATGTGTTTCGTGACCTATGCGTGCAAGTAATCTTGCTTGTGCAGCGGAGGAGGTCTAGAAGAAGGTGTGAGAGTGTAAAAGATCCCAATGTGGTGATCTCTAAAGATATGCATTTCCCGCCCGATGAGAGATCCCTTCTTGTCGAAATGCTTCATCCTTGGTATATTATGTTTATATTAAGTATTATCTATTATTGTTATTAATGTGTCCACATGAATGTAGTGTCCTTGTTGTTATGGTTAGTCCCAGCTTATATCGCACCCATGTTGTTGCATGTGTGTGCGGACTGAGTGTAGTAGAGATTCGGAAGGGCACCATCGGATGTGCTGCTTGGAGATGGGAGTTAATTAGACTCATGGGCTTCTTTAGGCAATGGCCAATAGTGATGATGTCGCGGTGCTACTTAACCGCTAGATCTTAGGGTATCTCTTCCAGCTCCTTTTTCTGCTAGGCTGATTCGTGGACCTTCAACTCCGAGAGCTCCACACCCTGCAAGACAGTTGTGAGTTTGCACCCACTCTCAAGCTAGCACCCGCCAAGTAGGGGTCCATTGTTCTCACTAGCTGCCCCCCATTTGTCGTCTTCTTTGTAAACGTGTAAATTTTTTGTAACAGGCGAGACTTTCTTTCTTTTCTAAAGGAACGTCTACATGTCTGGTCAAAACTGAATGACAGAATACGTGGAGTGCCTTTAGTATCCAATGAATAGTGACCTGTGACACGTTTCTTCGTATTCCTAAGACATTTAGAGATTAGGCACTGCCTCTCGAATTGTAACAGTCTAATCCAAAGTCTTCGCATATGTGTTACCTTAGTAAGCATGAGCCCTCCTAGAACTGACCGGGCATGTTTGAAATGAGCAGGCTGATCCATACGGCCGTGCATGTGCCTTCCTCAGAGGACCCTTTACTTTTTTTTTTGGTGCCCTCTTGTATTGGTCCTCTCCCGTCCCCTTGTGGTATTAGTCAGTCCTGTTGGTTGTAAAGTCACTGTCTTTAGGCTATCAGATTAAGGCAGGGAATCTCAGGTCTGATTTGAAGTCGGTGGCCAGCGTGAAGAGTTTTGTGATCTGAGCGTAATAAGAGGGACAATACGAATAAAGGCAACACCTTGAGTTTTTAGTTTGTTTTCTGTTAAGATATCCTCCAGTTCTTTATACCATATATTAGATTTGTATTATTTCTGGTATGGTGTTGTGCTGTTCTCTGTCACTTGTTTCTCTTTCTTTCGTTTGTCTCCACTGTTAATCCCATTAATCTTTCAACATTTGTCCTCCGTAAATGGAAGGTGATACTCAATAATTCCACAACCATCCATGAGGGGGAGACCGCTATACCTCAGCTTCTTCATTTCGGTCCACTCCTATCAGTTAGTGACAGGATCTCCATAGAGACATTGCGGCATGTACTCCATACCTTAGGACTCTCGAGTGAAAAATATTTTATTAAGATATTAATTGATAGGCATAAAGATATGAGTTCAGACTCGTTTAACAATGATTTTCTAAAATTCTTCAATAATCCATTCTCGTCTTATGCATTGATGTTTGCTTTTTTTTTAGTAGTGGTGAGGCGTTTGACATGATTGAATTGTAAATGAGAGTTTGATTCCTTGTTATTTGAAGTGTAATTAGTGTGCTGGCTTCTGACGTTCGTGTTTTTCTTTTACTGTGTAGAGACGATCGAGAGAAATCTGGGCTTGTTTGAGAGGTAGAGAAGGGAAGGACCAAAGGCGGGTAGGTAGGAGATTATCTATTTATCAGGTGGGGAGTGCAATTATTATTAGTGGGAAAGGAATCGAAGGTACTGGAAGTTTTTTTAGTCTGATATGATAATAAGGACAAAACTGTCTTATTTTTATAAGAGCGAGATCTCAAGTCTCGCTATCGTAAGGTAGATATGAGTGGACTAAAGTTTACTTCGGAGGAGATGTCCATAGAGGGTGACCTTGTGTAATGACTCAGCTTTTTCTGACTGCCTGACAGTCATGGCTCAGTGTTGATGTAAAGTTAGAGACCTGATTCACGAACTCCCTCCTATCCATCGATGAAAGCCACCATCGGACCTAGCAGGTCTACGCTCATTAACCCATATGTTGGTGTTTTTCCTCTAGTCGTGTAGCTGTTACGATAACCACTTGTGGTAACCAGCGATAGATTCTCGCATGTCGTCTTCCTGCAGTACCCTCTAGCCGTGGATGGTTGAAGAGATAGATAGAGATATGTGTCCAGCATCTTGGGGGACCCAATTGTAGCCAGTCCTAATTGTTCCAGGATACCAAGAAAGAGTGGAAGCTGAGAGCCACTTTGTCCTCTCTTGTACTTCCCATCTTAGAGGCACAAAGCCCCTGCTGAGGGAAGGAGAGTTCCACTTTCTTTCCGAGTTGATGTGGGTGCTGAAGCTGAGCTCCGAATGATGGGCCCCGTGTGGTGGTGGCACCAACACAGCTATGGAATATAGGAGACATTTAATTGAGAGATAGGAGTTTGGGGCTAGGACACTAGGGGGAAGTTGGAGATGAGTAAGTGGAGGATATGATTCAATAGTAACAGTCGTCATATGCTTTCAAAGTATAGTTGAAAAAATATTTATCAATAAAAACATAAAAAGAATAAAATAAAAATAGAAGAGCAGACATCGTTGATCACCTTCCCAGGCCTTTTGAATTACCCGGCACTGGCCTCTGAGAAACAGAGGCAGGCAGATCTCTATAATTCAAGGTTTAAGACAAAAATGCTACATAGCGGAAAGACTTTCAATGTCTCAACATACCGTATAATATAATATATTAAATAAATAAATAAAGATTAAAAATAAAATAAATAAATCGAACTAGACAAGAAGAAGTAATTGGAGAAAGGAAAAGAAAGGGAAGAAAGGGGGAGGAAGGAGAGGAGGATAAGTTGAGAAGGTACCAGAGGAGCGATAGACCAATGGAAGATACGCACGGGATAAAAAAAAGGGGAAACTATGCTAGGGCTTTTATACATGATATGAACAGGACAGTCACGAATGAGAGAAAGAACCCATTGTTTAATTCCAGTGTGAGCTTGGTATTTGGTGAGAGGTAAGTAGACGCAATGAGCATAATTTTCGGCGCGTTGGGAGATATGATTGGGGTTGATGTGTGGTCACGGTGTGTTAAGAGAAGAGGTTGTTGCCAGTCGAATTTTATTGATAGAACACAAAACAAAGCAAAAATGTAAACCGTGGTGCGGGATGGTGAGGGAGATTGAAAGCATTGGCAAATCGGAAGCAAGATAATAATCCGTACAGGACGGCCAGTTCTGGAGAAGAAGGTTGGGAAGGAGATAAAAAAATAATAAAAAAGCATAATGTACTTCCAGGAAATCTGGCCTCGAACTCTCCAGATCCACCTGCCTCTGGTCCTCCTTTCAGGCAAATCCTACTACGAGTTGCAGCTGCCGGCCACCACTACCGGCGAAGCTCTGGCTCGCTCGGAGGCTACTTGAAGGATGGCAATGATGATGCAGATGCAACGACACGGAAATACTTTACAAAGTTCGAGAATCGTGTAGGGGAGCCAAAAACGAGGAAATGTCACAACAACAACTTGCATTTTGCCACCCACCGCCTGAGCTTCAATACCCATGCGAATATCCAGGTCCACCAGCGAACCCGGATATCCCAGCCACTAGTCCCTGCCCTTTCATCCCAACCTTACCATCGGTTACAGATCATTCCATCATGCATTATCAGACAACTCCAAATTAAGGAATTTAAAAAAAAAAAAACGATTAAGAAGAGAAAAGTATTAAAAAAAATACATAGGGAAAACACCACGAAAGGTTGTCCTGCGAGAGGCTGCAGAAGAAGAACTCACACAAGGAACAATAAGCATTACACGCAGTAACAAAACAAGAACCCTGCAAAGACAAAATGGAACAATAGGCAATATTCCCAATGCATATACAGAAAGTCGCATCACACATCGCCGTTACATCACAAAACACACACACACACATACACACACCACGAACACACTACGGAAATTTTGGTAAATCCTTACATTGTTAAAAAGTGAATCCCATTGCGCTATGAAGCATCCAGATAGAGCAGTTCGTTACCAGCTAACGAAAAGCCTCTCAGGGATCCGATCAATCCTATTGCACGTTTAAGCAAGAGCAGTCCGTCCTGAATGGCCATTGGCTCTAGCTTTTCAGTTTTTACTGAAGAAACAAATGCGGCAAGCTTGCACCTGACTCCTAACTTTATATACATTCTAATAAGTTTCACCTGGAGCCACAAGCAATGGTTTCTTACTTACCTATAAGCCTACCATTTCACCTGAACCTTTTCCCCAACAGAGGGACGGCATGGGCACAGAGTCTCGCTCAGGCGTGACCAAGAGTTCAAACACATTACCCTATGGACGAACCCATTTCTCATTCAAACCATAAGCATTCTACCTGGC
>VZQC01011712.1:0-115864 GCA_009823505.1 Rhizomys pruinosus
TCTCTCTCTCTCTCTCTCTCTCTCTCTCTCTCTCTTTCCTCCACACAAGTAATAATAAATAGATAGATAGATGGATAGATAGATAGACAGATAAAATAAATAAAGCTTACAGTTAAATATGACTTGTGTATGGGGCTGGAGAGATGACTCAGTGGTTAAGAGCACCGGCTGCTCTAGTAGAGGTCCCAAGTTTAATTCCCAGAACCCACATAGCACCTAACAATCATTTGTAACTCCTATTCTGGGGGATCTGAAACCATCTTCTGACATCCACAGGCATGGCAGGACATGTGTGCTCTTACATGCATGCAGGTGGAAATATATTGAGTCACATAACATTAAAAATATTTTTAAAAGAAATATGATTGTGTAAGATGAATAAAATAAACAAGACAGGTAAAGTTCCAGCAAGGAGGTGGTCTTGTGAAGTTTTATATGTTGTTTGGGCTGTAAATTGACGGGGGTTCTTTAGAAAAGTTTGGTGATTTCTGTTTTCCTAGGACTGCTTTAAGTAAATACCTCCATCTAGTGTATAAGTAGAAGAATTGCAGCAGGACAGTTCTTTAATATTTTAATTATTTTTATTTTATGTGTATGAGTGTATTGCCTAGGGGTGTGTAAGTGAACCTATGTCATATGATGCCCACGGACATAAGAAGAAGGCATTGGATCCCTTGGAACTGGAGATAATGGGAATTAAAAATCCCTGTCCTCTACAGGACTAGTAAGTGCTCTTAACTGCTGTCATCTCTACAGCCATGCAGCATGGCACCTTCTTAAGTTTGAAGTTTATTTAGACATTCTCGTTTTATTTTGAATCTTCTAAAAGGTAGCTTATTATTTCATGGAAGTGAAAGTACAAAGAAGAGTCAAATAAAATAAAATAAAATAAAATATTTCTACATACTGTTTTCTTAGTAGGTGACAGTAAGAAGAAAGGTACTCTATAATGTGAGGAAAATCTCATGCTGAGCTTGGAAACCCTTGTTTTCTCCAAGGTCAATTGGTAATTGAAATAATTGGAGGGTAGGTCACTGGGGTGTGACATGGAAGGGTGGATTTAGTGTCCTTCCCCTTCTCATTCTCTGCTTTCTGCTCAGCATAGGGTGAGCCACTTTCCTCTACAAACTGGTCTCACCTCCATGATGCTGTGTCTTGTCTCAGGCCTAAAAGGGATGGATTGAAATCTCTGAAAGCCTAAGCCAAACAAGTCTTTCATCCTTTTAAGCTGTCCCCCCAACTTGGGTATTTTGCCACTGGAATGGAAATTTGAGTAGCACAATAGAAAAACAAGTACACAGGGAGATGATTTGGAGCCCTTTGACTAGAGATCTTTTACTTATCTGCTCATTTATTCCTTGAACTGTGGTACCAGACACAGACACAAAACCAGGCCCAGCATGTACAAAGAACAGTAAATAATAGTGTCTGTGATCTAGAAGTTCACTTATATTTGGGGTCTGACAGCCATAGTACATACAAATAAAAACAGATTAAAAGCACAAAAAGTAAAATCTTATTCTACAAGAAATGATGGAATTATCAGTACACTACTTCTTAAAGTTAATTTCTTTTCATTTGCATGTGCATATATGTGTGTTGTATGTGTATATGTGTATGCATATTTGCATATGTGTGTGCATGCTTACACATAGGTTATGTATGTGGGTATGTGTGAATGTGTGTTCACATGCATATGAAGGCCAGAGGTAGACGCTAGAATCACTGCACAGGGTCTCTAAGTGTGGCAAGCACTTTATCTGTGACATCATCTCTCCAGCTCCTCAAAGTTTATTTCATTTATTTTCTTTCTTTTCTTTTGTCTTTTGGAGACAGGGTTTCTCTGTAGCACCAGCAAGCCTAGAATTTGGTATGTAAAACAGGCTGACCTCAATATTACAGAGATCCACCTGCCTCTGCCTCTAGAGTATTGGCATTAAAGGTGTGTACCACCACACCTGGCTTTCAAAGTTAACTTCTTGATATGATTTTATTAATTTTACATGAAATTTTATTAATACCAAGTATACAACAATAGGAAAACCTCCATTGACTTAGAAAACGGATAGTATTTTTCTTAAGAACAAGTATAAGAAGAATACTTAAATTAAAAATTAATTGTTGGGTCTGGAGAGATGGCCTAGCGGTTAAGAGCGCCGTCCGCTCTTACAGAGGACCCGGGTTCGATCCCCAGCACCCACATGACAGCCGAGAACCGTCTGAAACTCCAATTCCAGGAGAACTCCAGTTCCAGGGGAATCCGACACCCTCTTCTGACCTCCGCGGCATTGCACGACACGGGTGCACAAACTTGCATGCACTCAGTACATTCATACACATACAGAAATAAATAAAATTAAAAAAGGAATTAATTGTTTTCAAGTAGTGTAGTAGACTCAGTTTCAATATATTTATCATGATGTGCAAAGTACTAGGCATTTTAGCAATAATTATTAGAAACTAAATGTAATTTGGGAGTAAAAGTATTTGTAATTTGAAAAAAATGTGAAATTAGATGTCAGGACTTTATTTGATGACAATCTATTCTACTTGATGAAGAATAACTTATACTTAAATGGATAGATATGCTAAATAATACCCAGAGGGCATAAAATTTAAACACTGTAAAACATCATTGAATTAGTTCCTCTGATCATAGGATTATTTTCTCTTATATGTGCTTTGAAAATAAAGTTTTGAAATGATCTGCTTTTGAAAAATAAAGACTTTCTGGAGCTGGAGAGATGGCCTAGAGGCTAAGAGCGCCAACTGCTCTTGCAGAGGACCTGGGTTCGATCCCCAACACCCACATGGTGGCTGAGAACTGTCTTTAACTCCAGTTCCAGGGGAACCCGACATCCTCTTCTGACCTCCAAGGCATTGCAAGGCATGATGCGGGTGCACAAACCTACATGCAGACAGTACATTCATACACATAAGAAATAAATAAAATTAAGAAAAGACTTTCAACTTTATATTCTGCACTAGGAGAGAATTTTAAAATATTCAGTATGTTTTATAAATTAGACTAAATAACTTCCCAAGAGGATCAGTATACAAACATCTCTTGTGCAAATACTGGATTTGAGAAGGAAAAAACATCAATGAGGGACTTTGGAAAGCCCTCACTTTGTTTGGACATGCACTCACCACTGGCCAGCTGTTTTATTGTTTTGCTGAGACATGCTGTAGCTCGGAGATTGTTTTTATCCTCAGTTTATAATGGTCATGCCAAATGGTTGGAAAGCCACGTGTTTCTCATGTTTCCTAGCAGCATCAGTCCCTAAAGACTGGCCAATATTGTGATGTTGTTCCCAGTGTGGCCATGAGTATCCAAGGGCTAAATTGTTTCTCACCTTGTTCATGTACATATTATTTGAAATACTGAGCATAATACTTATGCTCAATAATGTAGGAGCACATCAAGTATTCATACCATATTCCAAATGTTTCACATGATTATTATTCTATAGGTTCTTTTCTATAGTATGCCAATTTACATAACAAAACATTAAGTACAATTTTTATTAAAGTCAAAATAAATAACCAAAAATGTAAACTTCTAATCTCTTTAAGGAAAATTTCCTATACTCTATTAATAGAAGGAACTTTCCATTGACCCTAAGTTTGATGGACATTTATCCATAAAGCTGTATCCCATCGCATATATTAGTATGTGTACATTTTGTGGTACAATATTGTATAAAAACTCTAAGTGGCTTTTGATGGGTTGTAGACCCATGATTCCTGTGTGACTACATCAGTGATCTCTGCTCTTTGTATCTGTAACTAGTCAGGACTGTATCCTCTCTCAAGTATTCTAATAATAATGGGTTTGTTTAATGAAATGAATTTGTTTAACATGGTCTACAAATTTCTTTACACAAAGGAATCCAAGGAACATTGCAATACCCTTGCAACATCCTGGTGATATAAGAAGCAAAAACTGGTTTCTAGAAGTCAATGGTGAGGAAACTGGTGCATGATGAAGTTAAGTGGTTCAACAGAAGTCACTCAGTTTTGCAAATCTGATTCTAATCTACTCATTTGCTTAACATTAACCCAGACTGAATTCTTCATACATTGAATAGCTACAATTGGAAATTCTACAAGTCAATACCCAGTGAAAATACTGCTGATGCAGAGCTTGTTTTTAGGCACCTGTTTTACAGTGTTCTAGAACTAATCAGCATTTCTCTAAAGCTCTATACTTAAATGACTCTTTGAAGCAGGATTTTTTATTGTTTCTATTTGGATCATCAGAATTATCAAGAGCTCTTTTTTGCCAATGATCAAGGAAAAATATAAGATGAATAGGCTGTATAATCCTTATATGAGAACAGTTCTTGATTGCACAGATTTCCAAAATAGTGATGTGAATCCCCTCTAAATAAAAGGTTCACACTCAGTTGGTAATCTGGCAACAAGGAGACTGGATTCCTGATAAAAGCTCAGCTGGGACGATCCATTTCTAGTTCTCCAGAAGAGGGCACCAAATTTCACAGCTAGAAAAAGGAGTCAAAAGAAGCTAGGCCTGTATAGAGAACAAGTCTAGTCATTTCTCCAGTCTTTCATAAATGACGTTTTCTTTGAGGTAGGGAAGATTGTAAATTATACTGTTACATATTAAACAGCAATAATTTTTTCCTGTTTGCTAAAGAACATATACCATGAATTTTAACATAATAAGACAGGGTTGGAGAGATGGCTCAGGTCTTGCAGAGCACCTACATGGCATCTAGCAACTGTCTGTGACTCCAGTTCCAGAGTATCCAAAGTTTTCTTCTTGCATCCGTGGATGTGCTTCCATACATGCAGGCAAAAGATTCGTATACATAAAATAAAAATAAATATTTTGGAAAAAAGCAAATAAGAGGTCTTACTACTACTTATTGTCTTCAAAAGCCCCATATCAAGGTACAGAAAAATTAGATAGTCAAAACTAGGTAGAACAGGTAAAAGACATGCACAGTTCATTCTCAGGTATTTCCTGAGTGTGAATTCTTAGGAGAGGAACCTTTTCACAATCAGCTGCTGTTAGACTTTACACATCTCAATTTAATCTCCAAATGTAGTGTTTGCACATTTCTCTCACAAAAGATTTTATTATAAGGAATAACTGAATAAGCACTATTTTGAAACACATATTGAATATCTATCAGTATGGTTAAATTTGGTCCATTATAACTCAGAACTTAAAATAACTTTTGGCTTTTTTCCTTACTATCATTGGAAATGGGTCTCTATACTGACCAGGCAGTATTTGATAAGTGTGAAGTTCTGTAATAATGTTCAACAAACATTTATAGGGCACAATCATATTTAAGCCATTGTCCTCACATCTTGAGTGAAGTCCTAAAAATATTAAACACATTAAATATTTTAATGATGTATACAGTTCTAGTCTGATTATTTGTTACATAAATAGTTAAACAATAAATTAATGCAACCTCAAATCAGGATCTCTCTCTCTCTCTCTCTCTCTCTCTCTCTCTCTCTCTCTCTCCTCCTTCTTCTCCTCCCCCATCTCTAATTGACTGAATTGCTAAGCTATTTTCAAGGAATTAGTCAAACTGGACCATGTATATAAACACATCTACCCACAGCTGTCAGAATTGTAACTGTCATTGACTTAATTCTTCAGATGATGTAGAAGAATAAACGAAGTTTTTTCCTTAGGTTACCTCTTCTTGCCACTGTTTGCTTTTCTCTCCTGCCTTGATAGTGAATCTTACTTTGGCAGCAGCTTAGCCACAGTTCACATGCTCTACATCTACAGAGAACACCAATAGCTGGTAAGTGCTATGCCAAATGCATGATGAAAAATGGAAGTTACCTTATGATTTTAAAAGAAAGTGGTTGCAATTCTGTGAGGGATATTTGGTTATAGTGCTACTAAAATATGTATTGTTTTCTTATTTTTGTTTTCTTGTATGATATTGTGGGCAGTTATTTCTCCACCCCGCCTTGTTTGTGATCCACATAATGTTTTTATTTTTTATTTTTACCCCAGTAAGTCAGGCCAGTTTGTGTGCTTCTGTCAAGTTCTAGTCTGTATTGCACTGAGATTTCCTAGGGGTCCTCAAATGCCCTGTGGTACAAATTTTTCCTTTGGCAAAACATACAGAATACCATAAACATAAACAGCCTCATCAAGGTTTAGTCTCTTGGGGAACAATTTTCAATATAATGAAAATTATCAAAGACAAGAGAGCTTGTTTAAGTCCTAACTAATTCTCTTATCAGTCCTAATGAGGAATAGTGTCTTTCCATAAAGAGCTTGCTCTCTCATTGTCCAGAAGCAAGATACAAGCCCAGGATCACTGTGGACACATAAAGAGGAAACATGCTAGCATTCAAGTTTCACAGCTTGCAAAATAGTTTCTTACAGACACAAAATTGTTTTAGAGTATAAACACTATCTAAAATAGCACACAATGGCCATCTTGTAAACATTCCTAATTACTTTGTTTTGAAAATAAGAGTTGGGCATCCCCTGTTGGCCTGTTGCTCTGCTTGCCCAGGAGATATGAACTTCATGCCCAGTGCAGTTAATCAGGAGTTTTTTTCAGACCTTTGTCCTTCCTTCTGGGACATAATTCACACCAGATCTGTCCTCAGTGCTTACCACCAATGTGGCAAGTCATACCAGGTTTATCCAGGAAGGGAGGTTTAACCGTGGTGGTTCTGGCTGAGAACAGCTGTTCCCATTAGACAACCAGGAGCAGCAACAAGCCCACAATTCACCTTTCATCCTTCCTCAGATTTCATCCTTCCATCTTACAGGAAGCTTGAGATTCTGCCCTGCATTTACCAGTACCTACTGGTTCCCTCCTTTCTTTTCATTCTTTAGTATAACATAGATATTAACCTGGTGAGAATACTCTAAGGAGATGTGAAAACCTAGGTAAAATCCTGAAGATTACACTGGAAAGGAGCTGGGGAGAGGAAGAAAGTTAATAAAAAATTATAAAATATCACAGAGGTCTGTCTAGAAGACCATGGATATAAATATGATTAATAAGAGATGGAGAGATGGCTCAGTAGTTAAGAGCACTGGCTCTTTGTGCAGAGGACCCAGGTTCAGTTCCCACAATTCATGTGGCAGCTAACAACTATCAATAAACTCCAGTTTCAGGGGACCCAACACCTTATGCTGCCCTCCACGGGCATCGTATACATGTGATGTACCTACAACATGCAAACAAAATACTCATACACATTAAGTAAAAATAAATAATTTTTAAAAATCTGATGATGAAGAAATTATAGCCAAAGTTTAAATTAGTATAAAATAAAAGCACAAAAAAACCCAGAATACAACTATGTCCTTTTTGTTTGTTTGCTAAAACATCTTTATTTTAAAAATGTGGTAAAACTCATTCTCTAAAAAATGACATTAAATGATATTACAGGAATCTCTCTGTGGATGTAAGTTGTTGATAACAGTACATTAGATTTTGCTGTAAAGCAGAGTGTGGAGTACCACAGAGCTTTTATATAGGGGACAGGGTATGGCCACAAGTATTGCAGTTCTGTTAAGGACAACTACCACTAATGGCTGGGTTGCCAGCACTTAATTGTCTCTCTATGCTTAGGTAAAGGACATCTACTACAAGGTTATTGGAGTCTCATGTTTTTTTATTGTTATTAATTTTTTTCCATAGGCCATATATCATTTCTCAATAGAATCTAGAGTCACTTCCCTTTCCATGCCACCCACCCCACCCAAGTCCCTGCACTCTACCATACATGTCCTGCCTCTTTTTCTGAGTCTTTCCAGAGTTTTTTTTTCAGTTCTTTTGTTGTTGTTCTCTCTAACTTGTATTGCTACAGCAAGCAAATCTGGAAGAGCTGAGCCATCTAAGCCCTTTGGAAGTCAAGTCCCAGAAGTCATACATGGAGCTACTGGACTTGGTGTTTGCCTTGCAGATTTTCATCCCTGTTTTGGTCCAGTATTTCCTCACTATGCCTCTATTCCCCTCTTTTGGAATAGGAATGTGTATTCAGTTCCACTGTATGTTGGGAGTTTGTAATTTGCCTTTTGATTTTACAGGAGCTTACAGTTAGTGTGGGGGTCGCACCGGGGGTCTTAGCCAGCCCCGGACCTGTGGGACTGGCTGGATGGAGGAGGGTCAGGTGTGTCCTCTCGCCCTTTTCGCAGCCTCCCTGTCCCAGGAGACAATCAGACGCATCAGGGAGCCAAGTCAAGCAAGGTCTCGTTTATTGTGGTTAACACAGAAGTTTATAAAGGCAAAAACCACAAAGATGTTTCCATGGTGCCAAGCGGGCAGCCAGTTGTTTCAAAGGGCCAGGTAGCATGCAGGCTGTATGTAATGATTATTCCATAGAACTTAATGAGAGACAGGTACTGATCGCAAGCTGTCCATGAGTAAGGGAAGTACCTCTGAGCCTATCAGAACTCCCCTTTCTCTTCCTCCCCTTTTCAGTTCATGGTCATAGTGATCGTTGTAGTTACAATGGTTTACATGACTCTTTTGCTGAAGTTATTCGGTAGGCAGGGGACAGTCAGTGAAACTCGAGCCAGGCTTAAAGATTTCCAACAGGCCACACTTTTGGAGAGCCTGTAAGGCCCAGCAAGTTAGGAGATTGGCCTGTGTCTCAGAAGAGACTTTGGACTGTAGACTTTTGAATGGCACTGAAACTGGTAAAGACTATGGGGACTTTTAAGGTTGGACTAAATGCATTTTGCATTTTTTATGGTCAGGAGCCTATGGCGGCCAGGGAGTGGAATGTGGTGGTTTGAATGAGTGTCCCCCATAGGCTTTAAGTGTTCAGACATTTGTCTCCATTTGGTGGCACTGTTCTTGGAGGTCTTCGAAGGTGTGGCCATGCTAGAGGAAGTATGTCACTGGGGGCAGGCTTAGTGAGTTTAACAAGCCTTGTGGTCTCCAGTTGCTCTCTCTGCTTCCTGTGCTCATTGTGAGATGTGACCCTCGGCTTGCTGCTCCAGCTCCAGTCGCCATACCTACCGCCACAGTGGACTCTAATTCCTTGGAACCGTCGATCATAAGCTCAAATAAACTCTTCCTTTTATAAGTTCCTTTGGTCATGGTGTTTTATCACAGCAACAGAAAAGTGACTAATACACCATATAATCTTGTAAGTTTTTATCTTTACCTGATGTTGAATGCAGGGGCTTGAAAATACTGGCCAAATACACTGCCACTGAGATATATTCCTAGCTACACTGCATTATTTTAAGAGGACTTTCATACAAACTACTTCTGTTGAACCATATATAAATCCTTCAGTTTAAGGGGATAATATGGTGGTTTGAATGAGGAATGTCCTCCATAGTCTCCAAGTACTTGAACACTTTATCCCCAGTTGGTAGTGATGTCTAGGAGGTATTACCTTGCTAGAGGAAGCATATCACTGTGGGTAGGCTTTGAGAATTCATAGTCATACCCCATTTCAAGTTTGTCTTTCTCTGCTTCCTGTGCTTGCATAAAGAGATGAATTCTTAGCTTTCTGCTCTGAACACCTCTCTACTGTGCCTTGTGACATGATCATTTCTTATTCCTCTGGAACAATAAGCCAACTAAACTTTTCCTTGTATAAGTTGCCTTGGTGATAGTGTGCTACCACAACAACAGAAAAGTAAATAATAAAAGTATACACTATACTCTTTCATAAGTTTTGACATAGGAACATAGATTATATGCTTTTAAGAATGTTAACCATGCTAAGTTGTTTTAAATGGCAATTAACCTGTAAATACAGTTTAGAGGTCTCCCTCTTAGTTGTGATAGACTAATATCTGTTGACTAACTTAACTTGACCAGTAGCTCTTTCCCTATCATTAATCTTGCTGCTGAAAATTGCACAAAGCTGTTGAAGTCATTGTCCTCTGTGAGAGGCATACTTCATAAAAGTAAGGTTGATTGAAAAGAATTTCTCAAATAATGTAAGAACATTTTTCTAAAACTCTGAAAAATTGTTATTTTACATCAACACAAGCATTCCTTTCCAATCTGACTTGTTAATCTAGTAATTGTCTTTCTTTTTTTTTTTAATTTATTTTTTAAGGGATTCTGCAATACAATGACACAGTTGTTTGCAGATAGCATTGATATCACTCATTATGTCATACAATCAGGTAACTGGTGCATTTTGCAAGTATCTATGTCCAAATTTTGAACAACCCAAGGTTCCCATAGACCAGTTGGAGAAGCTTGTATGCACAACTGGTGTCAATCAGGAGTCCAGACTATATTCCTGTAGTCTATGATTCACCCTATCTCTCCAAAGCCCCATTTACAATCTACCAGCCTCCTCTCCCAGTTTGTGTTCCCTGGGCTTTGGGAAAGGGGCACAGGGGGTGAGAAGAAAACAGTCTAATTTCTTGGAGTTGTCTTTGGACCCAGTCTATTCAGGTTGTTTCCCTTCATGGATTGACAAGCTTCCCAGTGAACCTTTTAGTCATTTAACAAAGCACAAGCTATGGATGTACAGGCATTTAAAGCAGTACCACTTATTATGTCAAGCTAAGCTGTGAGCATACAGAACACAAGATGCTTGGATGGCATGTATCTGCAAACTGGTTTCTCTATAAAGGGTGACAAGTTCTTACTGTGGCTCACAACATCGCCCAACCACCAGAGGACACAAGCTTGTGGCATCCGCTGTGAGTTATTCCTCCAAGGAGAGAGCCATAGCCAAATAGATTTGGGATATATATAGACACATTGGCTGCCACTGTTACACGTATCTCCCCTAGGCTGTGGGAGGTGTAGCTGATATTGAGGGAGGAGTCTTGCTGTCTCAGGGAGACACAATATTTGCTGTATTGCTTTAGTGGCCTTTGGTAACGCTCTCAAGCCTTTGCAGAGGCCAGTTGTACACTAAGCAAGTGACGTCTCATAACATTTTTTGCTCACACCAGGTCTTCGACAACAGGGACTTAACTGCCTTTCTCCTTGCATATATCCCACTGTATAGGCAAAAGGCCTTTATAGTTGGGGGGGGGTTGAATCCCCTAGCCAACATGCTCCTAGGCAGAATAATTCATTGCTGATGTCAGAGCTTTCCTGTAGTAATATATTTTGGATTACTTACACAACTTTTATAAACACTTTATATTGATTTGGCTCTAGTTATGGAAATATCCTTTCCACAGTTCTATGCCTATCAAGCAGTAATCTTTGCCTGTTTTACGGAAATTACCACTGTAACAGTGGCTCTCTGTTTTATAGTTAGGGAGTGGTTTCATTACCATCATGTGTTTTCTTTTTCCAAAAAAAAAAGGGGAAGTGAAGGTTTCTCACGCCCGGCATGGTAACTTCTTACGGCCCATTATAAACAGTCAACCCCATATTATTCAGAGAGATGCCAGTGTCGTGACTCAGCAGTCTGATGTTCCTCATTCCTTAATGTTCACATGGTCAACCTCTCTGCTGGCACTCCCCAGTCATCCTGCACAGCCATAAGTTGTATGTTTTCAGGCATTTAGATTGGTGATTTTTACCTGTGGGAACATAAAAATTCTCCTCCCATTGTTAGTTTCAAGATCAGAAAAATTTGAAAATTTATCAATGAGGATTGGAACAAGTTTTCCATTTGTATCCAGAAGGATAGTACCCCACCACCCCCCCATCCCACTCCTTTTTTTTTTTGGTTTTTTATTTTTGACCTATAGATGCCAAGTTTGTATTACACAACCATAAACAGGAGCCAGGGCAATAAGCGTTCATTAACTTATTTACCCAAACTGTTTCTCTGTTGACTGTAAGGCTACTTATTTGGGAAGGAAATTTAAGCTTAGTTCCTTAAATTGTCCTACAAGTAAAATAAGTGTTATAAATGTGATGTGTTTTTCAGAAAAAATATATAGGCCATTTGTATACCTAACCCAGTCAAAATTATAATAAAACCAATTAACATTTATATTCCCAATTAGTTCAGTTGTATTACCATTTCCTCCCAAACCTACACTAAATTAACTAATCTAAACAATCATAAGCTTAAATATCCTATACTGTGGTGTTCACCTAAAGCACTTGGGCAGAGTATCACATGATACATCTGCTAAACTAAACAAAACAAACAACTAATTCCTATACTTGGGGAAAGCTTGGGCAGAGTTGAGACTGCTAAAAAATTTACCCAATAAACACTTGCTCTTTAACTATATAACTGGACTAAGACTTCTACTTATTTGGGAAGTAGAATTTAAGCTTAATTCCTTTAATTGTCCTACAAGAAAAAGAAAGTGGACAACTGTGAATGTTGTGTATTTCAGAAAAATTAGAGACCAACCCAATACAACTATAATAAACAACTAGCATTTTATATTCCCAGTTACTTTCAAATGTCTGTATCTAGCTCCCTTTTTTTGTTTTTTTGCACAAGAATCCTTCATATAAAACCAATTGTCAAGCAGTTGTGCCCCAGCCCACAAGCCAAGGCTCCCACCATCCGCTGGAGGGGCTTGAATGTTCAATCAAGTAATTGTCCTTTCTTTTAGGAGGTATGAAGAAGCGGCTTTTCTATCTTTTCAGTAAATTGATATCAATTTGGATTTTATTTTTCATGTGCATGCTCTCTCTTTTTCCTTTCTTTTTTTTCTGGGAGGGGAAAGACAGTGTCTTACAGGGTTCAGATTCTTGTTTGGTCCCATGGATGGATCTATACTGAAAAACATTGAAGAACACAAATCAGACTCTTTAGGTGGTGTTATACAGGAGACTACATTAAATTAAACTGGACAGGAAGCAGTTGGAAGAGGTGTGGATGGGAGAGTCTAAATATCATCGAACTACATTATATTAAAATCACAAAAAATCAATAAAATGATAATTGTGTGTCTTTGATATTTTGTAATGAAAAAGAAAAAAAAGAGTTGAAATGGAAATAAAAATTATTATCAGTTTAGTGAAAAATAAGATAGACAAGCCAATTCTTTTTTTTTTTTATTTTTTTTTATTTTTTGTTGTGTTACATTATTCTTTATTTGTGCAACTGTGTCAACGCAGGGTCAAAGGGGTTCATTCCTCTTTTCTTGGAATTGGGTTTTAGTTTTCCGCATGTGTGTGCTGAAATCTTAATTTGCGGTGCTTAACGTGGTTCACCAACGTCAACTACACCCATGAGCGGTGTTTATACGTTGATGAGAGGTAAGACATTTTTAAAATCTTATCTGAATTGTGTATTAGATTTTAACTTACACACAAGCATTTATATTTCCAGTTTGACATGTTAATCGAGTAATTACAGTATATGACTTATTTGCACAAAGAATCATATTTATGAGTAACCTATAATCCATTTATTTTTCAATCACTTGTTAGTTACTCTTTGTTTTGGGACATTTCAGGAGCAAAACCTTTTGGCAGCACTTCTCAATAGCAACCTGCTTCATTTGAGTTCAGCTATGTTTGGTGAACCTGATTCTGAGTTATGCCAAGTTGACAACTGAAGTTAACTTGGATGGAGCCTGATAAAATGACTTATTTTTCAAGGAAATCTAAATACACTTCAACATATCAAATCTAAGTGTTTGGAAGCATTTTAAGGCTAGTTAACAAAGGATGACCCATAAATCCACAATTTTCTGGCTTTCAGGAATATTTACCCATTTCATGTTTAGATTAGCATCCTTATTTAACTGTTCATTTGGTAAAGCAGAATACTTTGCCCATTTTTTAAGCTAAGTTTGTCAATGTGCCATTTCCATTAATATGGGAAATAAATATCTAACACTGTTGATGTGTATGTGAGTGTGTTAGTTTTATTTATCTCCATAACAAATGTCTAAAACAAACTTATAAAGGGGAAAAAAAACCAAACACGTTTATTTTGGTGCCTAGTTTTGTAAGTTTCAATCGTTAGTTTGTTTCCCCATTGTACTTTCTTAGTTAGGAAGCAGCATATTGTGATATAAGAAAAACAATCATCTCATAGCCTTGAGACAAACTAGCTAAGGGGATAGGGTTGGGGTCCTCCTACCCCCTTCAAGTCAGGCAGCCAGTGATCTGAAGACCTCATTAGGCCTCACCTCTTAAAAGTGTCATAACTTTCCATTTGTGTCACACTGTGAAACAAGCCTCAAGACATGGGCATCTGGTAACATTCCAGCAGTAATTATTTTTTTAAATGTTTTTTTATTGATGCTTTGTGTATTGTCATACATATTTTCCATTCCGTTCAGGCATATTATCCCTTTTCTTCCCACCACCCCACCCGCTACCCCATCCCAGATCATCATTCTGCCATCCATAGTTTTCTCATGGCAATCTGTTTCTCTGCTTTTTTGTTTGTTTTGGTTTTCATTTTTTTAACAATAAGTGATAAGTTGGTGAGTCCAAGGTCCTTAATGTGTAGTACAATCCATTTTCTACAAGCACAGTTGTGCCCAATACCTCACATCAGCTCATGGGTCCCAACCATCCAGCATGGGGGGCTTAGTTATGTTCAAATAAGTTGATCAAATGAGTGTCCAGTCCTATATTGTTGGAGTTTCACTCATCATTAACCCCAAATCGAAAGTCCCTTACATTCTACCATGCCCCCTCTTCCGCAGATGTTCCCAGACTTAAAAGGGGCAAGGTGGATGAGAAAGCAAAAACACTTCACTTGCTCTGGAGCTGATGTTTTGGTCTATAGTCAGTTCTGGCTGTTTTCTTTCATGGGCTGCCAGCTTGTCCAGGCATAACCTTTCGATCCTACTAATGAAGCACATGCAATTAGATATTTAGGTATTAAACAGTATAATATATAGCCTTTTGATCCTACTAATGAAGCACACACAATTAGATATATAGGTATTTAAAACAGTACTAATTGTTATGGTAGGTTTCTTTGGTATAGACACAGATGTTTGGATGGTATGTTAATTCATGATTTACATTTTTATGTTGTGTTTGAAAACCATACATTAATATTGTGGAATTACAAATTCCTTAATTGTAGTAATTAATGGAGATTACACTAGAAGCGTGGGGACTTGACTTACTTGTATTAAGGGCTAGAGATATACGTAACCTCTGTAGTTACTACATGATGGAGCACAGAGGACAAAATAGATTCAAATTTTTTGGCATCTAGAATCAATGTCTTCCATTTAGTGTAGAAGAGTTTCAAGTCATACAGAATAATGGGTAGACTCATAGTCCCTAACAAGCATGGCTAGAAAATTTTACTGCAATGAAAGAAAACTTTGAAAGGCAAATCTGGAGGGTAACATCTCTTAAAATACTCAGCACTGAAACCTCTCTGAGCTAGAGCTATTGATTTCAACTTGACCAAGCTGTGATCTTAAAATTGAAGTTGTTGGGGGTAGGGGCACTGGAGATATTGCTCAATGGTTAAGAGCACTTGTTGCTTTTGCAGAGAACCAAGATTTGGCTTCCAGCACCCATATCAGGCAGCTAACAGCTGTTTATAATTCTATTTCCAGGGGATCCAATGCCTCCTTTTGCCTCGGAAGGCACCTGCATGCATATGGTGGAGATAAATACAATTATGTGCATGCTTACACACAAAATAAAACTTTTTAAAAATTAATTCAGAAATCACTATATGTGGATGATATGGGTTTTGATTTTTTGCTTATAAGTAAACTCTGTGATCATTTAAATGCTCGCTAGAGCAATAAGGCAAGAAAAGGAAATTAAAGGAGTACTAATTGGAAAAGAAGAGGTCCAACTATCCCTTTTTGCAAATGACATGATAGTTTACCTAAGGGATACCCAAAACTCTACCAGAAAACTTCTAGAAACCATCAACAGCTTCAGTAAAGTGGCAGGATACAAATTTAACTTAGAAAAATTGGTAGCCTTTATACCAATAACAAGCAATTGGAGAAGGACTACAAGGAGACTTTCCCACTCACAATAGCTTCCAAAAAATAAATTATCTAGTAACAAACCTGACCAAATGCACCAAAAGTCTCTACAAAGAAAAACTTAAATCCCTCAAGAAGGAGATTGAGGAAGATACTAGGAGATAGAAAAACCTCCCATGCTCATGGATTGGAAGAATCAACATAGTAAAAATTGCCATCCTACCCAAAGTAATACACAGATTCAATGCAATCCCAATTAGAATCTTCATGAGCTTCCTCACAGACCTAGAAAAATATCCTAAAGTTCATATGGAGAAACAAAAGACCCTTGATAGCAAAAGCAACCCTGAGCAAAAAGAGCAATACAGGGGGCATTGCCATACCGGACTTCAAACTATGTTACAGGACTATAGTCATAAAAACAGCCTGGTATCGGCAAAAACAAAAAAACAATTCAAAAAATCAAAAAAGGCCTAGTATAGATCAATGGAATAACTAATTGCAGGATTCAACGTCTGATGCACAATACCATTTCTACTGCTCACGGCATTCGGGAGTGCTTTAGTGGTCAACGGAGCTGGGACTGAGAGATAGAAGTCTCTTATGGGGATCGTGGGAACAGGGCAGTCTAGCATGCTTTCTAAGGGACGTAACTTGGGGATATAAATAAGAAAATGTGGTTGGTAGTTTCGCACTTTATTTTATACGTGGATTTGTATTCTGGAGGGTATATAGTATATAACGGATTACCCCTTCAGTGGTACACCTTTTATCTTTCTTAACCTATGTCTAATGTACAGGAAAATCTAATAAAAGGACATTCACAATGATTTAAATATCAGTACTCTTAACCTCCGAATAGAAACTCACGGTAAGAAACGTCCTTAGTCCCACGTTAGTATAGACGTATAAAGTAGGAAAAGATGGTTTGAGAGTAAGAAAGATTATCATTTGGTAGTATGCAAGGTACTAATTACAAAACTCTAGGGCCCACTAAGCGTGTCTATAAGTGAAATCCACCAAAGTAGAGGATGGTTTTTTATATTATTTTTCTGTATTTTTTGTTTTTTGAAGTCTTTTATGTAAGGAACAGGGTACTCCGCTAGCCAGACGCCCACGCATGCGTGTCCTAGGACATCATCCTCAAAGCAATAAGTGAAAGTACAAAAATTCGGGACAACATGGAGGACTTCAGATTAAAAACTACTCACGAAGGAGCAATTTCTCTGCCTACCCACCAATTACAAGAAACAACTGGTCATAACGGCAAAGTGTGAACCTGGGAGGAATAAAAACCCGGGATGTCACGGAGCGATCGCGCCGAACTACACAAATGCTTCCAGTATACAGTGAAGGGTTTTGACCATCTTTAGGTATAGAGCAATAATTAACGGATGTATGTCCATATAAGTGGTTAAATAAATTATATAGACTCGTATTAAAAAGGGTCTAATATGGGGAGAAATTATGGTAATGAAACTGAAAGAACTCGTACGTGGAAAACAAATAAAAATGTTAAGAGAGCAGAATGGGTCATAATTTGATGATTTGAACCTAAATGTACATCACAATGAAGAAATAAAGATGGCTGAGAAACATCTAAAAAGTGTTCAACATTACTAATAATTAAGGAAATGCAAATTGAGATTTGCACCTTAAGATTCCATCTTACTCCAGTAAACTAGCTATTATCCAGAAAATAAAGGATACCAAATGCTGGAGAGGTTGTTGGGAAATGGCAAATGCTCATCCACTCCTGGTGGGAATGCAAACGTTGTACAACCCCTATGGAAAGCAGTGTGGAGAACTTTCAGGAAACTGAAAATGAGCCACCACTGACCCAGTCATACACTCTGGATATACCCACAAGACTCATCCTACAACAGAGATACATGCACATATGTTTATTGCAGCTCTCTTCACAATACCAAAGAGCTGAGAAGCAGCTCAAGTGCCCTCAACTGATGAGTGGATAGATAATGATGTGACAACATGCTATCACAATGGAATTCTATGCAGCAGTAAAGAAAGATGACGTCATGAACTTTCCAGGATGTGACTTGAAGCCATTATGCTAAGTGAAGTAACGAAGTCCCAGAAAAACAACGATGAATGGTATCCCTCATTTGTGGATGCTAGCACGAAACCATTACTTGAAAGGCAAGCTGAGAAAAGTTAATCTTATATTTCTTTTTATCTGAAGGCAACTATGCTGTTATAGTGTGAATTTCTTAATATGCTCTAGAATTAACTGACCACTTATTTTCAGACTTTGTAATTTTGGTATACGTGTTGAGGGTATGTGTTCATGTGTTAGAGTAATAATCATTAAAGGAAAATGAGAGCTCCTAAACATATTTTAGAATTGAGCAAGTTCATTTTCGGTCATAATTTTGGTATATGATGATGATATAGTATGTACATATAGTATATGTTAATATACACATATATGTATATATATATGTATATATACATACATATAGACTAATGCATTAATACATATACATATGATGTATTACATATATACTATATATGTGTATACTATATACATATATATTATATACATATATACATATATACATATATATACATAATATGTGATATATGCATATATATAATATGTATAATTATTATGTGTATATTATGTTATATATGTGTATATATGTTATTATATTATAGGATATAATAGCAGTGACGCATAATATCATGCAGGATTGCTTCACACACACACTTTGGACAATACATGGGAGGGAACAATAGACAAAAAAGACTGGATTCAAAAGCATACTGATTGAAACAGTGAAGTTCTCCCACACAACAACCTCAAGGTATTAAAAAGACTGAAAAAAGAAAGACATGAGACGAGACATGATGCAGAATGCAGTGAACTTGTGGTGGGGGAGCCATGAAAAAGAGTGTTTAAATTGGGCTAAGAAATGATGTATGAAACACAGAAACACCAAATAAAATATTTATTAAAAAATCCCCACTCTAGTTTTGAGCCTAAAGCCATCACAATTATGCAAGCACTGTGGCAAACTTTAGGATAGTGACTTTGAGAGCACATTTATGGAAAGGTACAAAAATATTATGAAGCTATTTGGGTATTCTTGGAGAGAGATCTAACTTGGGTATCAATTTTCCTCATAGTATGAGGTGTGAAACTCCAGTAAAATAAATACCTCTGCACACATATTTTCCTGGCCCTATGCCAATCCACTTAATATATTTTTCCTATCTAACCAGAATAATACAATGGAAATATTTTTGTGACTGTATCATCTTTAATTGATTAATTCTCATTATTTTGGGTATTGAAGGTTCTAATTTTTACATAAAAATAGCCATGCACATTTGAACTCTAACTGTACAGGTTTTCTTCTCCAATTCTTTTTTTCCTCTTTTGTTTATTTTTTAAGGCATTCTACAATATAATAGTCACAGTTGTTTTCAGATAACATTGACGTTACTCAGTTTGCCATACAATTAATTAATTGGTGCATTTTTTTAGAGTGAGCCAAATTATTAAGCTAAGCAATGAATGTAAGTAACATTCATGTAAAACCAATTTGCAAGTATCTATGTCCAAAATTTTGAACAACCCAAGGTTCCCATAGTCCAGTTGGAGAAGCTTGTATGCACAGCATTTGATCAATTAGGAGTCCAGTCTATATTGCTGTAGTGTCACGATTCACCCCAATCTCTCTGCAGCCCGTACATTCTACCACACCTCTCTTCTGCAGTTGTTCCCTAGGCTTTGGAAAAGGGCACAAGTGGGTGAGAAGCAAAACAGTCTAATTTTCCTGGAGATGTCATTTTGGACTCTAGTCTGTTCAGGTTGTTTCCCTTCATAGTTGACAGCTTTATCCAGTGATACCTTTTTAATCCTACTACAAACAAGCACAAGCAATTGGGTGTACAGGCAATTAATCAATACTAATTATTATGGAATAAGCTGTGAACATAGACACAGATTGCTTGGATGGTAATGCTAATCCACAAACTGTGGTTTCCTATAAGGGTGACAAGTTCTTATTGTGGTTTTTAACATCTCCTAACCATGAGGGCATGAAGCTGTGGATCAGCCATGTTATTCCTCCAAGAGAGAGAGCTAGTAGCCAATTAGATTTGGGATATATTATATATAGAACCTGGCTGCCACTGTTGCAACAGTAATTCCAGGCATTGAGGTGTAGCTGATACTGAGGAGGAGTCTTGCTTTCTCTAAGGAGAGATGCTCAACATATTTTGTTGTATTGGCTTTAGTGACCTTTGGGTAAACTCTCTCTGGCACTTCAGAGGCCAGTTGTACATTAGCAATGTGATGTCTCAAAACAATTTTTCATGCTCACACCAGTCTTCACAACAGGACTTACCACCTTTCTCCTTGCATATATCCCACTTATAGGCAAAAGGCCTTTATAATTTTGGGGGCTTGGATCCCTAGTTAACATCTCCTAGGCAGAATAATTCATTGCTGATATCAGAGTTTTCCTGTACTAATATATTTTGCTTAATTACACAGCTTATAAAGCATTTACTATTGAATTTGGCTCTAAATAGAGAATTATCCTTTCATAGTTCGCATGCCTATCAGTCAATTAAAAAAGGGTAGTTATTCCTGTATTATAAGAAATTACCACTATAACAGTTGGCTCTAATTTACAGTTAGGGAATGACTTCAGTACCATCTTGGTTTTCTTTTTTCTATAAAGGGGAGAGGTAGGAAGGTTTCTCAGCATCTGGAAGGTAAACTTCATTAGGGCATATTACAAACAGTTAACCCCAATAGAATTCAGAGAGATGCTCAGTGTCTGTGACTCAGGCAGTCTGAGGCTCCTCTTTCTTTAATGTTCAGATGGGTCAGCCTCTCTGCTGGCATTTCCAGTCCATCCTGCACAGGCAAAAGTTGTATGTTTTCAGGCATTTAGATTGTTTTTACCTGTGGGAACATATAAATCTCCTCCCATTGTTAGTTTCAAGATCTCAAAATTGACAATTTATCAATAGGTTTGGAACACAGTTTTCCATTTGTATCCCAGAAGGGATACTACACCACCTCCCAACTCCCTCTTTTTGCTTTTTAAATTTTTATGTTTTGACCCATAGATGGCTAAGTTGTATTACACATACCCATAAACAGGAGCCAAGGCATAAGTTTTTATTAAATTTACCCAAACTGTTTATCATTCTTCTCCAATTCTATGAAGATACTACGTTCTTCTTGTTGTGACGTGGTTTAATATGCTTCCTTCTGTTTCTTGCATCAAGTCATTCATTTAGAAAATTCTTCCTCATTCTTTAGATCTGTGCTTGAATAAGTTCTGAGGGAATCCTACTAGTCTCGAGCTTAGAGCAGACTTCCTGAGGATATTTATATTACATCACTTGATTGATTTGCTTTTATAGCAATTTATACTTTCTTTTTTTAATGTGTATAAGTGTACTGTCTGCACGTAGGTTGGTGCACCTGTGTCGTGCAATGCCATGGAGATAAAAAGAGGGCATCAGATTTCCCTGGAACTGGAGTCAAAGATGGTTCTTAGCCACCTTGTGGGTGCTGGGAATCAAACCTGGGTCCTCTGCAAGAGCAGTTGGTGCTCCCAAACTCTGAGCCATCTCCAGCCCCAGCAATTTATACTTTCAATTAGATAATCTTTGGGTGATCTTATTACTTACTGTATTTATGTATTTTCTGTTGGGATAAGAGTTGGTAATTTATGACCTGCATAACAAAGTCCAACCGGTTGCCACTTTCATAACAATTTCATTGAAACTCAATCTTGTTCATTATTACTTTTCTTCCCTTCTCTTATTTTTTTCACATGTGTGCATGAGTTACGTGTGCTTCTGTGTGTGTGTGTGTTTGTGTGTGTGTGCATGCACGCACATGTGTGTGTGTGTGTGGTGTCTGTGTAGTGGGGTGTAGGCTATTTAATATGAGGTGCCTTCCTCACTCTCTTCCCACCTTTTATCTTGAAAGAGTGTCTCTCACTGAACTGAGGGCTCACTGATTCAACTAGACTGACTGGCTACTATTGAGCTCCTGAGATCTGCCTGTCTCTGTATCCCTGTAGCACAGTTGACAGACATTTATGGATGCACCCAAATTTTACATGTTTATTAGGGGCCTGAAATCAAGTAAGCATGTTTGGGTGATGAGTACTTTAGTGGTTGAGCCATCTTCCCAACCCCAAATCAGCCACACATTTTCTACAGCTGATTTCTGTTATGATGGTAGTGAAGTATCTGTGAGAGGCAATTAAAGGCATATGGAATTTGGAAAATAGCGTAAAATATGTGTTTGCTTTTTCTATAAGGTCACTTATCAGTTTATTCCAAATGTGTTTGCACTGGGAAGTCCTCCTGCTTTTCCTTTACTTTTACTGCGGATATCCCCATATCCTCATCTTTTAATTCTTCTCATAAGTCTCCACTGTATTAAAGGCATTCTATCAACGACGTTGTGATGTAATGGAGTAAATGTGGGACAGTTTCAAAGAACTTTAGCCCAGTTTTAAAGACTAGCCGTCTTTCATGATCCTGAGAGTTGCTTTTGTTTTCTTTGTTTTCACCAAAGATATTCTCCTTGGAAGACTTGTGGATGCATACAGAAGAACCAAGCTATATATACGCAAGCATGTATGTGTTTTATCAATTATCAGAGTATATAGAATATAGGAATATAGAAAATAAAGACAACTCTATTTTTTTCAAAGCAAAAAAGAGGAGCTTCCCTGGTGTGGTAGCATATGCCTGTACTCTCAGCACTCAGGGGGCAGAGACAAATGGATCTCTGTGGACTCAAGATCAATAAGGTATTCATTGTAAGTTACAGGCCAGCCAAGGCACATAGTTAGACCCCATTTTTCAAAATATTTAAAATTAGTCAAATATATGACAGAGAGCCAAAGAAATAAAATAGTCAACAGTGAGGGACTTAAAAAACTAACTACAGGAGAATTGAGACACCAATGTTGCCAATAAGGGGAAAAATAGCAGACTCCAGATCTCTACAGAAAATATAATTATGGCTAGAGGAACAGGAAAGGGAGAAAGATATGCTGTTTGTGTTAGTCTGTTTTCTGTTGTTAAAGAACAATTCTTCAGGCTGGATACTTTAAAAAGAAAAGGTATTTATTTAGCTCAGAGTTTCAGAGGCTGAAATTCTGAAACCAGATGGGTCTGGCACTCTTGGCTATGTCGCAGCATGGTGGACACCATCACAGTGAGTATATTTAAGATGGAGATGCCACATGTTGAGAATGAAAGGCTAGGTGTAGACACAGCCAGTCTTACTCTGTAGGCACTTGCTTTCATAAGAACTAACTCTATGATGCCAGCATCAATTCTTTGCAAAGGGAATACTGTACAATGACCTAACCAACCATGTTCTTCTGGTCCCTACACCTTAAAGTTCTCATCATACTAAATTAACACTGACACCCTAGGGGAAATATTTCTAGCATGTGAATCTTTGGGAAACATATTTAAACTATGGAAGAATGAGAAGAATACCCAAGCTCCTTTCTTCCTCACACCTGTGGGAAGATCCAGTTTGAATTATGGGCTAGTTCTCAGGCAGCACCCCTCAGGGCATCATGTGGGAGTCATGGGATTTCTCTGCCCCTGCCCAAAGAAGGAGCAAGCAATGTGGCCCAGGCACCTGATGCTAGGCAGAGCAGCAGTATACAGTGGTACAAAACCAGGGGTCTGGGGATGGAGAGATAGCCTAGCGGTTAAGAGCACCGACTGCTCTTGCAGAGGACCCAGGTACGATCCCCAGCACCCACATAGCGGCTAAGATCCGTCTGTAACTCCAATTCCAGGAGAATTCCAGTTCCAGGGGAATCCAACACCCTCTTCTGACTTCCGCGGCATTGCACGACACGGGTGCACAAACCTGCATGCAGACAGTACATTCATACACATACAAAAATAAATTTTAAAAAATAAAAAATAATATTCAAAACTGGGGGTCTGTGATTGGCTCTGGGAGCTGACGTCATTTTGCTTATAAAAGTGAGTTGCAACAGGCAATAAAGTGAATTCTCCATTACCATCGTTACACAGAATTCCCAGCTGTTATTTTGTTGCACATACAGGCTGAAGTAGGCCTGGATTTTGAGTGTCATGGCCAGTGAGTTGGGTGGCAGTACATCAGACCACCAACCCGGTAAGCTGGTGTGGAGCTGGATGGAGACGTATCAGGTTACCAGGTGTAAAGTGAATTGTGAGTGGGTATAGGCTGAAGATGGGCCATCAGCTATCAGCCTGAAATTCCTGTCCAGAGACCAGCAGGCTTTGGGCAGGTGGGAAAGCATGGCCAAAACAGGAAGCATTCTGCTTCCCAGGCTAAGGACCTGGGTTGGAAGTACCTCTCAGGTTGGGTTATGAAAGTACCCAACTGACCTCTACACCGAGGGATCAGTTCCCTACAATGACTGCAGGTGGTCACTGTGCTCCTCTTCCCTTAGCAGGACTGCACTGTACCTACTTGTTGTAAGAGAAGCTCCCCCACACACCATAAACGAAACCTAGCTGAGAACAGCAGGTCAGCTGAGAAAATCTATCAGACCATCATCCCACACTAAGATGTAAATGGAGCATCAGAGGTGACTAGGAGTAATAAGAGGCAACAGGCTATGCATAAGTGCATTATTAAATGACACATAGAATTAATTGGTCAATAAGTGTCAAATTTCTATTTTTTTCCAATTTTCATTTCCATTAGCCATTTTAGTTCTTTATCTTAATATAAGACATATAATTAGAAGTTTTTCATAATATGCTCTAAGATCTCAAATGAGATAAAAATAATTTCTAAGAATATAGGCTCTCCTCCTGAGTTTCCAAATATGACCTCTATTTGAGCATAATCAATATCGTTAGCAAATATATGTCTCTGTGTCAGCTCTTATATTTGTCTCAAGTATATCTTAAACTTGACATCGCAAAGATTTCCTATTTGGATAAACTTCTTAATTCTACATAAAGATATCCTTCCTAAAATTTTGGTTGCTATCTTGTCTTAGATTTATAAAACAAACACTGCATTTCTGTGGTGAAACTGATTGTCTTTGAGATTTGAAAACAGTATATAACAATGTGAAATAAGTGACACATATCAACTGATGAAGGAAGAGTTTAATTGAAGTACCCAATTGGGGCTTGTAGATGAAACATGCATCTTTCTCCTTCAACACGAATGAAAACTACTAGAGGATGGGTCAATATAGAGCAAAATTCAGAGTGTCCTATCTTTTCTCCTTTTTCACCAATGAGATAAATCAAGCAAACAGTGAGATGAAAGGTGCATCCTGAAGCCATGCTCAACATTCCTGCAAATGTGAATCAATCTGATAAGACCAGTGACTCAAGGATGAGTTGTTGAGAATGATTTATTTGAAAATTTAGAAAACAAAACAATATGGAGGTAATCACCCACAAAGATCTTCTTCTTCAAGGTTTGTAGGAACAGGCTTAAATAGGGTATATGGTAGGCATATCATATAGGAAGGAACCAGAATACTTAAAAATTCTAGGGTAATTACAAATTTTGTATGGTATACTTTCCTGACACTGAGCTTGCCATTTGTAGGTCAACAGATGTCTTAAATCCTGTAAATCTACAGTAAAGTTACTGGTTATAAATTTTGTACTTTTAGTTCCATTTCACAGGAATAGTTCATTTTATAGTTAATTATGAAGATGTGAGAGACATTTTTCTCTTTGTGAGGAAAAGAAGATAGATAGTACAAGTCTACTTTTCTCTGGAAGATTAGGAAAAATAAAGCAAAACAGGACTGGGAAATTATATTTTTAGTAAATAGTTGCTTAAAATTTTTATGTGTATGTGTATTTGGCTTGCATGTGTGTAAATGCACCTGTGTCATACAATGTTAGAGAGGCCAGAAGAAAGTGTTGGATTCCCTGGAAATGGAGTTATAGATGGTTGGTAGCTCTTAATCATGGAAACATCTCTCCTGGCTGTAGAGAAGTTTTTAGTCCATTAGGTAGCATCGGTTAGAAGTGTTTACTACAACAAAGCCAATGAGTACCTGATGATACCTTGTGTAGCCCTGTGACCAAATGAAAGCAGATGG
Source organism: Rhizomys pruinosus (assembly GCA_009823505.1). Classification (NCBI taxonomy): domain Eukaryota; kingdom Metazoa; phylum Chordata; class Mammalia; order Rodentia; family Spalacidae; genus Rhizomys; species Rhizomys pruinosus. The sequence goes on from VZQC01011712.1 coordinate 25,915, forward strand.
TTTATTTAATGTTTTCTTGGTTACATTTCTGAGAATCATAGTAGAATACCTCTAGATTGTATGTATGAGAGAAGACAGATGATAGATATTTCTTCATTCAGATTATACTAGAATAAATTATTAGTTATGTAAAACCTGACTATGTCCGTTATAAGCCCACTGATTTCCAACTTGTACATAATAAATCCTGCTTTAAATTTTTGGAAAATCAGACATTCCTAATTAAGAATTGTAAATAATAAGTGAAATTAATTCTTGCTTTTAAAAGTTTTGCCTTAAAACTCATTTAAGAAATATAAATGGCACACACCTTTTATCCCAGTGCTTGGGAGGCAGAGGCAGGTGGATCTCTGTGAGTTAGCCTGCCGTTCATGGGCAAGCTGGGGCTACCGGAAAATCTTGTCCAGAAAAAAGAAAAAAAGAAAAGAAGAAAAAAAGAAAGGGAAAGCAAATGTGCCTTACACAAGTTAACACAGTATGCACACAGATATAATGAATGGTAACAGAAATCCTAGTTCAAGTAACAATAATAGAGTATTTAGAAGAATTATTAGGACTGTTGAAATAAAACAAAATATTTTCCTAAAAGAAACCATCAGTAACAAAAGTAACAATAAGTCTTGTTCATTTTAAATCTTAGATCCATTTCCTTTAGATTTAGCCAAAGAAAAAAAGAACTTATATATTCTAGGTGGCAGCAAATTAACCCTTTTACTTCATTAATGCCTTTAATAAAGTGCAGAACAATGTAATTCCCACCTGTATCAGAACTAAACACAGCCTGCTAAGACATTAGACAGACCTTGGAACTTGAAAAATTTACTTGTAAATCAGATAAACTTTACAAATCCAGCTGTGATTGCAAATCTATATTGATCTCCAAAAGCCAATCTCTAAAATACCAATTCTTACAGAACCCTATGTTCTAAAAAAATTTCCACTGATTATCTGGTAACAAACTCATAGCAGCAACTGGATAGTATTTGAGTGTTTTCTCTAAATCTTCATGTCTAGGAAGCTTGATCCAGTGTGGTGGTGGTTAGGTGGTGGGAACTTTAGTAGGTGGTATGTGATGGAAGGGGGTTTTGTCATTGGAAGGTCTTCCGGTAGAAGGGAATGAGGAAATCTAGAGAAATCACTCTTTTATAAGAGCCTGAACTCATGGTAACCAACTCACTCTTGCAAAAAATTACGTTGCTTTAACCCTGTTATTATGCTCTTTCACCCTGTGGCCCTCCATCATGTCATGATGGAGGACAGAGGCCTTTTCCTGCTATAGCCCTATGATAGTGTGCTTTTCAGCCCCCAGAAATGTGAGAAAGCAATTTATTTTCCTTATACATTGCCCATTGGTATCCTGTTCAGTAAGATACAAATGGATTACCAAGACATACTGTCAAACTACTCTTTTGCTTGATTTATACAATCAGCTCAACTTATTGAGCAGCAATTTCTATCCCTCTTTATAACATCCTTCCTTATTAGCTTAACAATGGTTGGAATTTCTCTTCTATCATGTATATTTTGTTTTCGAAACTTCTGTGTGGAGGGGCTGGAGGGATGGCCTAGTGGTTAGGTTAAGAGCACCAACCGCTCTTGCAGAGGACCCGGGTTTGATCCCCAGCACCCACATGGCTGCTGAGAACCGTCTGTAACTCCAATTCCAGGAGAACTCCAGCTCCAGGGGAATCTGACGCCCTCTTCTGACCTCCGCGGCATCGCACGACACAGGTGCACAGACCTACATGCAGACAGTACATTCATACTCATAAAAAAATAAATAAATAAAATAAAAAAAAACTGTGTGTAAACAATCATTGTGAGTGATTTTTACACTGCAGCCCTTTTTTTTTTTTTTTTTTTGTATATGAATGTACTGTTTCTGCATGCAGGTCGTGTGCTCCCGTGTCGTGCAAGCCGGAGAGGTCAGAGAGAGGTCAGATTCCCCTGGAGCTGGAGTTTCTCCTGGAATTGGAGTCACAGACGGTTCTCAGCCGCCATGTGGGTGCTGGTGATATGAACCGGGTCCTCTGTAAGAGACAGTCAGGCTCTTAACCGGTAGGCTATCTCTCCAGCCCTAAATGGTAAGCTCTTTTTTTTTTTTTTTTTTTTTGGTCTTTTTGAGACAGGGTCTCCCTGTAGCCCAGCTGTCCTGGAACTCCACTCTGTAGACCAGGCGGCCTTGAACTCACAATGATACCTGCCTCTGCCTCCCATGTGCACTAATTAAGGATGCGCCACACCTTTTTTTTTCAAATTAAAAAAGAACTTTATTTTATTTATTTTTTATTGTGTAATGATAATGACTGTCTGCAGTAGGTTTTTGCACCTGTGTTTGCATGCGTCGGAGGTCAGAGAGGGTGTTCGGATTCCCCTGGGGACTGGAGTTAAAGATGGTTCTCAGGCTCCATGTGGGTGTTGGGAATTGAACCCGAGTCCTCTGCAAGAGCAGTCGGCGTTCTTAACCACTAGGCCATCTCTCCAGCCCCCAAACCGTAAGCTCTTTTAAAATTGTGCCACTTCTAACAGGAATTGGTTTCTAAGAGCTTCATCATCTGATTAGTCATTTAGCCACATGTGGCATCATTTACTGACTTCCTAAAAGATCTGTCGCTCCAATCCCATTCCACACTTGCACACAGTGAATTCACATTTATAGACTTTACTGACTAGTAAGTAAAGTAACCTGCTGTACTTTATTTCTAAAGTACAGTGTCTCTGCTCTCCTGCTTTCTGCTAAGTACCTGTTGCTTCCTCAAAGATCTCAGGAAACAGTTCCCAGACATCCACGGTCATCCTTTATTTCCAAATTTTCTCCTCCTGTTCGTTGTCTCTGAAATCGACAGTGGAGACTTAAGTTTCAATCACACAGAATTTAAGTCCTTTTCCGTGTCTTCCACTTCACCTGTAATATACATCAGACTTTTGTAAGAACATCTGATTTAATTCCCTCCTGAATAAAGTCACCTTTTACCTAAAAATTCAGAGATAAAATACAGAGAGCTATGGTGAGAAGTACTTTTTTTTTTTTTTTTTTTTTACAGATTTGTGATTCTTTTATTTTGGCTGACATATACAAATATAAAGTTGTACATATTTATAGGGTCACATGATGTTTCATGCATATATACATTGCTTAAAACTTAAAACTGCTGAATATGTTTAGGTCATTGAACATTTATCATTTCTTCGTGGTTAAAAATTCTACAATTCTGAACAAAATTACACAGTTCTTTCTTTGAGGCTTTTGAAATGCATGCAATATCACATCTATATTGATCCTACTGTAAAATCATACACTAAAGCATCATGCTGTATGTAACCAACTTGGTATTCATTGATCAGTTTCATCCACACATCCCTTTTTTTATGACGTTCAGGGCTTCAGTTTTTTTTCTTTTAATTTTATATTACTCTAAAATATGAATATACACCTTCCACCCATTTACATTAATTACCATGCCTGAAAGAAGTAGGTGGTAAGTTAATTCTAGGGCTCATTAAGATATTCACATTATAACATCACAGTTGCTTTCACATAGAAACTACTATAACAATAGCATTGCTCAGCTTTTCTTTCAATTGGGGTATTTGGTACTAGCATCCGCAAATGAGGGAAACCATTCCTTGTTTGTTTGTTTGTTTGTTTGGTACTCTGTTACTTCGCTTAGCATAATGGCTTCAAGTTCCATCAATTTACCTGCAAATCTCATGATATCATCTTTCTTTACCACTGCATAGCATTCCATTGTGTAGATGTACCACATTTTTGTTATCCAGTCCTCAGTTGAGGGACATTTAGGTTGGTTCCAACTCTTCTCTATTGTGAAAAGAGCTGCAATAAGCATAGATGTCATGTATCTTTGCAGTAGGATGAGTCTTATGGGTATACACCCAGGAGTGGTATAGTTAGGTCAGGTGATAGGCTCATTTTGAGTCTTTTAAGTTCTCCACATTGCTTTCCACAGTGGTTGTACGAGTTTACATCCCCACCAGCAGTAGATAAGTGTTCCCCTTTCCCCACAACCTTTCTAGCATTTGGTGTCTTTTGTTTTCTTTATCTTAGCCAGTCTTATTGAAATGAGATGATATCTTAGAGTGGTTTTAATTTGCATTTCCTTAATTTTTAATGATGTTGAACACTTAAGATGTTTCACAGCCATCTTTACTTACTCACTAGTGAAGTCTCTGTTCATCTCTTTACTCCATTGAAATGAGATGATATCTTAGAGTGGTTTTAATTTGCATTTCCTTAATCTTTAATGATGTTGAACACTTAAGATGTTTCACAGCCATCTTTACTTACTCACCGGTGAAGTCTCTGTTCATCTCTTTACTCCATCTTTTGAGTGAGTCATTTGTTTCCTTACTTCTTTGTTTTTTGAGTCATTTGTTTTCTTCTTTGTTTTTTGAGTAGTTTATATATTCTAAATGTTAATGCTCTGTCTGATGTATCACTGGTGAAGATTTCCTCCAACTCTGTGGGTTTTCTCCTCACTTCCTTGATTGTTTCTTTAGCTGTACATAAGCTTTTGAGTTTGATGAGGTCCCATTTGTCAACTGTTGACCTTATTTCCTGTGCAGCTGCTGTCTGATTTAGAAAGTCTTTTCCTACACCTATGTCTTGTAGGCTGTTGCCAACTTCTTCTCCTATCACCTTCAGGGTTTCAGGTTTCACATTGAGATCTTTGATCCACTTGGAGTTTATTTTTGTACAGGGTGAGAGGTAAGGATTTAATTTTGTTCTTCTCCAAATGTTGATCCAGTTTTGCCAGCACCATTTGCTGCAGTTGCTTTGTTTTTGGCCTTTGTCAAATATGAGGTGGCTGAAATTGTATGAGCTCAGGTATGGATCTTCAATTTTTTTCCATTGGTCAATGGGTCTGTTTTGTGCCAGTACAAGGCTGTCTTTATGACTATAACCCAGTAGCATAGCTTGAAGTCTGGTAAAGCAATCCTCCCTGTATTGCACTTTTCACTCAGGGTTGCTTTAGCAATTTGGGGTCTTTTATTCTTCCATATGAATTTAAGGATTTTTTTTTCTAAATCTGTAAAGAAACTCATGGGGATATTGAGATTGCGTTTAATCTGTATATCACTTGGTAAAATGGGCATTTTTACTATATTAATTTTTCCAATCCATGAGCATGGGAGGTCTTTCCATCTTTTGATGTCATTTTCAATCTCCTTCTTCAGGGGTTTAAAATATTTGTTGTAGAGATGTTTGGTGTCTTTGGTTAGATTTGTTCCCAGGTATTTTATTTTATTATTTCGTAGGCTATTGTGAGTGGCAAGGTCTTCTTATGTTCCTTCTCCACTTATTTATTGCTGGTGTAAAGAAAGGCTACTGATTTTTCTAGGCTAATTTTGTATCCTGACACTTTACTGAAACTCTTAATTGTTTCTAGTAGTTTTCTGGTGGAGTTTTTAGCATCCCTCAGGTAAATTATCATATAATCTGCAAAAAGGGATAGTTTTACTTCCTCTTTTCAGATTAGTATGTCTTTAATTTCCTTCTCTTGTCTTATTGCCCTAGCAAGCATTTCAAGGACTATGTTGAAGAGGAGTGGAGATAGGGGGTAGCCTTGTTGGGTTCCCCCCTTTCAGGAGAATGGTTCTAACTTTCCTCTATTTAGGATGATGTTGGCTGTGGGTTTGTTATATATGGCTTTGATTAGATTTAGGAATATTCCCTTCAGTCTAATTCCTTCTAAAACTTTAGACAGGAGGGATGCTGGATCTTGTCAAAGGCTTTTTCTGGATCAACTGAGATGACTGTGTGATTTTTGTCTTTCAGTCCATTTATGTGTTTTATGATATTTATTGATTTATGTATGTTCAACCATCCTTGCATCTCTGGTATGAATCCAACTTGATCATGATGGGTGATCTTTTTGATGTGGGTCTGTATGTGATTTGCCAGTATTTTGTTGGAAATTTTTGCATCTGTGTTCACTAATGAGATAGGACTATAGTTTTGTTTTTGGTTGTGTCTTTGCCTGATTTTGGTATTAGAGTGATGCTGGCTTCTTAGAAGGAGTTTAGGATATTTCTCTCTGTTTGTGTCCTTCTGAACAGTTTGAGTAGTAAAGGATGTAAGACATCTTTAAATGTTTTATATAATTATGCTGTGAAACTATCTGGGGACTGGGATTTGTTTTAGTTGGGAGGTTTTTTATTATGTCTTTAATTCCCTCAAATGTTATGGGTCTGCTTAAGCTGTCAACCTCTTCTTGGTTAAGTTTTGTTGGTTCCCAGGATTTCAGATATTCATTAATTTCTGTTAGGTTTTCAACCTTAGTAGAGTATAAATTTTTGAAGTATTCTTGTATGATAGTCTGGATCTTTTCTTTATCTGTTGTGATGTTTCCCTTTTCATCATGAATACTATTAATTTGGAGTTGCTCTTACTTTCTTTTGGTTAACTGGGCTAGAGCTCTGACTATCTTGTTTATCCTTTCAAAGAACCAGCTTTTGGAATCATTGATTTTTGGCCTGCAAACAGACGCACACCATGCATAATGATCACCAGTCAGGATAAAGGCAGATTTATTCCAGAGATGCGGGGACACAGTTCAATATACATAAGTCAATAAATGACATAAATCATATCAATTGAATCAAAGACAAAAATCACATGGTCATCTAAATAGACTTAGGAAAGGGCTTTCACAAAATTCAATATGCATTTATGTTAAATGTTATAGAGGGGAGGCCTGTGCAGGCATGGTGAAGTATCTGGTACCCCAGACCAACCAGTGGCGGGGAGGCCCTGTCAGACAGGGCTCTGAGACCAGGCCAGATAGACCCAGCCCAGGTAGGCAGAAGAAGGCAATGTTGTGAGACCACCCTGCAGGGAGGTCCAGCCAAGATAGGCCTACACAAGCACGTTGAAGCAGGCAGTGCCCTGAGACCACCCAGTGGGGAGACCCAGCTCAGATAGGCCCACACAGGCATACTGAAGCAGGGGAGGCCCAGCCCAGACAGGCCCACATAGGCAGGCTGAACCAGATGATGCTCTGAGACCACCCTGCAGAGACAACCTGTCCTATAGGCCCATGCAGCCAGTAGACTCACATCCAGGGTGTGGGATTCAAGCTGACCTAATTTTTATCTCTCCTGGACCTCTGGAGAAGCTCCTGACTAGAAGGGTGAGAAGAGCTGGTCTCTCTAGTGCAAAACCAGAAGTGAAAACCTGAAGCCTAGACCATCCAGTCTTTCATAACTTATAAGAAGACAACAAAGGCACTAAAGAAAATAAGCAAAGTCAGCCTTCGACTCAATGAAGTTGAGTTTCAAAACAGAATACAAAAAACAAAACAAACCCACATGCCAAAAGCACACTGGAAAAAAAAATAACATGGGGAAACCAAATAATAAATCTGGACCAAATTTTACCAGTCCCATAGAAGTATCCTACAATGAGAACTCCCTGGAGGTAACCCAGGACACAGATCTTAAAAGAAGTATCATAAACATACTCAAAGAATTCAAAGAAATCAAGCAATATAAAGAACACTCAGACAAATGAATAAAAAAACTAGAGGAAGAGAATGACAAGCAGCAGAAGAAAGTGGAAATACTGAAGAAATCTCAGGCTGAAATGAAAAAAGAAATCAAACAGTCATCCAATCAACATGAAAAGATGGGAGAAAGCCTCAGTAACAGAATAGATGAAACAGAAAATAGAATACCAAGACTGGAAGATAACATGGAAGACCTAGAGTGTTCAAGCAGAGATTATGAAAAATTAAAAACAAACAAAAGAGTGGAATAATCAGGAAATGTGGAACATCATGAAAAGACCAAACCTCCTCATCATAGGTATAGAAGGAGAACCATCCCAGGATAATGATATTGACCAGATCTTCAACAGAATTACAGAAGATCATTTCCCTAAATTGAAAAAAGACATACCCATACTAATACAAAGAGCATAAAGAAACCAAATACACAAGACCAGAAAAGAAATTCCCCATGCCATATCATAGTAAAAATGCTAGATTCTCAAAACAAAGACAGAATACTGAAAGTATCAAGAGAAAAACAACAAGCTACATATAACCCCATTAAGATTACAGCTGAATTTTCAATGCAAACTATGAAAGCCAGAGAGCCTGGACCAAAGTATTCCCAGTATTAAATGACTATAGATCCCATTCCAGGTTACTTTAACATGCAAAAATGTCAATTATACTTGCAGGAGAAAGAAAAATCATTTATGACATAAACGAGCTGAAATAATACATGTCCAGAAAACCAACACTTCAGAAAATACTCCAAGCAACTCAAAGAGGAAAGGAGTAACTATCCTCAAGCGGCAGATGGTGCATGCCTTTAATCCCAGCACTGGGGAGGCAGAGGCAGGCAGGTCTTTGTGAGTTCAAGGCCAGCCTGGTCTATGTAACACAGTGAGTTCTAGGACAGCTGGAGCTACAGGGAGACCCTGTCTCAAAAAGACCCAAAAAGACAGAGAGAGAGAGAGAGTGATTAATGAAGGTATTACTGCAGAAATACAAATCTAGACCAAAAATGCAAACAGAAAATAAATTGAAGGGAAGCAATATACATCTCTCAATAATAACCTTAAATATTAATGGTCTGAACACCCCAATCAAGAGACCTAGACTTGTTGAATGGATTAAGAAATTGACCCCATCATGGGGCTGGAGAGATGGCCTAGCAGTTAAGAGCGCCGACCGCTCTTACAGAGGACCGGGTTTGATCCCCAGCACCCACATGGCGGCCGAGAACCGTCTGTAAGTCCAATTCCAGGAGAACTCCAGTTCCAGGGGAATCCGAAACCCTCTTCTGGCCTCCGCGGCATTGCACGACACGGTTACACAAACATGCATGCAGACAGTACATTCACACACATACAGAAATAAATAAAAATAAAAATTAAAAAAAAATAAACAAACCTGACCAAAGACACTAGACATTTGTACAATGAAAAATTTAAATCCCTGAAGAAGGGAGATTGAAGAAGACACCAGAAGATGGGAGGAAGAAGTAATATAATAAAAATGACCATTTTTCCCAAAGTAATATACAGGATTCAATGCAATCCCAATTAAAATCCCCATGAGCTTCTTCACAGATTGTCCTAGTTTGTCTTCCATTGCTATGACAGAACACTCTGACCGACACCAACTTGGGGAGGAAAGGGTTTATTCAGCTTACATCTCCCGGGTCACAGTTCATCACTTAGGGAGCCCAAGGCAGGAACTCAGGGCCGGAACCTGGAGGCAGGAGCTGAAGCACAGGCCATGGAGGAATGCTCTTCACTGTCTTGCTCTCCTGGCTCATGCCCAGCCCGCCTTCTTATACAGTACGCAACAACCTGCCCAGGGTGGCACCTCTCTTGTGGGCTGCCCCCCCCCCACACACACACTGCTCGACCATCAAGATAATACTCCACAGATGTGGCCACAGGCCAATCCAATGGAGCCAATTCCCCAATTGAGGCTCCCTCAACCCACCTAGGAGTGGTATGACCTGGCCAGGTGGTAGGCTCATTTTGAGTGTTTTAAAGATCCTCACTGGTGAAGTCTCTGCTCAGCTCTTTACTCCATCTTTTGAGTGAGTCATTTGTTTTCTTAATTCTTTGTCTTTTGAGCAGTTTATATATTCTGGAAGTTAATGCTCTGTCAGACATATCAGCTTGAAGGTTTCCTTTCACTCTGTGGGTTTTCTCTTCACGTAGTGGATTGTGTCTTTTGCTGTACAGAAGCTTTTGAGTTTAATGAGGTTGCACTTGTCATTGTCAATCTTATTTCCTGTGCAGCTGCTGTCTGATTTAGAAAGTCTTCTACTATGCCTATGTCTTGTAGGCTGCTGCCAAGGTTTTCTTCTATCACTGCTGTAGTTTGATTTTCTATTGCTGTGACAAAACACTCTGACCAATTCCAACTCGGGGAGTATATTAGTCACTTTTCTGTTGCTGTGATAAAACCACCATGACCTAAGGAATTTACAAAAGGAAGAGTTTATTTGAGCTTGTGATTGATGGTTCCAGGGAATTAGAGTTCAAAAGGAGCTACCTTGTTTGAGAGCCTGCCTGGGTGGACAGGTCAAATTGATGTTAGCACTGGTCTTAGCAGCTTCTAAGTCTTGAGACCCAAAGGGCCTGAGTCAGAAGAAAATTGAGACAGGAAAATTGCCCATCCTGGTTCAGGAACCATAGGACTGTCTACCACCATTAGCTCCTCTTTCTCCGACATTGCCAGGGCCACCAAGGAAGTGCCACCCCTTCATGGCCTGACTCCCTAACTTCAGTTTTTTGTCCTCTGAGTGATCTAGAAGCCCCTTTACCTCCCGAGACAGAGCAGGGGCTTGACCCATGACTCAAGTCATGCTGTACACAGGAGGTCTCCAGATGCCTCTGCAAGAATCGAGAGTACTCATCAATTATGACCAAAAAGGATATGTGCAAGGAGGACATCATCCTTTCATGTACCAGCCCGTTACATCCAAGACATTATGAATTTGAAAAACCATAAACTTTCCTATACAGAAAAACTACGTGCCATGATTGAACTGATCTGATGCAATCCGTCATCTAGACCACCAGGCCTACCTGGGATGAGCACTGTCAACTCCTCTGGACCTTATTCAGCACAGGGGAAGGTAGACTGATGATCTAGGCTGTAATGAAGTGGCTGTAATGAAATGGTCCTCTAATGAGGATAATGTCCAGACATTAATGAGAATAATGACTAGGCACAGTTTCCAGACATCCAAATGATGAGATGGGTTTCCACTGTTTCCAGAAGGACCATTAAGTTCTCATGGGTGGGCTAAAGGAATGAGTACAAAGAGCCATAAACATGAGCAAGATATCAGAAGTTCCATAAGAGCCCACGAATTTCTATGAGAGACTGTGTGTAGCCTTCAGGCTCTACACTCCTTTGGCCCTGAGGCTGGAGAAAACCAGAGGATGGTGAATGCAGCTTTCGTGGAACAAGCAAAAGGAGACAGCACCCTTAAGCACCCAAAACTGACAGGCTTTGCTGGAAAGAACTCCAGCGAAATGCTAGAGGTGGCAAATACAGTCTTCATTAGTTGGAACCAGTAAGCCCAAGGAGAGGGAGACTGAAAGATAAAAACGAAGTCAGACTTGATTGCTGCTGCACTTACTGAGAGAGCTAGGCTATCGGTTGAGAAAAATTAGGGTTGCTTCCAGCTCTTCACTATTGTGAAGTAAGCTGCAATAAACATGGATGTGCATGTATCTCTGTGGTAGGATGAGTCCTGTGAGTATATACCCAGCAGTGGTATGACAGGGTCAGGTGGTAGACTCATTTTGAGTCTTTTAAGTGTTCTCCACACTGCTTTCCATCGGGGATGCATGAGTTTACATTCTTATGAGCAGTGGATGAGTGTTCCCCTTTCTCCACAACCCCTCCAACATTTGGTATCCTTTGTTTTCTTGATCATAGCCCATCTTACCAGAGTAAGATGAAATCTTAAAGTGGTTTTAAACTGAACACTTTTAGATATTTCTCAGCCATCTTTACTTCTTCATTTGTGAAGTGTCTGTTTAGCTCTTTACTCCAACTTTTGAGTGGGTTATTTGTTTTCTTGCTCCTTTGTTTTTTCAATAGTTTATATACTCTGAATGTTTTATGACATCAAACAGGCCCTCACCAATGTACCCTGTCTGGGGCTTCCAGACCACACCAAGGCTTTCTTCACATATGTCCATGAATGGCCCAGTATTGCTATGGGTGTCCTAACCCAAATGTTAGGAACTGGACTTTGTTGCTTGAGGCTGGCCCCCATGCCTGAGAGCACACAAACCCACAATCATTCTAGTGACAAGAAGCTGACTAACTTTCGGCCAAGAACTGAGCACCCCACTCAGTAATAACACTACGAGAACACAGGGTTACATCGGCTAAGTAATGCCAGAAGGGTCAGATATCAAGGAATGTTGTGTGAAAAACCCACATGTCTATATTAAGGTAATATGGACATTAAATCTGACCATCGTGCTGCCAGTTGGGATTGGGCAGCCCGATCATGGCTCCATTGAGGTCATGGGGGAAGTATTTTCCAGGATTCCAGACCTGACTGATCAATTTCTTCAAGACCCAGATATAGAATACTTTAGTGATGGCAGCGGCTTCATACAGGATGGGCTGTACCTTACTGACTAGTCAGTAGTCACTGCAAACTGTACTGTAGAAGCTAAGGCCCCGAGAAAAGGAATGTCTACATAGAAGACAGGGCTTATCACTCTGCCTTCAATAGCAACAAACATTTGTACACATTCTAAATATGCCTTCAACATTCTCCATATGGATGAAGCCTTATGTAAGGAAAAAGGACTACTTAATTCAGTGGGAAATTACATAAAATATGGCCAAGAAATACTTGCCATTTTAGATGCTCTATGGGCCTCACAGAGTGTAACAATCATCCAGTCAGGGACACCAGAAAGGACACAGCATGGTTGCCCTGGGGAACCAACCATAGTATGAACAAAGAGGCCAGGCAGGTGGCACACAGGCAAAAAGAACTAACAACAGGTATAAATATCACACTGTTCCTCAGTCTCTAACAGATAGGAAACCAACCAGAGTACCTCCAAAATGAGAGGGAATGGTTTGCAACTGAACCTAGACACTATCTCCTAGAATGACGGTGGAAATTTTCAGATGGCAAAATAACCATCCCAGAGACACTGCCCACTGCCTTTGTCAGACAGTTTGATCAAGGGACATATATGGGAAAAATGGACCTTGAAGATGCTCCAAGTTTGCACTTCCATGTTTCCTAACTTAGAAGCCATAACCAAGCAATATACAAAAGAGGCAAGACATATGCCTGCAACAATCCACAGCAAGGGTCAAATCTTCTACTAGGAGTCCAGAGTATATTAGGAACTCTAATTGAGGATTTGAAAGCGAACTTCACTAAATACATGCTCATGAGTTTATTGATACCTCTGAGTGCTTGTGTTTTCTTACTCAGGGTTGGTAGAGGACTATCCACTGTGTACAGAAAAAGCCCTGGAGATGACAAAAGTATCCCTTTGAAAAACCATCCCCAGTCCTGGAATTCCCCTATCACCTCAGAAAATGGACTGGCATTTATGGTAGAAGTAGTACTATTACTGACAAAATGCTTAATTTCAAACAGAAATTACATATTGCTTATAAGCCATAAAGCTCTGGAAAAGTAGAGGATGAATAGGACTTTAAAGACTCAGTTAAGCAATCTGTGCCAGGAAACTCACCTCCATTCAGATGAAGAACTCCCAATAGCCTTGTTAAAGATCAGATTAACTCCAACTAAGAGTACTAGATTCTCTCCCTGTGAGATATCATATGAGAGACCACTACCTCTCATCAAAGGTATATGTGGCAACTTAAAGGAAGTTGGTGAACTGACCCTGAGACAAGTAACTCCAAGCTTTAGGGAAAACCTTGCATTCTCTCAACCAATGGGTTAGGGAAATATTGCCAGCCAGCTTCCATATAGATATTCATTCTTTTAAACCAGGAATTTGGATTAAGGAATGGAACTCAAGCCCTTTTGGAGATGCCCTTTTGCTGTTATTTTTGTCTACCCCCCACAATACTTAAGGATACAAAAGAAGGACCTTGGATTTTGTGAGCTAAGAGCTGTACATCAGATCCTGAACTGCACTTCAGATCCTGGAGGTCCTCCCATAAAGGGGATACTAGACCAGTCTGAGAATCAGAATGACAACAGCCCTGTAATAGTCACTCTCGAAGCTGACTAGTCAGCCCTGAAGCTTGAGAAGCATTCAGCCCTGCTGTGACAACAGCGTAAGCTGGTCATAATCTTGAGAAAGTCAAACAGTAGCAAGACTGTACTTATAAAATAATCATTCTCACTGTAATGCATTGTAAACCACTGCCGTTAAGAGCTATGTTATTCTTTGCTGTGTGCTTTTCCACAGTATTGGTCACAGTTGCTCCAACTGACTGGAATCTCTAAGAAAAATTCCCTGCTGGTAACTCTTCACTTTACTGTATAGGAATTTTAGGTTTTATCCACTGTTGTTTCCCTTCCTTGCACTCCCAGCCAGAATGGCACTCCTAAGTTTGTTATACATTTATACCCAGGTCACTCTCTCCTTAACCAATTACCACCCCAAAGTAGAACACCAAACCTCTCCACTCTCCACATCTGCCACTCTCTCATAAGGTCCTGTGATCTTTGTATTAGGCCAGATATTTTTAAGGGAAAACTGCACCAAACTATACATATATTGCCAATCCCACCAAAGGACTGTTACATAACAGCTCTCCTTTATAAATGGGAGAACCAAAATTTGTATATGGCATGTATAGGTCCCAACCTCCTAGAAGGCTGGGATTGTAATGAGGCTCTTCTCCCTTAATGAAAAAACAATATTGTCCCTCAATAAGACCCTCAATAAGGCAAAATCTACCTAAAAGAGACAAAAGGGGCCCCAAAGCCAGTCACTATAGGTGCCACAACCACCAGCCCTGGTCCAGCTGCTAACCTATACCAAACTGTCAATTTACATCTTTGGAGGAAAATCTCTTTATATATCTAGAATGCCACTTGGTGGTCAAGTATGCCTACATATTTTTGGTCTCTTAATCAAAAGAGAGACAGGGACTAATGGTCTCAAATCTAGCAAACCTCAAAGGGGGTGGCCCTTGTTTAACTATACTGGGTCTAACACTACTCAGGTTAGTCCCTTTCAAGGTATTGCATTTATCCACAAATTCTGAGCCAATACATAAAGTACTGTATGGATGACGCCAGATGAGCTGGTTTGGATCCATGGAAAGAGGGCATATACTCAACTTCCCCTAATTGGAGAGGTACTTGTGCTCTTGGCATAATCAACCTGGTTTATTCCTCCTACAGGGTCAAACTGGAAAAGACCTAGGAATTCCTATATTTGAGGGACTGAGGTCAAGAGGAAAGAAGGAAATTAAGGGTGGTATTGTTTTAGGAGGTTGACAAAATTAAAAAGAGAATTAATGGACACCTCAATACATTATTGTTACCTATGGACCTGCTACCTGGGGTTATAGGATTCTTATCCACAAGCTTAATAGGACTGTTAGATTATAAGCACTACTAGAAATCATTGCTAACCAGGCTGCTTCAGCTCTAGACCTCTTAGTCACATAAATGTCCCAGATGGGAGTGGCTGTATGTCAAAATGCCTGGCATAAGGTTACTTCTTGGCTGAAGAAGGAGGAGTTTATGGAAAATTCAAGAGTTCCAACTGTTACCTTAAAATAGGTGATAATTGACAGGTTATAAAAGATATAGCTACTAACATCATTAAAAATTGCATCTGTACCAGTGTAAACTTGGAGCAGGATCAAGGGCTGAGACCCTAACTCCTTGTATGGAGGATAGTTTTCTGCTTCAGGAGGTTTTGAAAGCATAAGTGGTATTATGCTACTTCCCTTGGTATTAGTGTATTACTTCTTTTTATTTTTTAGTTTTTATTTATTTTTTTAATTTTTAATTTATTATTTTTTATATGTATGAATGTACTGTCTGCATTGGTGCACCCCTGTCGTGCAATGCTGCAGAGGTCAGAAGAGGGTGTCAGATTTTCCTGGAACTGGAGTTAAAGATGGTTCTTAGCCACCATGTGGGTGCTGGGAATCGAACCTGAGTCCTCTTCAAGAGCAGTCAGTGCTCTTAACCACTGAGCCATCTCTCCAGCCCCCATGTATTACTTCTTTAAAAGAATTAACAACAGATATGAAAATCACAACTAAAGATGAAGGTGAGACTTCCAGGATGTTATCAAGATTCCATGATTAATCCTGTCTCAAGGGGGGGAATGACGTTGCTAAATGGAATATGGGTTTTAATTATAGTTGTCTCCCTCTGTCAACCAATCTCAGCTGACAAGTTTGTGGTTAGATAACTAATACAGCTAACACTGGCCTTGTGTCCTGATGAAACTTTGTTAATTTTATTTGCCTCAGATGGAGATTTATGCCATGATTTTCAGAGGATATTTTTATTGATTCATATTTCCTACAACATTACTTAATCAAATTTAGACTCATTCCCCCATCCATGCCCACCCCTAATGCCCCCTCCCCCTGTCAGAGCTCATGGATTCTGTCATACACAAGTCCAGACAGAGGATTTTTTTAATATGGGATTTCTTTGTAAAATTATAATAATTTGCCAAATTTTAAGACTGTACTGACAGCCAATCAATATTTAAGCCTCCTTTGCACTGTAACTAAATGCCTAAATTATAAAAGACAAATATTTCTTCATTTTGAGGTCCAGACTTTGAAACTTGAGTCCTTTGGACCAGGCTGCAGCCTAAATAAACCTGCTTCATGCATTTCATGATCTCATCTTATCTGTTCCACAACAAGCTAACCTGAATCTGTGTTCCTGGACCATGATCACTAAATTTGGCTCCAGAACAAACTACCTCTTATCCCCATGGAGGTGAGAATTCTATGTTTGTGCCAACAACTCCAATTAACCTGTTTTGGGTTCCTTGGACCCACAACCTTGGTCACAACTGGAGTGGACTTGCTGCTCTAACTACAACCAAAGAAGCCACCTTTGCCATAGTTGTGTTTACCATGGGCAAACCGGGCTATAGATCTGGAAATCTACAAATAGTACCAGCAGGGATTTCATAGACAGGATACTCATCAACTGCTTCCAGGGCCACCATCAGTGCCCAGTAGAAAGAGATGAAGCTGTAGGAGCAAAGCACAAACTCCCAACTGTGTTTTGAGCACCTCACTGCCATCAGCAGCTTCTGATCTGTGGGAAACCAGCAACTACTACTGGGTGGAGTTTTCCACAGTACAGAACACAAAACAGTCAAGAAAATACCACATACAAAGGGAGTGGGACCCCACAAGACCAGAATGGGTTCAGTTAAAAATAACACTCAGTACAGCCTGAACCAAGACCTAGGAGAAAGCAGATCAGCCAAGAAGTGAAGGCATTCAGGCAAGTGATCTCATTATCTTTGCCTCCATTCAGCTCTCCTTCCCCTAAGGCTACTTACCTCTTATCTCCATATGTTCTAGAGTGTATTGTAGCTGGCTAACAGTATCCCTTAGTGTTCATACCTTTTTCTTTCATTCTCTTCTCCTCTAGCTCTTCTTTCTTTTCCATTTAATTTTTTGTTTCCCTCTCTTTTCTTGTGCCCATTCCTCTTAAAATTATATCTCCCAAAGCCCAAAGGATGATCTGAGTTTATGATATTTTGGGTGCATATCTTCACCACCTCTCTATAAAAAAATTGTACTGTATTTTTATGTGTATGAGTGCATTGTCTGCATGTGTATAAATGTACCCAGTGGATGCCTGGTCCATATGGGGCCCAGAATAAGGCATAATATCTGGAACTGGAGTTAAAAGTGGATGTTAGCTACTATGTGGGTACTGGGAACTGAACCCACATTCACTGGAAGTACTCTTAGTCACCGAGCCAAATTTCCACAACTCTTCTTTTTAATCTACTATTAACCCAAACTCCCATAAAGAAATGAAACATGGTGTTTGCTGAATTAAAAGTCTTTTAATTAGTAGTAGCTGCTGGTTGAGAGGGGGCTATCACCAGAAAGAACTCTTCACCCTGAGAAGAAACAGAGAAGGATTTAAAAAACCTAAAATCACAATTACATCATGTCAAAGGCAAAGACAATAATGATAGTTATATTAATTGACTTGACCAGGGACAGGTCAGTTAACAAAGAGCTTTTCAGGTAATAAGTTTCCTAGTGTTGGTTAGGAAAAACAAGTTTCTCAGAGTTTAGTTTTAGAAAGAATGGATTCCATTGAGATGAAGGTATAGCTGAATGAGAGGGAATTCTTCCTGACTGATTGTTTGTTTCTCAGCATTGTAGAAACAATATACTCCTTGACTCTTCATGGTACTGGTTCTGAGTAGCTACTGAAGTTAACATGATGTGGGGGTGCGGAGGTTAGGCAGAAACAGAGGTAAGGCAAAAGTCAGTTAAAACAAAATGGAGTCATTTTGGCCATTTTATTTCAATTAAAGCCCAGGGCCTCATGGATTCAGTATAGAATTCTATGACATTTTCAAAGAACATCAATATTATTCATAATATTCTGTAAAGGGAAAAGGAAAGAACATTTCCAAACTCTTTCTATGAAGCTACTATTACCATGACCCCCAACCAGATTCACATCCAACAAAAAAATAGAATTATAGGCCTATCTCCCTGATGAACACATATACTCAATAAAATACTTGTAAACCAAATTCAAGAATACATTCAAAAGATTATTCACCATGATCAAATTAGCTTCATTCCAGGCAGCCATGTATTATTCAACATATGTAAGTCAATAAACATAATTCACTGCATAAATAGGCTCAAGGACAGATATTATGTTTTTATTTCAAGTGAAAGGCCCTTGACAAAATCTAACATCCTTTCATAGTAAAAACACTGGAGATTACAGAAGGGACAGAAGTCTCAAAATAATAAAGGCTATCTGTGATAAACCCATAGTCACCATCATTTTAAGTGGAAAAATTCATTGTCACAGGAACATGACAAGTGTTCATAGTCTCTCCACTTCTCAATATAGTGCTTGAAATCATACCTACAGCAAAAAGAAAAAAAGGTGGAAATAAAAGAGACACAAATAGGAAAGGGAGAAGACAAAGTATCCCTGTTTGCATAAGACACAGCTCTATACAGGAGAGACTCCCAAAGACTCTACCAGGAAACTCTTAGAGAAGGCAAATACTTTAAACAAAGTATTAGCATACCAAAATCTTCCTATATATTCCTAGAAACCAAAGACAGACTGAGAAATAAAAAGAGAAACAAACCAATTCATGGCAATCTCAAACAAAACGAAACAAAACAAAAAAAGGAAAATGAGTATACTGCCTGCATATATGTAAGTGCACTTATGTGGTGCAGTGCAATGGAGATCAGAAGAGGGTCCCAGATGCCCTGGGGTTGGAGTTAAGGAACAGTTGTAAGTTGCTTAGGTCTTCTGAAAGAACAATCTATGCTCTTAACCACTGAGCCATTGCTGTAGTCTCTCCCCCTTTTTCATTTTTCATTAGTTTTTGAGAATTTCATACAATGTGTTTTGATCATATTCACCCTTTCCCCTCCCCCAACTTCCCTCAAGGTCCAATCCCCTTTCTTGCCCTCACAAATTTATGTTTTTATTTTAAAAAAAATCCATCAAGTCCAATTTGTGCTGCCCATATAACTCTTTGGTGTTTGCCCACTAGAGTGTGATCAATCCATCAGAGGCCACACTCCTCTCTACATGCTAGGGTATTGTCTGCCTTGAACCTGAACAGGTATTGTGCATACTGCCACAGTTGCTGTGAGTTAATTGGAGTTTAATGAGAATTGCTATATGCAGGGGCCTTATTATCCTCATTCCCAAAGTCATGATTGTCACATAAAAATCCCAGTGTCTGTGGAATATCTTCCCTCAAGTTGTTGGTCAGAGGTGGCCCAGAGACCCACAATGCAATATAGCACATTGCCATTGCTCTTTGTTGCCCACCAAAACTTCATGGTAAAACCTCATCACTAATCGCATCACACACGTTTGTCATAAAAAAGAGAGTGCAATTCATTACTGACTAGGAGGGCTTCCTTCCTCTTGACTATGTTTCCTAGCCCTAGAAGGTGCTATGTAATATGTTGAGGGAAAAAAATAATGTCATCATTACCCTGCTGTGAACCTTGTAAGCAGCAAAAATGGCAAGTTCTGATTGGATTTAAGCCCTGAGCCACAGGAGGAAATTCATGAGTGGTACTGCATATCTGGCCAAGGACCCATGTTTTATGAAGATCTCAGCCTCTGGTAACAAACCTGTTACCATTATTTTTTAAATGGGCTTAGGATCAAACTGTCCTCTAAATTCATACTTCTCCAATCATGAATTAGTACTGCTCTTGGACCTCACCATTGTTAGTGTCATTCACATAGTCAAGAAATATCAATGAACTAGAAACCCATTCCCCTCTGTCTCTAGAATTATTGAGCTGTGAAAGTCTCTGAAAGGTATAATGAAGGATTTGCTACTTCAATACACCAGCTAAAAAGCCCCCAGTACTAATGGACTTAGTTCTAATATGCTTTCAACATAAAGCTCTATCTGAGACAAATGTTGACCTGGGTAAAACAGTGCTCTAACTGTTATCTCAGGATCATGCAACTTCAAATAGAGGTAAAATTCTTTACTCTCATTGTTGGGCTTAGCCTTTAACAGCTGCACTATCCCTATGATCAAGAAAACAAAGGATACCTAATGTTGGAGAGGATGTGGAGAAAGGGGAAGACTCATCTACTGCTGGGTGGAATGCAAACTCATACAACCTCTATGTGAAGCAGTGTGGAGAACTCTTTAAAAGACTCAAAAAGAGCCTATCACCTGACCCAGTCATACCACTCTTGGATATATAGCCACAAGACTCATCGTACTGCAGAGATACATGCACATCCATATTTATTGCAGCTCTCTTCACAATAGTGAAGAGCTGGGAGCAACCCTAGTTTCCTCTAACCAACAAGTGGATAAAAAAAATGTGGTACAGCTACACAATGGAATTCTATGCAGCTGTAAAGAAATATAGCATCACGAACTTTGCAGGTAAATGGATGGAAGTAGAGATATTATGCTAATTAAAGTAACACAGCCCAAGAAAAACAACCGATGTATGGTGTCCCTCATTTGTGAATACTAGCACCAAATCTCTATTTGTAAGGCAAACTGAATAATTCTTTTTGGCCTTTTGTTTTTAGTAAATATAATACCTGATGTTACTCATCAACTTCCTATGTAATATAGAAATTTAAAGCATAATTTTTTTCTTTCTTTACCTCCATACAACCTACTGTCAAAATGTGAATTCTTAAACATGTTTTAGAATTATGCTACAGTATATTTTCAGATGCCATAATTTTGGTATATGTGTGACATGCATATATGCATGTTTTGAAGTGATACAAATTGAGAGGAACAACAACAAAAAATACTGGGACAAAAACTGACTGAAACAGTAAACTCTGCCCAAAAGAGTAAACTTTGGCATTGAATAATTAAAAAAAAAGACAGAAAAATGCAAAAGGCATGTAGGGCTGAATGCAAGAGCTCTGGTGGGGTTGGGAGTAAGGAGGGGGAATTTATCTAAATTTGAATAAGAAAACTCGTATGGAATGCATAAAACTTTAATAAAAAATAAATAATAAATTCTTTCCCCTTTTTGATGCTACAGCATTAAAGCAGTTTGTGTCTCGCCCTCTGTAAAAATAAATTAAAAATGGATGAGAGAACTTAAGACACAGCCTAAAGAATGGGGGAGGAATTTTGGCAATTTTCATTCAATAAGGTGTTAGTATCCAGAATCTATAAAGAGTTTAAAAACTTCAAAATCAAAAGAATAAATAATCCAGTCAACAAATGGGTAAAGAAACTAAGGCATTTCTCTCAAAGAAGGAACAAATGACCAACAAATATATGGAAAATGTTATTCCCCACATCCTCACCAGCATCTGCTGTTTATTTTGGTGACAATCATTTTGATTGGTATGAAAATTAATATACCTTTGATTGGATTTTCCTTGATGATTACAAATATTGTTCTCCATAGGTCTATGCTAATTAGTATTCCTGGCAACAGTATTCAGGAGATTCCCATTTCCATAACCTTGTAGGCACTTATCTTTAGGATTTGACAGGAACTATCTTTATTGTCCATACTCCCCAAAGGAATCTGCAGATTTATTGCAATAATTATGAGAAAACCAGGGAAATTTTTCACAGAGGTAGTAAAAACTTATTGAAAATTTACAAGGAGTACCCCTCACTATACCTGATTAACTAAAACCAACTTGAACAAAAAGAACAAAAGGAGAGACATTATACCATTTATGTTAAAATATAGTACAAAGCTGTTGTATTCAAACCATATGTTATTAAAATGCAAACAGCAATATAGATGAACTGAACAAAATCAGGGGCCTAGAAATAAACATATACACCAACAGGCAATTCATTTTCAACAAAGGTGCTGAAAACACGTATTGAGGAAATGACAGTTTTTTTCAATAAATGGTATTGGAACTTTAGATACCCATATGCAGAAGAATGAAATTACATGTTGCCTGTCTCACACTAAAAAAAAAAAATCTCAAAATGGATTAAAAAGACAAGTAGTTGAATGCTGAAACAACTCAAAGAAAACTTTCAGACATTAGAATGGTCCAGGAATATTTGAATAAGGCCACAAATGGACAAATAATAAAGAAAAATGAACAAATGAGATCTCACCAAATGAAAGAGCTCCTGGATAGCAAAGGAAATAAACATAAGAGTAAACAGACCATATCCAGAATAGAGGAAATGATTTGCAATTACATCTGACAAGAAAGTATATCCAGGATATAAAAGGAACTCCAAATCCAATAGCTAAACAGCTCAAATAATCCAAGTAAAAATGGCAAATGGACATTTGTCTACTTTAGAATTGGTACATTTACTCACATACTATGAAATTCTAAGGGTTTGCAATTCTTTTGATAATGTTCTTTTCATTTTATATTGTCGTTGTTCAATGTCTTTGTGTCACCCGTGACCGAATTCCACACGTTGTCCTCCCTTCTTGGCTCAGCTCCAGGACTTGTCTCCTGCTAGCAGGCCTACAGTCTCTAGGCTTCGCTCCCGCAAGAAGGTGGGAAGGGAAAACCGCAGGAGATCACCTGTGGACATGAACAAACTCACACACACAGCGGAGAGCCAGGGAGAATAGGAACTCTGTTTATTTTCTGTCAGTGAGGTCTATATATTGGAGGCTACTGTGCTCTGGGCAAGGAAGTGGGGAACAAGCGGAAGGGAGGGGTGAGCCACCTTGGTTCTAATTGGAGGGCTGCAGAGGTCCGGTTTGTGCAGCAGGTAACTAGAGGTGGATATTTTGCTCAATGCCTCAGGGGAAGGGGCCTGGAACTTTGAAGAGATAGGGCGAGGCAGAATCATTGTAATATCCCAAATCTTCCTGCTACAGATAACTCTGCATGCCCACAGAGATATCAGATAACCGGAGATCTTCCAGGACAGGTCTTACAAGTTCTCACTTCAAGCCACACACAAAGTTTCATTCCCACCTTAAATGACTTGTAAATATTTTCCACATTATGTGGTTTGTTTTCTTTAGAGTGATTTTTGAAACCCAACTTTAAAATTACTTTTATTTTACTTTACATGTATGAGTTTATTTCCTGTATGTATGTAAGTTCACCTATGTGGTGTAATGCCCATAGAGATCAGAAAAAGGCATTGGATCCCCTGGAATTGAAAGTATAGCGTTAGCTGCCATGTGCATGTTGGGAATCAAGCATGGATCCTCTGTAAGAGCAGCCAGTGCACTTAATCACTGAGCCATCTCTCCAGCTCTTAAACACATTTTTAAAATTATGTATCACTCATCAATTTTCTTTCTCTTCATAATTTTTGTTGGCAAGCTTCATAGATCTGGCAACATGTCAAATCCATGGAGAACAGGTGCATCTCTCCTGGACAGCCACCTGCATATACATGGCTTACATTGCTGATATGTATATAAGTCTAAGAAGGAATCCAAAAGGACATTGCATTTTAATATAAAACAAACATGTTTCCCATCACTGTCCTTCTCTTCAGGAAGATTTTTAAACTTGGGAAAGCCAATTATCCTCCGTGTCTCCTGTGTTCACTTAGGGTGAAAATTAATCTTTTCCCTTCTTGTGTGGTGACATTTTCTAGGACAATACTTTCTCGCTGCAAAATCTTTCACTCAAGTCTATTGCTTTAATCATTATTTTTTTCCCATCGAAGCGGACATGTCTTCCCAAGTCAGCTTCTTTTTCTTTAAGACCTTCAACAAATTTGTACTGCGTAAGAATATCCAGTTGGAGAGCCAGCACAGTGAAACAGATCCGGGGAAATTGGGAACTGACTTCATTGCGCTTATCTTACTCACTGCTCTCTCCTTGCTCTTTAATGATTGTTTTTGTACTAAATAAATAATATAATTCTCTGAGCTCATTAGCATTACCTACTGTCTGCTTAGCAGCTATCAAAATCTAGTTCTAGTCCTCCTCCTCCTCCCGCCTGCTCCTCCTCCTTCCGCCTGCTCCTCCTCCTCCTTCTGGCTCCTCCTCCTCCTCCTCCTGCTCCTCTTCCTCCTCCCACCTGCTCCTCCTCCTCCTCCTACCTGCTCCTTCTCTTCCTCCCACCTGCTCCTTGTCTTTCTCCTTCTCCTTCTTTCCTGCTCCATGAGAAAGTGAAGATGGGAAGGTGGAAAATAATCTTGGAACTTCTACTACGTCACCTGTCAACCCCTCTGCAGAGACGTTGGCCTCCTGCTCTGGAAAAAGAAACAAAACAAAACAAAACAAAAACAAAAAAACAAAAAAAACAACAAAAAAAAAAACCGTTCCTTGAAGAGTGTTGCATCGCCGGAATTCCTTGTGGCCTCTCAGTGCTAGGTTTCAGCTGCCCAAGTCCAGGACCTTAACTTCTGTGGAGCCACACAGGGTGAACCATGCTCAGAGACCTGGTGCAAAGAGTGAAAGCCTTGGAAGATACTCCAGTGGAAGAGAATAAAGACAACAAGGAAGGCAAGGAGGAGGAAGATAAAGAGAAGGAAGGCAAGAAGAAGGCAGGCAAGGAGTTCCTTGAGGCTGAGTGGCAAGAAAACCTGGAGTCTCAGAAACAGAAAAAAGGATCTCCCTGTTGGACAACGTTCCCAGCTGCTATGCTTAAGTTTACAAGTGTCCATAGAAAAAAACAGGCTGAAATTGATAAATCCAAGTTAAACGCTTCCTTGGAGGGGCCTTATGGCATGGGATGTCTAGTTTTCCCTGCCTTACAGCGTTTTAACAACATTCACTTCTTCCTTGCTTTGTACTGTACCTTGGTCCTGTCTCAAGGTAAGCCTGAGGAGCAGTGATCACTATGGTGGTAGATTTGGGGCTGCCATCATGGTAGGGAAGGAGAGGTAGGACACCCTCTGACTTGTTCTTGAGGCATGAGTGGAATCAAAGATCTTTCACTGCTGCTTATCCTCTGCTCCAGCTTGGCACAGTGCACTCCACACTATTGGTGAGAGTGTTCGGCCTCCAGACAGACAGCTAAACGAAGGTGATGTTGAGTTATTTCACGGCTCTGGTTACCAACTTAAGCTCTGATTGAATGTCTTGAAGGTAAAAGTCAAAACAGCATGTGTGATTACAACGTTGTTTCAATTTCTGTTGGCAATTTTGAAACACCCCAGAAAAATGGCTATCTGGATTTTCTTTTCTTTTTCTTTTTATTGTTTATTTTTGGTCTTTTCAAGACAGGGTCTCCCTGTAGCCCCAGCTGTCCTGGTATTCCCTCTGTAGACCAGGCTGGCCTTGAACTCACAAAGATCCGCCTGCTCTACCTCCCAAGTGCTAGGATTAAAGGCCTGGGCACCATGCCCAGCTTAGACTTTATTTTCTTATCTAAGAACTGAGGAAGTGGTAGTACTCTAAGTGGTCTACATAACAGGATGAAATACAAGGCTGTTTTTGTTCACACTTGGTTTTCATCATCATCATCCTTATCAATCATATTAATATATTACTGTTACTATTATTATTAGTTAATATGTTAACTAATTAGTTAACATATTAGTTAATATGTCCAAAATATAAAAAAAAAAAAAACTTCACTCTTTTTCCTCTGGCCCATAATCTATACTATTCCTCTTCTGGAGTTCTATTTGCAAGTGGTTTGGTGACCTGTTAATAGACTACATTTCCCTAAGCTCCTTGCAGCTGTCTTCCACCCAGCTTTCACTTAGTTGTTGCCAATAAGAGGCTGTGTCAGCAGATATCAAAAGTGTTAGTAGAAGGCTGTATTGTTTTCTGCATCTGGTAGTGGTTTTGTCAGCAAGAGCAATGCTAGGTGATTTAAGGTGCATAGACTTAAAGTTGGCAATAAATGTGATTTCAGCATCTGCAACAGTGAATGCTTCATCAGCATTGTGCTCATGGTCTGCCTCTGGCAATGGGTAGAGCAGCAGGTGATGAGTCAGTTCTCATGGCCTTAGGAGGATTGTGGACTCCTGCAAACCAAGGTAGTGTTTTTAGTAGTTCAACAGCAGCAAGGGCATGGCATCCAGGAAATTTTCAGACTTATCCTGGTTTTGATTTGTAAATGTATTCCCTTTTCACTCCAAGAAAGTTTCTGCTTTTATAGCTCATCCCTGTATCAGTTTATCATTCAAACAATTAGTATGGTTATTTTTCTTATTTATATTCAGAATGATGGGGGTGTATACACATTATGGCACCATTTATTTAGTGGTCAAGAACATGCACAAATGCCTTTTGTTGTTACATTGGATGTATCCATTTTTTTAAGATTGAAAATGATCAGAAATGGTAAACTTTACAGAATATAGTTATAGAACAAGGATGTATTTGGGAGTGCATGTTAGGTTTCAACTATCATGATAATATAAATTCTAAAGGAGAGGTAAATATCCATTAGAATATTTGTTACATTTTCATAATTTCATAACATAGCACCCTAAAATAAAGAATTATGTGAGATTGTGCAATGAGTAATTTATATGAAACTACTAATAAAGGTAGTTATAAATGGCTTAAAATCTTAAGTAGATATATTTAATGCAGGTTAATGTTTTAATTTTAGAAAACAAATTATGGAATCACTTTTAATGAGTTTTAAGCATTCAGAAGAGTATAAACTTAAATCAGTATAAATTAAGATTTGCTTTGAATAAAACTAATATTTATGTATTTCATCTATTAAAATGCACATTATTGTGTTTTGTTTCTCTTTTGATATTTTAGGTGTTTTGTTTGCTTTTGTGGATCTGAGTGTTGAGAAGTTTGAAAAAGATTATTATGTTACTCCACCAGAAAAATTTGCATTGGCCTTCACTTATGATATTACCTCTTTCCTGATAACATTATTTATAGCGCACTATGGAGGTAGAGGACACAGGCCAAGATGGATGGCATGTTCCTCCATTCTCATAGGTCTTGGAGCAGTGTTCTTTGGTGTTCCATATGTGAGTTATGAAATTGCAAAACCAGAAGATGAAGTTAAAGGTGAGATCTTTAATGTATATTATTATATACTAAATCAACACTTATTTAAACCATTGGATCAAGGTATTCAAAATAATATGTGGTTATCTGACTATATATACTTCCTACTGTACTGATTCATATAACCACATCTGATAACCAATTGCTTGTATATTCCTGTTCCACCCTTCATATAAGCCATGACCCTAGGAAAGAGTATTTTGGAATAACATATAAAATTATTTCTCCTATAAATTTTTATATATGTTATAAATCTGTTGAGAAGTCTGAACGCTAATTTTTGTTTTCTGCAAAATGCTTTAATGACTCCTTTATCCTCTCCACAACACAAACCACATACAAACACCTAAGTTCAAAACCAAGCATTATCCTACACATAAAAGGAGGAAAAAATTTTTTTGGTTCTACCATTTCAAAAATGAATACTACTCTTTGACATAACATTTCAGTCTAGAAAAATAGTGCTTTAATCATTTTGTTCATTTGTTTCTCATTTATTCTGCAATCTTTTCACCTTTTCTAATAAAATTTATTTAAAATGTGCTTAGAGAATATTTCAACACTATTGTTTCAGATCCTTGCTTACTACATACAGATGTACATAGGTGTAAAACTGGACTTTAGTGAGGCATGACAAACAAGTGTGATGTCTCTTTGTGTGTGTATATATACATATGTGTATGTGTATGTATATAAATGCTTTTAAAATTGGCAAAGTGTGCACATTATGATGTATTCATAAAAATTAAATTTAAGGGCTGGAGAGATGGCCTAGCAGTTAAGAGCGCAGACCGCTCTTGCAGAAGACCCGGGTTCGATCCCCAGTACCCACATGGCGGCTGAGAACCGTCTGAAACTCCAATTCCAGGAGAACTCCAGTTCCAGGGGAGTCCGACACCCTCTTCTGACCTCCGCGGCATTGCACGTCACGGGTGCACAGACTTGCATGCAGACAATACATTCATACACATACAGAAATAATTAAAAAAAAATAAATAAAAGATGCCTTTAAAAAAATAAAATTAAAAAAATTAAATTTAAAGTTATTCAATATTAAACACAATGATTGAAATATTAACATGGTTCAATATGTCATTCACATTATATTTGCATTTATATATTGCATTTCCATAAATGTAAGAAATGTACATTGTGCATAAATTTATAATTTTTTTAAGAGGCAGGCCCACACTCATTCATGACTGTTGCAAGGATTTACACTGCCTGGAGCTCAGGCTAGTTTTGAACTTATCAGACACTCTCCTGCTTCAGCCTCCCAAGCAGCTTGGGATATAGGCATGAGCCACTCGCCCAGCCTTATAATTTTATTTATTTTTGTATGTGTATGAATGTACTGTCTGCTTGTAGGTTTGTGCACCCGTGTCATGCAATGCCGCAGAGGTCAGAAGACGGTCTCAGATTCCCCCGGAACTGGAGTTCTCCTGGAATTGGAGTTACAGATGATTCTTAGCCTCCAGTGGTTGCTGGGCATCGAACCTGGGTCCTCTGCAAGAGCAGTCGGTGCTCTTAACCTCTAGACCATCCCTCCAGCCCCGATATATAATTTTTTTTATTAATTTCTGTATATGTATGAATGTACTGTCTGCATGCAGGTTTGTGCACCCGTGTCGTGCAATGCCGCGGAGGTCAGAAGAGGGCGTCGGATTCCCGTGGAACTGGAGCTCTCATGGAATTGGAGTTTCGGACGGTTCTTGGCCGCCATGTGGGTGCTGGGGATCGAACCCTGGTCCTCTGCAAGAGCGGTCGGCGCTCTTAACCGCTAGGCCATCTCTCCAGCCCCCGATATATAATTTTTATACTTATAGAACTGCTATCGGGTTGAAGAAGAAGTCTCTTAAAGGAAAGAAATGAAAAACTTCATTCTTTTGTTTCCTTAGCCATAGTCTTTTCAGAAAGGGAGAAATGATAGGACACATACTCTGAGGAGTATTCTCAGCTCTTTTATCTCATAGTCCTTTTAGCTCCCATTTATAAACCTTTTGACCTAACCATGCATCTTCCCTATACCTATGCAAGGATGCTGATGAGTCCCACAAAACATTTGCTGCTGTCAACTGAGAATGCTAGTTTTTGTCTCAAAACTATCTGCTCACCAGAAAATTTCTTAGTCTACCATCCACTCTAAAATTCACAAAGACTTTAGATTTTCCCGACTGAACTCAAGATTTTATGAATTGGACAGAATGTGCATGTTTTGAAAGAAAAGGGCCTTACTTTCTTAACATTGACATTTTATTATTTTTTTATTTTTTTAATTTTATTTATTTCTGTATGTGGATGAATGTACTGTCTGCATGCAAGTTTGTGCACCTCCGTCGTGCAATGCCGCGGAGGTCAGAAGAGGGTCTCGGATTCCCCTGGAACTGGAGTTCTCCTGGAATTGGAGTTTCAGACGGTTCTCAGCCGCCATGTGGGTGCTGGGGATCGAACCCGGGTCCTCTGTAAGAGCGGTCGGCACTCTTAACCGCTAGGCCATATCTCCAGCCCCAACATTGACATTTTAATCAAGGCTACATTTTCCTGTTAATATCTGTCACTTCTTCTAATTTAAACAAAAGAGATGCCATCATAGGAATCACAGTGCTCTCCTGACTCTCCTTTTGTTCCATTAGTGGTCTCCTAGTACTTTGTGAAAATTACTCTCTTCTGTCAGTTCTAATTCACTGAAACTTAAATATGCCCAACAATAACAGGCACAGCTGACAATTTTCTTTTTTTTTTAACTGTCTCAGTCTCTTGAATTTCACAAACATGAAAGCTTTGTTCATGTTTCCTGTTCTTATCCCTTCTTTCTTTGATGTATGTTAACAATGCTCTTGCCCAAAATGCGAAGACACAGTGATTATCAACAGTCACTAACAATCCATGTTATTTAATATAATGAAAATTCTTATTTGTTATGCTTGTAAAACTTTAATCTGCATTGGCAATGTTGAATACTCTTTCCCTTTGGTTTTCTCCCCTTTTGAGAGTTGTTCTGTACACAAGCCATGTTACCAGAATGTCCCTCAGTGTGAGTTCATGCACTGGGGGCTATTCAGCCTGTCTAGTATCACTCACTTAAAAGAATTATCACTCAGCCTTCCCTCACCCAGCAGTGATCAGCTACCAATAGTTCCTCATCAAAGGTGTAGCTTCCTGACCATTTCCTCAGCTTTAGGCTGGTTTTTGTCTGCCTGCATTTTCATGAGTCTTGGGCATGATGTCATTTTTGCTGTAAATTCATATGAGCAAGGCCCAGGAGCCTGTAAGTCTCTTTCCTTATGGTTATGCACCTCCTCCTCTGGTTCTTATAATCTTTCCACCCCCTCCACAATGGCCCCTGAGCCCTGTGTGGATGAAGTTTAATATAGGAATCCTGTCTAGGACCCACACTCTGCAGTCTCTCGTTCTCTATATTTTGGCTAGTTGTGACCTTTTGTGTTCATCACCTTTTGTTGCATGAGAGTGCTTCACTGATGAGAGTTGAGAGATGCATTGTCTCTACTCCTTATTCCACTATGTTCCATGAGCCTTAGATATACAGGATCCATTGTAGATACAGCATTTAGGATTGGACATCTCACAGATACTTATCTCTGTGTGTGAGCAGTTGTGGAAGTTTTTAAGACTCTATGTTGCAAAAAAAAAGTTTCTTTGATGAGTGGTGACTGGGATACCTGTCAGTAAATATAAAGATCTATATTTAGCATACAGGAAGAAATTACATTAGTCTAGGGATGTGACAGCCTTGGGGTTTTCTCTAAGATCTATGTCCTCTCTAGCCATATGTATTTGTCTATGTTTAGAGTGCCACGTATCTTCCCATTGAATGTGCTTCATGTCCAATTACATAGCTGTTGAATACCCCCAAGATAAAAATTCCTACTACTGCAGCAACAGAGTTTGTTGTATCAGTCTTTGTTGTGGTTTCTAGCCCTTAAAGCCAGGCTTGGGCCATTGATTGAGTTTATCCCCTAGCAGCTTGCATATCGTCTCCCAAAACTATGAGAGATAGTCTTCAGGGAGGAGGCTTCCAGGTCAGTTCCAACTCCATTGCTCCAAGTACTGTGTCTGAAGTATATCCTGTCTTTAGCAATAGGGTCTACGTTCAAGTTCTGGGAGGTTATCAAGAGCTATGGAAATAGACTGCGTAATTTTGGGAATCTCTTTGACTATTCTGACCAACAAATTGAAGGGCGGTTTCTCCTGTTTGGCACTGTGTTTTTTTGTTATACAGCCTTCAGATGTACACATGTGTTCATGTTCAGATATAGTATGTATATTTTTCAGTAGACTTTTGAAAAAAATACTTTTTCCTCTGTTTTTTCACACCACCTAAGCATTATTTTTCTCTCATCTCTCTCAAGATAAATTATCCCCATTTTCTCCATCTCCCTCTTAAGAATACTCCCTCTTCAATGACTATGGAGAATCTGGAAAGTTGCAGGCCCAGAGTCTCTGCAATTCATCTTAGGATAGTGGTCAACTTACAGAAGATGGAACTATAGAAATAGCAATGCTGTGGAAGAAGTTTGCTGAGGAACTGAAGGGTAACCTTATTCTTGGAATTCACACTGACATTTAGAATCTTTTACAATCCTGCTCCTTTGTGAATCCTGGCATTGTCCTTTGATGTCACACAATCTGGGAGGTAAATAAAGGCTGCTCAGAGATTTCAAAAAAATAAAAAAAGAATACTCCCTCTTTTGAGTTAATTCTTCTCTTCTACCTCAATGGTTAGTTGAATAACACTCCCTCTTCCCCTCCCAATTAAATATCCCCCTTTTACCCATTTCACCATTGGGAATACTATCTCCTACTATCCCTGACTCCCAGCTTCGTTTTTTTTAATGGTTTCTTTCCATTTTTCTTGTTCGTGCAGTTCCTTCAAGGTATATATTCACATGTAAGGATTTGGTCCTAAGATACAAAAAATGAGAGAGAACATAGGTCACTGCTTTATCTAAGTCTGTGTTGTGTCCCTTAGTATGACGGTTTTTGGTTCCATATATTTACCTGTGAATTTCACTATTTTGTCTTTCTTTACTGCTGAGTCAAATCTGATTGTATAAATGTACAACATATTCTTTATCAGTTCATCAGTTGAGGGCCACATAGGTTGCTCCCATTTCTTTTTTTTTTATTTTTAAAAAAATTTTATTGAGCATTAGTACATTTCATACAATGGGTTCTAATCAAATGTAGTCCCTCCCATGCCCCAACCCTCCATAGAACTCATGCGTTACATATCCAAGTTAAGCCCTATCTAGTCAAGCTTTTGAACCCAGATATTCTGTGCAAATGCATCCACTGGTCAAGTCAGCACATCTAGAAATATTAAAACGGCATATTCTTCCTCACCCAGAAATAATCAGTCTCTTGTAGTTCTCAGTCCAGGTCCAGTCTCCCACTCATTTCTCTTGCACTATTCTGAGGCCGTGTTTGAATTGGTGTGGGTCCCATGCCTGATGCCAACATTGCTACAAGTTAACATGTGAAAGCTTCCAGTATTTTGTAAGCTTCTGCTTCCCTATGTTCATGCACCAGCCCTGGCCCTTACAATCTTTCCTCCTCCTCTTCTGCAATGATCCCTGAGCCATTGGTGGGTGAGGTTTAATATAGGAGTCCTATCCTGAAATACACACTCTGGAGGCCTCAACTCTTTAAAGCTTGGTTTTGCTGACTTTTTGGACCCCTTGTCAAATAGGAGGTGGCTGAAATTATATGTGTTCAAGTTTGGATCTTCAGTTTTGTTCCATTTGTCTACAGGTCTATTTTTGTGCCAGTACCAGGCTGTTTTTATGACTATAGCTCTGTAGTGTAGTTTGATGTCTGGTATAGAAATCCCCCCTGTATTGCTCTTTTCACTCAGAGTTGCTTTGGCTATTCGAGGTCTTTTGTTATTCCACATGAATTTAAGAATTTTTTTTCCAAGCCTTGGGATTTTAATTGTAATTGCATTGAATTGCTATATTAGTTTGGGTAGAATGGACATTTTTAGTATATTAATTTTTCCAATTCATGAGCATGGGAGGTCTTTCCATTTTCTGATGTCTTCTTCAATATCCTTCAGGAGTTTATAATTTTTGTTGTAGAGAATTTGGGGTTTTTGGTTAGATTTGTTTCTAGGTATTTTATTGTTTTTTGAAGCTATTGTGCTTGGGAAGTTCTCCTTGTACTCTTCCAGTTGCTTGTTGTTGGTGTAAAGAAAGGCTACTGATTTTTCTAGGTTGATTTTGTATCCCGCCACTTTACTGAAACTCTTAATCATTTCTAGGAGTTTTCTGGTGTTTTTAGCATCCTTTAGGTAAACTAACATATCATCCACAAAAAGGTATAGTTTTACTTCCTCTCTTCCAATTAGTATTCTTTAATTTCCTTTTCTTGCCTTATTGCACTAGCCAGTGTTTCAAGCACTATCCTGAAGAGGAGTGGCGACAAGGGCAGCCTTGTTGGGTTCCTACCTTTATGGGGAATCCTTCTAACTTTTCTCCATTTAGGATGATGCTGGCTGTGTGTCTCTTACATATGGCTTTGATTATGTTGAGGAATGATTCTTCCAGTCCAATTCCCTCTAGTACTTTAATCATGAAGAGATGCTGGATTTTGTCAAAGGCTTTTTCTGGATCTATTGAGATGATCATGTGGTTCTTGTCCTTCAGTTCACTTATGTGTTTTATGATAGTTACTGATTTTCGTATGTTGCACCATTCCTGCATCTCTGGTATGAATCCAACTTGATCATGGTGAATGTTTTTTTGATGTGGGTCTGCATATGGTTTGCAAGTATTTTGTGGGGAATTTTTGCATCTGAGTTCATTAATGAGATAGGACTGTAGTTCTCTTTTTTGGTTGTATCCTTGCCTGGTTTTAGTATTAGATTGATGGTGGCTTCATAGAAGAAATTTGGGAGATTTCCCTCTACTTGTATCCTTCTGCACAGTTTGAGTAATAATGGATGTAAGTCTTCTTTAAATGTTTTATAGAATTCTGCTGTGAAACCATCTGGACATGGGCATTTTTTTTTTTAGTTGGGAAATCTCTTATTACATTTTCAATTTATTCATATATTGTGGATCTGTTTAAGCTGTCAATCTCCTCTTGGTTTAGCTTTGGTGATTCCCTAGATTGCAGCTATTCATCCATTTCACTAAGGTTTTCAAATTTAGTAGAGTATAGGTTTTTGAAGTACTCCTGTACAATTGTCTGGGACCTTTTCATTGTCTGTTGTGATATTTCCCCTTTCATCATGGATTCTATTGATTTGGAGTTGTTCCTTCTTTCTTTTGGTTAACTGGGCTAGGGGTCTGTCTATCTTGTTTATTCTCTCAAAAAACCAACTTTTGGATTCATTGATTTTTTGTATTATTATCTTTGTTTCTATTTCATTGATTTCTGCTCTGATTTTTGTTTTTTCTTCCTGTCTGTTACGTTTAGGGTTTATTTGTTGTCTTTCAAGTATTTTTAGCTGCAGTGTTGCAGTGTTAGCTCATTTATCTGTGTTCTTTATGTTTTTGTTTTTATTTTATTTATGTATTTATAATCTGTTTTTTTTTTAATGTGGGCACCCAGGGCTATAAACTTCCCTCTTAGGACTACTTTTAAAGTGTCCCATAGGTTTTGCTGTATTGTACTGTCATTGTTGTTTAGTTCCAGGAATGCTTTTATTTCTTTCTTTATTTCCTCCTTGACCCATTCATTATTCAGGAGTGTGTTGTTTAGTCTCCACGTGTTCATGTAGGTAGCAGGGCTTATCCTGGTGTTGATATTGAGCTTTATTGCAGTATGGTCTGATAGAATGCATGAAATTATTTCAATTCTTTTGTACTTATTGAGGTTTATTCTGTGTCCAAGTATGTGGTCGATTTTGGAGAATGTTCTGTGGGGTGCTGAGTAGAAAGTATTTTCTCTGGTGCTTGGGTGGAATATTTGAAAGATGTTTGTGAGGTCCATTTCCTGTATTGTATTGTTCAGTTCAGATATCTCTCTGTTTATTCTTTGTCCACTTGATCTGTCCAAAGAACTCACTGGGGTATTTAAGTCCCCTACTATGAGTGTGCTGTGGTTAGTCTGTACCTTGATGTCCTGCAGAGTTGAATTTATAAAGGTCAGTGTACAGGAGCTGGGTGCATATATATTCATGATTGTGAGGTCTTCATGGTTAATTTTCCCTTTGATAAGGATGTAATGGCCCTCTTTGTCTCTTCTAATTGCTTCTGCTTTGAAGTCTATTTTGTCTGATACTAAAATAGCAACTCCTGCTTTCTTTTTGGTACCATTTGCTTGGAATATTTTTTTCCATCCTTTCACTTTTAGTTGGTGCCTATCCTTGAGGGTGAGATGAGTTTCTTGTAGACAGTATATTGATGGATTCTGTTTCCTAATCCATTCTCCCAGTATATGCCTTTTGATTGGGGAGTTTAATCCATTAATATTTAAGGTTATAATTGAGAGGTGTGTGTTGCTTCCTTTCACCTTATTATCCATTTGAATTTTTCATCTAGGTTTCTACTACTGCATTTCTGCTTTTATTAATTTCTCTCTCAAGGTGCCTGGAGGTAGTTGCTCCCCTACTCTGTCCTTTGAATTGCTTCAAATATTCTCTGAAGGGTTGGTTTTCCAGACATGTATTCTTTCATCTTGTTTATGTCATGGAAGATATTTCTCTTTCCTTCAACTAGAATCAACATTTTTGCTGGGTATAGTATCCTGGGTTGGCATTTGTAGTTGGTTAGCACTGGAAATGCATTGGTCCACATTCTTGCTTTCATAGTTTGTTATGAAAAGTCACCTGTAATTCTGATAGGTTTCCCCTTATATGTAACTTGTTTTTCTTTTGCAGCTTTCAGAATTTTGTCTTTGTTTTGGGTGTCTAGCATTTTAACTATGTTATGGCAGGGGGATTTTCTTTTCTGTTCTAGTCTATTAGGTGTTCTATGTGCTTCTTGTATTTGTATGGGGTTGTCTTTTTTTAATTTGGGGAATTTTTCATCTATTATTCTGTTGAAGATCTGATCAATACCATTCTCTTGGGGTTCTTCTCCTTCCTCTATCCCAATGATGCACAGGTTTGATCTTTTCATAGTGTCCCACATTTCCTGGTTGTTCCACTCTTCTGCAATTTTAAATTTTCATAGTCTTTACTTTTTATAGTCTTTTACTTTTTAGTTGTTCTGTATTATCTTCTAGGTCTGATATTCTTTTTCTGCTTCTTCCATTCTGTTTCTGAGGCTTTTTCCCATTCTTTCCTTTCATAGTTTCAGATTTTGTATAGAAGTCTTTGATCCACTTAGAGTTGAATTTTGTGCAAGGAGAAAAATAAGGATCAAATTTCTCTTTTGTGTGTGTGTGTGTGTGTGTGTGTGTGTGTGTGTGTTTGAGACAGGGTCTCCCTGTGGCCCCAGCTGTCCTGGAACTTGCTCTGTAGACCAGGCTGGCCTTGAACTCACAAAGATCCGTCTGCCTCTGCTTCCAGAGTGGCAGGATTAAAGACATGCACCACTATACCAGGCAAGGATCAAATTTCAATCTTCTACAGGTGAAGATCCAGTTCTGCCAGCAAATTGAAGATGCTATCTTTCCCCAATATGAATTCTTGGCATCTTTGCCAAATATCATGTGGCTGTAATTCTATATAGTCATGTTTGTGTTATCTATTCTGTTCCATTGATCTGTGTATTTATTTTTGTCTCAGTACCATGATGTTTTTATAACTACAGTTTTGTAATATAACCTGATATTAGGTATGGTGATTTCCCCTGTGGTTTTTTGGCTTAAGATTATTTTGATTATCTGGTGTTTTTTTGTGGTTACATGTGGATTTTTTGAATGATTTTTCTAGCTTTTTCAGTATTTTTATTGGATTCAATTAAATCTGTAATTGATTTTAGTAAGATGTTCATTTTCACAATATTGATAATACCAATACATAAGCATGGGAGATTTTTCCATCGTCTAATGTCTATTTCTTTAAAGATTTGAAATTTTCATTGTAGTGACCTTCAATGATTTGGGCTGGGTTTATTCCTAAATATTTTATTTTGAGGCTGTTATGAATGGCAAGGCTTCCTTGTATGCTATTTATGATTGCTTCTTGTTGGTATATAGACAAGCTACTGATTATTGTAAGTTGATTTTGTAATCTGCTACTTTACTGAAATTATTAATCATTTCTAGCAGTTTTCTTTTGGGATTTTTTGAGTCTCTTTTTTTTTGTCTCTTATATATAATATCATACCATATTCAAATAGAGATAATTTTTAACCTCTTTTTTACCAATCAATACTCCTTTCATTCCCTTCTCTTGTCTTATTTCTCTTGCAACAGTTTCAAGCACTATACTGAAAAGGAGTGGAAATAATAGACAACCCTGCCTGGTACCAGATTTTAAAGGGAATGCTTCCAGTTTTTATCCATTTATAATGGTGTTGAACCCCAAATGTGGCCTTGTTATATATAGCTTTAATGATATTGAATTTTGTTCCCTCCAGACCAATTCTTTCTAGGACTTTAAACATGAATGCATGTTGGATTTTATCATAGACCATTTTTGCATCTATTGATATCATCATGTGATTTTTGTCTTCAAGTCCATTTATAGTTTTATCACATTTATTGACTTATGTATTTTGAACCCTCCCAACATCTCTGGAATAAATCTTACCTGATCATGGTGGAGGATCTTTTAATGTGCAACTGTATGTGGTTTTTGAGTATTTTGTTGAGTATCTTTGCATCTATGTTCATTAAGGATATGGGTCTGTAGTTTTCTTTCTTTATTGTATCTTTCCCTGACTTTGGTATGAGAGTGATGCTGGGTTCATAGAAGGAGTTTGGGAGATGTCCGTCTGTTTCTATTTTTTTTTTTAATAGTTCGAGTAGTATTAATTGTAGATCATCTTTGAATATCTGGTAGAATTAAGCTATGAAGCCATCTGGGCCTGGGCTTATTTTATTTGGGAGATCTGTATTACTGTTTCAATTTTCTCATTTGTTAAGTATCTGTTTAAGCTGTTGATCTTTTCATGGTTTAACTTTGGTGATGACTATTACTCTAGGAATTCATCCATTTCTTTTTGGTTTTCAAATTTAGTAGAATACAGACTTTAACATATTCCCTTACAGTGTTCTGGATTTTTTTTTCTTTTTCGGTGTCTGTTGTGATGTTTCCCATCTCATCTCTGATTTTGTTAATTTGTATTTGCTCTTTCTTTTGATTAGCTGGCCCAAGAGTCTGTCAATCTTGTTTAATCTTTCAAAGAGCCAACTCTCAGATTCATTGATTTTTTTAAATATTGTTTTCTTTTTCTCTTTCATTAATTTCTCCTCTGATTTTTGTTATTTCTTGTAATTTACTTAGTTTGGGGTTCATTTGTTCTTGCCTTTCTAGAGTCTTGAGTTGGGGTGTTAAGTCTTTTACATGTGCTCTGATTTTTTAATGTAGGCACTGAGAGCTGTAAATTTTCCTCTTAAGGGTGCTTTATATTAAAAATGAATGGGTATGGGGCAGGGCAGCCTTGCCTAGTTCCTGACTTTAAAGGGAATTTTTCTAATTTTTCTCCATTTAGAATAATGTTGGCAGTGGGTTCATTGTATATAGCTTTTATTATGTTAAGAAATGTTCCCTACAGTCCAAATCCCCCTAGGACTATCTTCACTCTTTTGCTTGAAATGCTAGCTAGTGCAATAAGACAAGAAAAGGAAATTAAATGAGTACTAATTGGAAAAAAGGTCCAACTATCCCTTTTGGCAAATGACATGATAGTTAACCTAAGGGATGCCCAAAACTCCACCAGGAATCTCCTAGAAATGATTAACTGTTTCAGTAAAGTGGCAGGATATGAAATGAACCTAAAAAATCAGTAGCATTTCTTTATAACAATAATAACTAATTGGAGAAGGAATACAAAAGAGATCTTCCCATTCACAATGGCCTTAAAAAATAAAATATCTAGGAACAAACTTGACCAAAGACACTAAAAATCTCTACAATGAAAATTACAAATCCCTGAAGAAGGAGATTGAAGAAGTCGCCAGAAGATGGAAAGAACTCCCATGCCCATGGGTTGGAAGAATTAATATAGTAAAAATGGCCACCCTTTCCAAAGTAACATACAGATTTAATGCAATCCCAATTAAAATCCCCATGAGGTTCTTCACAGATCTAGATTTAAAAATCCTAAAAATCATGTGGAAAAAGAAAAGACCCCAGACTGCCAAAGCAACCCTGAGCAAAAACAGCAATGCAGGGAGGATTACTATATTAGACTTCAAACTATATTATAGGACTATAGACACAAAAATAGTTTGGTATTGGCACAAAAACAGACCCATAGATCAATGGGAAAAAAAAAAAACTAAAGATCCACAGGGCTGGAGAGATGGCCTAGTGGTTAAGAGTGCCAACTGCTCTTGCAAAGGCCCCAGGTTCGATCCCCAGCACACATATGGTGGCTGAGAACCATCTTTAACTCCAGTTCCAGGGGAATCTGACACCCTCTTCTGACCTCTGAGGCATTGCATGACATGGGTTCACAAACCTACATGCAGACAATACATTCAAACACATAAAAAAAATAAAAAAATAAAAAAATTAAAGATCCAGACTTGAGAACATGCAATTTAGCCACCTCATATTTGACAAAGGGGCCAAGAAGACTCAAGGAAAGAAAGACAGTATTTTCAGCAAATGGTGTTGGCAAAACTGGATCACCATTTATAGAAGAAAAAAATTAAACCCCTACATCTCACCCTGTATAGAAATCAACTCCAAATGGCTCAAAGACCTCAATGTGAAACACAAAACTCTGAAAATGATAGAAGAAAATGTTGGCAATAACCTACAAGACATAGGTGTAGGGAAAGACTTTTTAAACCAAACAGCAGCTGAACAGGAAAGGTCAACAATTGACAAGTGGGACTTCATTAAACTCAAAAGCTTTGGTACAGCAAAAGAAATAATCAAGGAAGTGAAGAGAAAACCCACGGAGGAGGAGGAAACCTTCATCCGTGATACATCTGACAGAGCATTAACATCCAGAGTATATAAACTAAAAAACAAAGGGGCAAGAAAACAAATGACCCACTCAAAAGCTGGAGTAAAGAGCTAAAGAGACTTCCCAAATGAAGAAGTAAAGATGGCTGAGAAGCATCTTAAAAAGTGTTCAACATGCCGGGCGTGGTGGTGCACGCCTTTAATCCTAGCACTTGGGAGGCAGAGGCAGGCATATCTTTATGAGCTCAAGGCCAGCCTGGTCTACAGAGTGAGTTCCAGGACAGCTGGGGCTACTTGGAGACCCTGTCTCAAAAAGGCAAAAAAAAAAAAAAAAAAAAAAAAAGTTCCACCTGACAATAATTAAAGAAATGCAAATAAAACCACTTTAAGATATCATGTCCCCACCCCCCCACCCCCCCCAGTAAGGCTGTTTTATGATCAAGGAAACAAAAAATACCAAATGTTGGAGAATGTAGGGAAAGGGGAACACACTCATCCACTGCTGGTAGAAAGTAAACTCATGCAACCCCTGAGAACCGTCTGAAACTCCAATTCCAGGAGAACTCCAGTTCCAGGGGAATCCGACACCCTCTTCTGACCTCCGCGGTGTTGCACGATACGGGTGCACAGACCTACAAGCAGACAGTACATTCGTACACATACAGAAATAAAAATAAAAAAAAAAAAAAAAGGACTCCAGATCTTCAACTTTGCCATCCAGTCTTGAGAATCTGTTTTCTGTTTCATTCATTCTGCTTGTGAGGCTTTCTGCTTTTGTTTCCAATTGGTTTATTGAGTTCTTCAATTTCAGGCATATTTGTTTTTTTTCTCACTATTTGTATTTCTTTTGCGAATTCAAATTTCAAGTCATAAATTGTTTCTGCTATTTTATTTAGCTGCATATCAGTATATTCCTGAGCTTCTGTCACAAATTCATTGAATTGTTTTGTCTTTAATTGTATTGTCTTTAACTTCTTTGATCTTGTTTATAATTGTTCTTTTAAATTCTCATTCCAGCTGTTCCTTGGAAGGGTTCTCAATATAGTACACTTCAGAGTCCTTGTTTTAGGGTAGGGCAAGACTGTCTGGCAGATCAGTTGCCAGGGGAAATGGGGTCTGTGGTCATCTGAAGGGGGACTCAGTCTCTTTCTTACACTAGGGTGGTTGTTTAGTCAGGGTTAGGGAGTTAATCTAGAGATAAAAATTAATGCCTGCATGGATCATAGCCTGGGTGAGAATATGCTACCCTTTCTTTCCTATTGTGAAAATAATAGCAACAAACATGGGGGCAGAAGTATGTCTGTAGTAGGATGAGTCATTGGGTATATGCCAAGGAGTGGTATAACCAGATCACATGGTAGATTCATTTTTAGTTTTTCCAGAGTCCTCCACACTGCTTTCCATAGTTGTTGCACAATTTATAATCCTATCAGCAGTGAATGAGCATTCACCTTTCCCCATATCCTGCCAGCACTCAGTATTATTTATTCTCTTGATTTTAGCCAGACTTACAGGGTTAAGACAAAATGCAAATCAAATTGGATTTTTTAAGACCATGTTGTTTTTCTTTAGCTCTAATAGTATAGATATTGAGCATGGAAAAGAGATAATTTGACTAGCATTGCTGCTTTGCTGACATTTTGAATGATGTCAGAGATTGCAAAGAAAGACAAAAAAATAGATTATAATTGTAGAAGAAGGATGCATGTGGTCACCAAGATAGTTAAAAAGAACATTTCAGCAGATTGTTGGTTCTGGTGTGTTTTAAGGATTATTTGAAAGACTGGAATAAGTGGTGAGAATAAGTAGTTGTTAAATGCTCAGCCATGCATCAGATGTCTATATCATCTCCCAAGCTCAGGGACTATTGTGAGAGAAGCTGAAAGAACATAAGCTTGGAGGTAGAAGTTGTGTAGTGTGAGATACTGATTTTAGGCAAGAAGTAGCCATTGCACTCTTGAGCTCATAGAAACTAGAATCATCTGCACAAGATCTACCACAATACCAAAATCCATCATGAAGGGAGGAGGAGCTCACTTCCTGAAGGATGTATATGAATCTAAATGGCTGGTGGGGGATTAAGAGACACTTCAGCAGTGTAGTCACTGGAAGGGAGCCCATGCCTCTATAAACAACCCTCTTTACCCATCCTCTTATAAGTAATCCTAATGAAGCTCAATGAATCAATTTTAAAAAGATGTGAAAATAGAAGAGGAGCAAGTTGGAAAGAGGAAAGGGATCTGTGGAGAGGGAGCAGGGAGATTTTGGGGGATGATTATGATCAGAATACAAGGTATACAAGTATGAAAATGTCATAAATCCATTAGGTATATTGTGTATAATAATATCAAAAAAGACCAAAAATTGTCACATAAGGTCAAACCACTATTTTAGAGACATCTTTCTATTTGCTATTGAGCCACATATTCCACAGAAACTAACCTGATGAGAATTTTCATTGGTATAATATATTGTAATTTTCAAGTATTTGTTTTCCCACAATAATACTTCAGGAGTGTTTGGTAAATTTCATTCAAAATGATCATCATAAATATAATCTATGGGGCTGGAAAGATGGCCTAGCAGTTAAGAGAGCTGACTGCTCTTGCAGAAGACCCGGGTTCGATCCCCAGCACCCACATGGTGGCTGAGAACCGTCTTTAACTCCAGTTCCAGGGGAATCTGACACCCTCTTCTGACCTCAGCAGCATTGCACAACACGGGTGCACAAGCCTACATGAAGACAATACATTCATACACATAAAAATAAATAAAAATAAAAAATCTAAAAACAACGGCTTAACTTGAACAATCTAATGACAAAATTAATTACACAAACACTGTAACCATGAGAATAAGATAAAGAAAAACTAATCTGTAACCAAAAGGATTTTAAAAACCAAATGGATTAGACAATCATATAATTACTAACTATACCAGAAAAAATCTTTGTGATATGATACCTTGCTTTAATGATTCCATGCATGCTACTTCGTCTTCTTGTTGTTTGGAAAGAAATCCTGACATAAACAATTTAAAAGTAGGAAAGATTTATTTTAGCTCACTTTATTGAAAGTTTCTCTCTCCTGTTGCTAGAGTTTGTTGAGTCAGTCTATGGAGAGCAAAATAGTGAAAGCATGTATAGGAAGAGAGGAGGAGGCCAGGTAGTAGCGAGAAGATAGGAAAGCTCCTGGACAAGGTATACCTTTAAGAGATAAGGTAATCAGTGGATAGATAAGCCAATATGTCCTGTTGATTGAACGTAACTTCCAAGTTGCCACA
Source organism: Rhizomys pruinosus (assembly GCA_009823505.1). Classification (NCBI taxonomy): domain Eukaryota; kingdom Metazoa; phylum Chordata; class Mammalia; order Rodentia; family Spalacidae; genus Rhizomys; species Rhizomys pruinosus. The sequence goes on from VZQC01011712.1 coordinate 69,308, forward strand.
CTGAAAGAAGGTTAATTTTTTTGTGTAAAACAAGTCAAACTTTGCCAGGTAGTCTTGAGTATTACACACAGTATCACACTATTCCTATGGCACACAGGAGATTTTAATCTAAAGTCTAAATATTTAAACAGAATTCTGTGAAACACATTATAATCATATTTCCCCATTTATATAGGGTTGCATTGGACAAGAGGGGGTCTAAAAGTACATTGAATATAAATTAGGGCAATGTTGTATTTCATGGAACAAACACCAAATTAGTAAAGAAAAATATTGGCAATTTTTCTAAACAAGACAGGAAAATAAATTTATAGAATTTATTTACACTAGCTATGAAAATTATAATATAAAATATCCTCATAATAAATTTTCTTATTTCTCTGAAAAAAAAAAACAAAAAAAAAAAGAGATAAGGTAATCTTCACTTAATGTAGTTTCCAGAAATTTCTTAAAATAGTAACATTAGCAGGGGAATAAGCTTGTAATACTTAGTCTAAAACAGGAAATTATCTGATTAAAGTGACCCACATATAATATAAAGATTGCTAAAGAATGAGGCATGGGCCCAAACTCAGATGAAAAGCTTTTGGCAATGTAGATCAATCCAGAAAATTGAGAAACTTTTTGTCCTGGAGTCAAAAGTCAGAACCAAAAACAAGGAAGATGAAAATATGTGCACATATGTGTGCTGTGTGTATAAATGTATGTAGGCATATCTATGACACAGAATTCTGTTTTTAATGCAATCATAAAAACACATCTCTTCATTTATATAGTTTGGGCAGCTCTTCAATCTTACCATACATTTTCTTTTATCATCACATTTTGGGGGGAATAGGACTGCATTCAAATTAAGTGAAAAATTAAAAGGGAAAAGAATAGTGATGATCACAACTCACTTTAGAATGAAATATTTGCTAAAGAATACTGGAAAATAATTGTAATTAATTTTTAATTCAATTCAGTGAAATATAATTCTTATCTTTTCAAAAGAGGTTTGCGACGAGTTAAGGAGCCCGGCTATTTGTGAAAGAATAAAACTACCATCACAAAGATCATACTTTATTCACTTCATCCTTGGGAAGATGTTGGAGGCATTAGGAGCAGTACCTTTTTATATCCTTGGGTGGACATTCATTTATGACAGTGTTCCCACACACTCATCTGGCATCTATCTTGGCAAGTTCCTTTTCCTTCTCTAATAGATTTGACTTGTTTTGAATATTTGTTAGGCTTCTGCATCTCAATGTGTATATTTTACTGCTATAGAAGAACAGTTTTTTCTGTAATTATCTGTTGTACTTAGTAGTAACAACTTGACCAACCTCAAAATCACATTGAAGTCAAAATTACGAGGACCTAAGTGAAATTTGGAATTTCTACACAAGGATCTGAATGTCACAGAAATTACATATAGAAAAATGCCTATGCTTTAAGTGGCAAAATTCTGTTTGTCTCTGTCTCTCTGTAATTGTCTCACTGTCTCTGTCTCTGTATTGAGAGGCAAAGAAAAAGAATAGAGTAGCTGAACAGCTGGATACAGTGTAGTTGTCCCACTTATAGTGTTTTGTGCAAACCATGTCCTGTAAGTAAGTAAACCTTGATATATTTCCAAATAATCTGTCTTAATGAAACTATTCTGGTCCCAGTAGTCCTTCTTTTAACACAGGGACAACTGAATATTATGCTTGGATAAAAATAAAATAATATTCATACTTAATGTAGCAGCTAAATGTATCAAATGACTCAAGAGTAAGGCAGAAGAATTATGAGTTCAAAGCCATCCTTGGATACATAGCAAGTACCAGCCCAGTCAGAGCTATATAGAAAGACTATGTTTCAAAGAAAACAGTAAAACAAGTAAATAGCAACATGCACTGAAAGCAGTATAATTTTATATCCAATGTAAGAAAACCTTCTCAATACACTAAAATAAAATTATTCATATTTATGTTTATTTTTACAAAAATATTTGGGATTTATTGCCTTGATCAAGATTGGTAGCTAACACCTGTTTTAGTTCTGCTGATCAGCAATGAAGACCAATATTTCAATAATGAAAAGAAGGCAGACTATATTGCCACTTCCTCTCTTCCTGGCAGCTGAAGTGAAGGATGCAAATGATATGATGTAAAGGCATCCTCCTGCTCTAGTAACATATTAAAGGAAATATACACAAAAACTGAATTTGCATTAAATATATATTAAAAGGATATAATTATGTTTAAAAATAAGCAATCTGAGTTTTTAATATTTCCTTAGTAGATTATGCTACCTGGTTGTTTGTCAGAGACTAGTCAAGATGGTTCTAGGATGATGTTATTGATATGGTTGACATTCACAGTCAGTAGACATTGAGTAAAGCACATAACCTTCATGATACAGAGAGGCCTCATTACTTAATAAACAGCCCTAACAATGCAGACTGTGAGGGTTCCTGAAGAAACAGCAATTCTACCTCGGGACTGTAATATCAGTTCTTCAGTTTCCAAACTTCTAGCCCTCCCTACAAATGTGGGATTTGGAAACAATACCACCATGTTCATAAAATTGAGTTCTCTCTCTCTCTCTCTCTCTCTCTCTCTCTCTCTCTCTCTCTCTCTCTTTCTCTCCTTTCTCTAATATAGAATGCTGTGAAAAGTTTTCAGAAACAATACATATAATTCAGCTGTTTTTTTCATATGACAAAGTTGGATTGTGAAGTTGTATTTATTTTCAAGGTTTTGCGGAAGCAGCATTACTACTGGGATACGGTGTGGGTTATGCAGTAGGAGCATCACAAATTTCACCCACCAAAGAACATTTTTCTCTAAAGTAAGCCATTTTATTTCCTTCTCCTTTTAGTTTACATTGTATAAAATGTCTGCCACATACATTCTGTAGCTCATATATAATATATATTTAATTTGTAATAAAGTTACTTTAAAAACATATGCAAATGTGATATGTACATGTATAAACATAAGTGGACATAAAAGTATGTATTCTTACTCTTTTAACTATATGTAAAGCCATTACTCATTACTTATCATGACAAGCTCACTAATGTTTCATGTTTTGGGTTGTAAGAATGTAAGTATCATATTCATGTTAATTATAGAGTAACATGCTATGAACCATGTGCACATTGATATCTAGAATTATTTTGTCTTATGACATTAAAGATATATAACCACCTCCTGTCCCTTGGCCCCTTGTTCATGAAAATTGATGACAACTATTACTCTTGAGGCAGTGTAGGACTTAACTCAGCTACCTCTACAGCAATGGAAAATAGTGATTTATCCATTAACTCTTGGTAATCTTGGATTGAAGTATGATGACACTCAGGTTAACATAAAATTTGAGGTGATTCTGACCTACTTTCTGGACTGAGCACAGAGTTTTTGCCAGTCAAAGCTGAGAATTTCTTATATTATGGGGATGCAAAATGCTGAGCCTAAATGACGCAAAAAGACACCCACATTTTCTACTACAATGTTCTGGATTTGAATTGCAAATAAAATTGGATTAATATAATCCCATAGTTATTTAATATGTAATCACATTTATTGTAGTCCAAGTGTTGTTTCTTTTGAAGAAGCAGAGAAAAGGACAGATAGGATCCTACATTGTCTTCTCTTAGACACTTCCCCCCAAAATAAATAAATAAATAAATAAATAAATAAATAAATAAAAAGAAAGCTATATAAAAAAAAGAAAAGCTATCTATGCTGTTGACTACCTTTACAGGAGCTAAGGAAGCCAGGCGATATAGATCATAGGACCTGGCTTTTGTATAATAGCAAGGAAAGTTTCGTTAAAGAGTAAGAGGTAAGAAGGAAGGAATGATTTGCTCTTATTTTTATTCTCCACAAACTTCAGCAATGCAGCATAGACAGACAGATTTCCAACTTGTAGGGAGAATTCCAGACCAGGTGTTTATTTCTTCTAGGTGGAGATGCCAGGTGGAGATAGCAACCTAGTCCTCAAAATTCTGTTTAAGCTAAGGTTACTTGTGGCTGACTGCACATGCCTTAAACCATGAGTCCTTCACAGCCTTAGGTAGCCTGTAGCTGTGTAGCTTTTAGCCCATTCCAAAGCATTGCTGATATTGGAATGGTTTGAGTTCAGGGTGTGACTCAGCATTGTATCGTTGGTGACCACTGGATTAGCCATGCTATTCCTCTCCAAACAGGCATGCCAGTTCAGATGGAGTAACTCCTTGAGGGAAGAAAGGGAAGACTTCTATTACTTATGTATGTAGGAAACTGAACTAGTCACTCTAATGGATTTGCTTCAAGCCAGACAAAATCTCAAAGTACCAGACCACAGGCTAGTGACTGTAGACTAGGTACCTAGGCATATTTTTGAGACAGAGAGAAATGTGAAGTAACAGATTGCTCTTTTGAGATATATCTTTAAATTTTACTATACAATATATAAGCTGCAGGTTTGGAAAAATCTTCCATTTGCCTCTAGTGCAGAGACATACATTGTACCAATGCGGGCTCTTGAAATCCCTAAATCTATGGTGTGTACTAGTGTTTAGCTAGCAGAATGAATCCAGGCTCAGAGAAAATAAGCACCTTGATTAAAATTTCTTGAGAGACTTTTACAAAGACAATCATGTTAAGAAACCTGGAAGAGGGCCATCAAGATGTGTCACTGGGTAAAGATGCCACTAAGCTTGAAGACCTGACTTTGATCCCCAGAACCCAAGTGCTAGAAAGTACCAACTCCTTCAAGTTGTGCCATGACCTCTACATATATATACACAAACACACAGAATAAAAAATTAAAAACAAGACTGAAATAAATGTGTAATATTTCAATGCAAACATGTTTCACACAAAAACTTGCACTGAAAAACGTCAATAACAATCTAAAATAAGGCAAGAGATTCTACCTTTATGATAACCAATATGAGTGAACTCTTTAAAATAGCTCTTTTAAGGAAACCCAATGGGTTTTAAGAAAATACAGAGGGCTGGTAAAATGGTTCAGCTGGGAAAAATGTCTGCCATCAAGTCTGAAAATTGAACTCAATCACCAGATCCACATGGTGGAAGGAGAGAATTGAGTCCTTTGTTTGTCTTCTGATCTCTACACATGCACCATGGAACATAAGCACGCCTCTCCCTGACACACAGACACTGGTATACACACACACACACACACACACACACGCACACATGCATAGACACAGACACACACACAGATGAGAGAGAGAGAGAGAGAGAGAGAGAGAGAGAGGTGGAATATAAAAATGTAACAAGAAAACACAAAGAAATTATTTAATATTCTAGGAGAGAAATTTAACATGAAAAATAAAAACAAGGTTTTAACTTGAGTTGCAAAATATACAAAGTGAAATTAAGGTATTCAATAGCAGAATAGATCATATGAAAGAAAGAACTAATAAGCTTGATGTAGGCTATTTGAAAATACACGGTGAAAAATAAAAGTGAACAAGTTAGAATGTTTGTAGGGAATTTGGGAAATACTAAAAGAGAAAATCTTCAGATTATTAGAATTCAAGAGAGACTTGGAATTGTCAAATGTATAGAAAGAATACCTGGGGCTGGAGAGATGGCCTAGCAGTTAAAAGCGCCGACTGCTCTTGCAGAAGACCCGGGTTCGATTCCCAGCACCCACAAGGTGGCTGAGAACCATCTTTAACTCCAGTTCCAGGGTAATTCGACACCCTCTTCTGACCTCCAAGGCATTGCACGAAACAGGTGCACAAACCTCCATGCAGGCAGTACATTCATACCCATAAAAAATAAATAATTTTTTTAAAAAAAGAAAGAATACCCAAAAAAATAAAAATTGCTAAAATCCAAAGGACCCAAATGTTAAGGCACAGAAAGAAAAACTGTCATCTACCAGATTACATTCGGCCAGTCTATCTAAAATATGCTGTAACCAAACCTTTAAATATTAAAAGTGAAGAATATATTCTCAAAGCAAGAATAGAAAAGAAATAAGACACAAGAGAGTCCAGATTTACCCAATAGCACACTTCTCTGCAGAACTTAAACTCTATGAGTGTATAACAGAATTTTTATAGCATTGAAAAAAGTATCCTTTAGATTGTTTCAGAAAATTTAAATATTCAGAAAAGTTATTACTAGAAATTCAGCAAAGTTAACAAACCTTTTAAAACAAACAACAAAAAAAAAAGAAAGCTGAGGGAATTTATCACAAGCAGATCTATTCTACAAGAAACTCTAAAGTAATTCCTCAAAGAAACATTAGTAGGGAAAAAATTGAAAATTAAAAAAAAAATGTACAGGGGAGAGTAACATAATTCTGGAATGCTATGATACTTGTTTTTTTTTTTTTTCTTTTTTTCTTTTTTAAACATGGAACACTTCACGAATTTGTGTGTCCTCCTTGCGCAGGGGCCATGCTAATCTTCTCTGTATCATTCGCAATTTTAGTAGATGTGCTGCCAAAGTGAGCATGATACTTTTATTAAACATATGCATGAAACATTCACATTCTTAGAATGAACACTAGAAGCAATGAAATATATAGAATTATATGGAATCAATGAAGCAATGATATGCTAATATGTTAAATGTAGGTGATACAGTAGAGACTGCCTGCAAAAATACAAAATGTGGAGTGGCAAGCTTTGATAAGTGACAAATTAGAAGTTTCCTCTCTGTGACTCTGAAAATGAGTTGGTAACAAAGAGAGTCTATATCATGAGAAGAGACAAAAAGAACATCAGGAACCGAGAAAAAGGCAACAACAGAGCTATGAGCACAGAAAATTCTTGCCTATGCCTTTACCTTGCAGTGGGTTCAGATTTTCAGGCCTTGGAGTAATGTCTTGATCCATTTTTATTGATTTTTTTAGGAAAAGAGAAAAAAAAGATCTAGTTTCCTTCTTTTACATATGGATATCTGCTTTTCCCAGCACGGGTTTTTATAGAGGTTGTCTTCTTTAATATACTTTCCCATGTGCCCAAAATTTGATGGTTCTTGTTTCTCTGTCATCTATTCTATCCCTGTGCTTTACATGTCTGTTTCTGTGCCACTGGCCTGTAGTTTGTGTTACTATGGATCTATCTATAATATATTTTTTTAAATCAGGTATTGCGATATCTCCAGAATTGCTTTTTTTCCCCCCAACTCTTTAGCTTTTCAGAGAGTTTGGTTTCTCCATCTAAATTTTAGGAATTTTATCCTAGTTCTGTGAAGAATGTGTTTGGACTTTGAGAAGTATTACATAGACTCTTTGAAAAAATTTCAGAAGTATAACAATTAATTAATAATTGATCAATCAATTTTAATTCGTAAACCTGGGAAGTCATTCCATCTTCTAGTGTCTTCTGTTATTTTCTAATGTTTTATGGTTTTCTATCTTCTAGTAGTTTTTATATATTTTATTATAGTGGGATTTTACCTTTTTTCATTAGGTTTATTCCTAGGAACTTGCAACAGTGAATGAGATTCTTTTCCTGATTTCTCCCTCAATATGTTTGTTACTGGTTCTAGGAAAGTTGCTGCAAATTTTATATTTTGCTATTTTGCCCATTATGTTTCTTATCAGCTCTAAGTTTTCTGGTGGAGTCTTTAGGGTCTTTTAAGTATAGAGTCTTATCTTTAAATATAATTTATTCCTTCCTTTCCTATTTTTCACTCCTTTCTGTCTCTCTCACCTGATTGCTCTAGTGAAGACTTAAAATACTCTATTGAGTAAGGGGGCAGAGAGTTCACTTTTTTCCTTGACTGTAGGGGGAAGTGCATTCAAATTTTCCTAATTTAGCATAGTGTTGGCCATAGACATGGTAAACATCCTGTGTTATAATGAAGCTTGATCATTCTGTTCCTAGTCTCTTTAGGGTTTCTAATTATATAGAAGTGTTGAGTTGTTCCCAAGGCCTTTTTTTTTTTTTTTTTCATCTATTAAGGTGTTTGTGGGAAATTTCTCTTTGATTCTATTTATGTGCTATTTTATTATTTCTAATAATAATAAAATTCAAAGTAAGGTAAACTTCCTTCATAGTTATAGTTTTTCTTCTTTTACATTCTAACATATTCTCTGGTTTATGTTTCTAAGTCAAGATCACATTTTTACAGTCCTTAAATTTTATTGTGTTTTACTAATTTCTTTAAGCACCCTCCTTGGACTCATTGATTGGTCTTTATCAAATATCAAACACTATTTTCTTTTCTTTTTTTTTTTCTTTTTTTTTTTTTTTGTCTTTTTGAGACAAGGTCTCTCCCTTTAGTCCCAGCTTGCCTGAAGCTTGCTATGTAGACCAGGCTGGCCTTGAACTCCCATAGATTAGCCTGCCTCTGCATCCCGAGTACTCGGATTAAAGGCGTGCACCCTGCACTTGACATAAGGACTATTTTCACAAAATTACCCTTCCAGGTAAATTTGGTGCTCTGATAATAATCAGGGCACTTAGATTGCATAGGAAAATTGTTATCTTTCCACAAATGAAAACAGCATTCTGTACTATTTTCTCTCTAGTATCTCATTTTGCTCCTCAAAAGTTTTATTACACTCTTTATTAAGTGTTTATCACAAAAGTGATTTCAAATATGTCGTTAAATGTTGTATCTTATAATTATTGTAGCTTTTAGTTTTCTGATCAATTATTTGTAGCACTGAAAAATCTTTTTGTTTCAAACTATATTTGATAAAATATGATCACCCTTCAAAATTTTGGATTGTGTCATGTTTGTTTTAAGTTTTGCATTTAGTTGAGGACTCAGCTTTTGTAGATACACTGTCACACACACATTTGAAATAATTGTCATATGTAATACAATAGGCACAAAATATATAACTGGATCAAAAGTAAGAAAAATAAACTTTTAAAAATAAGCAGCAATGAGCCAGGGCAGAGATACATACATGTAATTCCAAGTGCTTTTGAGTCTGAAGCCAGGCAGCAGATAGTGACATTGTTTCAAAAAAACATTTATAGGTGGTAGGGAGTATGCATTTCAGTGACAGAGCCCTTGATGAACATATGCAAGACTGTGGGTTTAATCCTTAGTACTACAGTAGATAAAGAAGCCATAAATGGATAAATAAGTAAGAGAAAAAGAAGTAGCTCTCATGGATGTGACACACATTAAGATATGACAAATGGATAGTAGATGTAAAGACTGCAATCTTTAGTCACTGTGGATTAATACTTACATCCTTAAATAATGACATTGATAAGGAGTTGTCCCACCAGTGAGTAACACTGAACATTTGTATATTTTATAAAAGTCTATGAACGAGTACTCATGATGCCTTGTGGCAACAGAGTCACCTGTATGGAAAAAACGCTTCCAAAATAAGCTCATGTGGTTGTAGCTATTTTCTCCACAATGACTAGTTGGCAAGAGTTTTAAATGTGTGTGGAGCTGAAATTGTCTTCTTAAATGTTCCAAAATAACTTAAAAGGATGAAAATTCTCCACAGGGTGGCCTGGCTTATGTGAAAGAAGATAAAATTAACACATTCCAGTAGAGGGTCTTTCACATCCCCATCCTATCTTGCCTACTGGGAGAGGCAAAGTGAGTGCAAAATAACCTTTCAGAGAAAACCAAAGACAGATTATCAAAAGGTCCTACAGAAAAATTAGGAAGATCACCAAAACATCATCAAGTCACACCAAAACATAAGAAAATTTAACAAGGGGTTTCAAATTATATGTGACTTACAGAAAAGATGCTATGATAAAGATCAATTGTGCAACTTAAAGTGCTGGGCTTCTTGCCATAGATCTCCAGGGACATGGTTTAAAGGAGCAAGTATGATTTTAAAGTCGAGGTAAAACCTTATTTTCAAAATACACAATTTCTAATGTAGAAAAATTGAAAGAGAAACAAACAAGAGTATTTGCTACTCCAGTCATGTCAGTGAAAAGGAAAGAAAAATTAAGCACTTACAAGACCTAAAATAACAAATAACTGAAAACTAACAACTAACCATTGTCAGCAATACCAAAATTTAAGAGTAATAAATTACAATTTCCCCTTCTTTCTCCTTCTCTCCTCTCTCCAGTTGTGTTTTTTAAAAAATAAAATATCCTAAGTTGAATTTTTTTTTTATTTTTATCTTCAAGTGAAACAGAACATGAGCGTTATGGCTTGCAGAGAGTTTGGTGGTGTGGCTTTTTTGGTTTGGGCATAGTTTCATGGTGTACATTTGTACCATTCTTATTTTTTCCACATTCCTTACCAGGTAAGTAAAGAAACAATTCATCATAATAATTTACACCCTCAGCCCCCATTCTTAAAACATGGATAAGATACATTTCTTTATGAATATGCTTCTTTTACTGGTATTCCTCTGTAACAGATAAATAGCATCTCTATAGAGGCATAGAGAATCTATTCAAGGAAATTGTAGTAGAAAAATCTCCCAAATCTAGATAACGAAATAGATGACCAAATAGAAGAAAAAAATTAAACCCTAAGCAAGTATGGTATGAGAAGAACCCCTCTGTAACATATAGTCAAAATTTCAGAAATATGGGACAAAGAACAAAATTAAAAGCTGCAGAGAAAGACCAACTCACCTATAATGTCAAGTGCACTACAAGTGCATTAGGTCTCTTATGCACGCATTCCAAGAGCCAGGAAATAATAGTGATACACTTCAACCCTTAAAGGTAATTAGGGGCCCATTAAGATGGTTGTATTTAACAAAACTATCTTTGAAAATTTTCTGGAGAAATGGGGACATTTTAATATTAGCACAAACAGGTAATTAATTTATGACCACCAACCCAGCACTGCACAAAATACCTCAAGAAATAGTATGCAAAAAAATAAAGGCAGTATTGATAATGAAAACATAGGAAAGATTATATTTCATAGGAGGAATAAATGAACAAAGGAGAGCCAGGAAGCAATTTATCATTTCTAGCACAGTAAACCAGAAAACTCCTAGTATTTATAAAAAAAGAACATGCTGTCATTAAAAACACTGACCAAAACCAACTTGGGGAGTAAAGGGTTTATCTCAGATTACATCTCCCAGGTCACAGTTCATCACTGAGGGAAACCAAGGCAGGAGCTCAGAGAAGAAATATGAAGCAAAGACCATCATTGAGGTATGGTGCTTACTGGCTTGCTCCTTTAGCCTGTGCTGAGACCACCTTCTCAGGCGTGGCATTGCCCACAGTGGACTGGGCCCATCCATATTATTCCATAATCAAGAAATTGCCCCACAGATGGCCACAGGCCAATACCATGGAGGTGATTTTTCAATTGAGAGTCACTCTGCACAGGAGCATCAAGTTGACAGCTTCAGCTATCTAGTACAATATTCCAAACTAGTATTTCTAAAACTAGAAAATCTAGAAGAAACTGATATATTCCTAGACACATATGACTTACCATATAGGTATGAGGAATGCAAGCAGATGCATAAAACAATGAATTTCATATAATAAAATTCTGCCAATAAAATCAAAGGACCAAATGGATTCACTGCTGGGGGAAATTTTACCAAATGTTTAAATTAATCAATTTAACCCCAATGATGCTAAAACACTATCAAGCTATCAAGCTCATTTATGAAGACATTGTTACATTGATATGCAAGTGTATAATGACATATTAGAGAACAAAACTATAGATTACTTCCTGCAAAGAATATAAACACAAAAATTCTCAATAAAATTCTTGTTAATTGGATTCAAGAATACATTAAGGTCATAGAGCATGACAAATTTGGTTTCATTCCAAGCCCGAATAGTTCAACATATGCAAATCAATGAATGTAAGATGAATGTAAGATGGCATGTAAGCAGGCTTAAAGACGGAAATTATGTGACTGTCTCAGTAGATGCAGAAAAGGTTTTTGGCAAAGATCATTAGCCATTCTTAATGAAATTCCTACAGAATTTAGGAATAAATTGAACATAAACCTGAAGATTATATATATATATAATCAATATATATATGTGTGTGTGTGTGTGCTCAGCCTACAGCTGGCATCATAGTCAATGAGGAAAAACTCAGAGCATTCCCCCTAAAACCTGAAATAAGACAAGGTTGACTTCTCTTCATTCATATTTACAACAGTGCTCAAAATTTCAGTAAAAAGAAATAAGACCAAAGAAAAGAATGCAAATGATACAAACATAAAATATAGGTCAAATTATCACAATTTGCAGATGACATAATCTTGTAGTAATGCAAAGCAAAAGATATCAAAAGAGAATTCTTAGACATGAGGAACACTTTCAACAAATCAACATGCAAAATCTGTACTTTTTCTACATGTTAATAAAAAATTTTACTAAGAAATCATGGGGGAAAATATCACGTTCACAAAAGTTCCAGTAAAACTAATCTATAAATAAAGAAGTAATATTTCTACAATTAAATCTTGGAAACATTGAAGAAGTTTAAGAAGACACTAAAAAGGGAAAGACTTCCCATGATTATAGATTAGCAGAATTAATTTGTGAAAATGGCTGTATTGCTGAAAGCAATCTACATATTCAATACAATCTCCATCAAAATGCCTGTGACCTTCCTCACAGAACTAAACAATTCTAAAATTCATATGGAAGCACAAAATCCCCTCTTCCCAAATAGTCAAAGAAATACCAAGCAGTAGAGCAATAATGAAGGCATCACACTTGTTCTCATTATATTACAAAGGCATAGCAACAAGAACTGCACAGAACTGGCACAAAAAGAAACATGTAGACCAAAGAAATAGCATAGAGAATCTTCTCAGGTATATCTTTGACAAAGTTGACAAATATATTCGTTGGGAAAAAAGATGATTTCTTCAGAATGTTACTGTGAAAACTAGATATTCACATTTATAAAGGAAATTAAATCCATATCTCCCACACTGCAGAAAACTCAATGCAAAAGGTTCAGACATTAATGTGAGACTCAAAACTTTGAAACTGCTGCAGCGATACCTAAGCAAAACACTCCAAATATAGGTCTAGGCAAAGACACTTTGTAAGAGATAAAACAGAAAATAATCTCAATACTTGACAAATAGGCATGAAATTAAGAAGCATCTGCATAATAAAGGAAAACCATCAGCTAAGTGAAGAGGCAGCTTACAGAATAAGAGAAACAAAACTACCAACTGTACAGTTACCAGGGGGTTAATATCTGTACTTTAAGTTTCCAAATGTTAAATAGTAAAACTATGAAATCATCAAATCAATAAATGAGTGAAGGAATCAAACAGGTAGTTCTTAAAGAAATACAAATTAACAGTAAATGTTTAGAAAGTGCTCAAAATCCATTGCCATTAGGGAAATGCAAATAACTGCTTTGAGATTTCATTTCACTCAAGTCATAATGGCTTTCATCAAGAAAACAAGTTGTTGTGAGAATTTGGTAAAAGAAAATCACTTATTTTCAGCTGGTGGGAACATAAACTGGTTCAGTCATTATGGAAAGCACCACAGAGATTCTTCAAAAACTGAAAATAAAACTGCAGCTTGCCCTGGCTACATGATTCTTGGGGATTTCCATCTATCATCTATTTATCATCTATCTAATATTAACAGATACTTGAACATCTGGGCTTATTGCACTATTAAAAACAGAAAATGGAAACCAGTCTAGAAGTCAATCAAGAATTAAGTAGAATATAGGGCTAGAAAGATGTCTCAGCAGTTAAGAGGGCACTAATTCCTCTTGGAAGAATCGGGTTTCAGTTCCCAGCACCCAGAAGATGGCTAGCAATAGTAATACTCCAGTTCCAGGGGAATCTGCTGCTCTGCTCTGATGTTAGCAGGAGTTACATGACATGAGTGCCCTTACATATATTCATGCAATGCACACATACACATACATTTTTTTAAATATGAACTGTTTTAAGAATTAAGTAGTATTGGGGCTGGAAAAATGGCTCAGTGTTTAAGAGCACTGGCTATTCTTCCAGAGGACCTAGGTTCAATTCCCAGCACCCATATTAACAACCTTCTGTAACCCAAGTTCCAGGGGACCTGACACACACTTCTGACATCGCTGGGCATTGCATGACATGGGCGGACTTACAAACATGAAGGCATTAAAATAAAAATTATATCCTGTCTCAAAAAGACCATATACATATATAAATTTTCTTTTTCAAATCACTTCAGCGGAATATATATTCTAAATGCTGGATAGGTTTTAGTTTGTTAAAAATAACACACTTGCCTTTCCATGACAGACTGGACTTATTATACTGTGTATCTATGCATTATGTGTACTTCCTACATGATTTGAACATATAATAAGATTATTTGTCTTGTGACCATATAGGTACACACAGAGTAAAAGTTGAAAAAGAGAGGGAACTTGAGTCATTTGCCAAGAAGCTTGAAAACAAGGAGATTGGAACCAGTCTTAAAGATTTGTATAACTGTTTTTGGTAAAGTAAAATATTTTTGTGACCATGACAATTAAGTTTATTTATTCAATTTTCTTATAGAGTTGAGAAAATGACAACCTGTTCCATTACGATTTGGGTAAAAGTTTTAGAGTCTTAATTAGTTTTCATTGTAATGGAAAGGAAGAACATTTTTTACTTATGTGGTGACTGGAAAAAGGCATGTCTGGTTGTAAGACTGATGATACCAAGACTTTAATTTTGATTAAAAAAAATGCTTCCATATGTCTTATGTTTTTTTCTCTGAAGATATAAATACAACATTTAAACTGATCATGGTGGTACACACCTTTAATCCCATATTCAGACAGCAGAGGCAAGCAGATCTCTGTGAGTTCAAGGCCAACCTGGTCCACATAACAAGTTCCAGGTGAGCTAGGGGTACAAGGAGAACCCTGTCTCAAAAAGAGCAAATAAATAAATAAATGAATGAATGAATGAATGAATAAATAAATAAATAAATAATAAATAAGACATTTAATAAGATCACATGTATTGGCACTTTTATGTTAAAATAAGTTGGAAGAACTCTACATGTCAAGACATATTCCCACAAAGATTATACTTTGAAATTAAAAAATATCACAATACAAATACATAATGTTTTGTTCCTCTAGATATAAAACAAGCCTAGGTACTGAGATGGCTGGGGGAGACAGCTTCTAGTAGTGAGGTCCTAGTTAGCATTTGAGTTTTCTTTCCTGCCTATATCTATCTTTTGTGTTGACTGCATGATTGTGATTTTTACAGTCTATTTTATACTCTGAATAGAACTTTCAGGAGCCCTCAAAACAGCATCAATTGAATATTCCTAACTCTCCATAGAATATTATACTTATTTTCCTTATTTCTAGTAATTTAATTTTTATCTGGAGACATTTGTTTTATCACTGCTGGTATGTCTATGCAAAACATCCTTTGCCTTTCCCCATTGTAAATGAACTTCTGTATAATTCATTACATAAAAACAAACATATTCATATGCAAAGTGAGTTT
Organism: Rhizomys pruinosus; assembly: GCA_009823505.1. NCBI lineage: Eukaryota > Metazoa > Chordata > Mammalia > Rodentia > Spalacidae > Rhizomys > Rhizomys pruinosus. Next base: position 84,674 of record VZQC01011712.1, read on the forward strand.
CTTTGCCTTTGATGCTTTTAGATAACTTGTATTAAAACACCTGTATATGTGTATATGATATACTCTTTTATTCTTTTATTGTTTGACATTTTCATAATTTATATAATGAATTGTGGTCATTCCCACCTCCCTGGTCCCCTCTGAAATCCCCTACCTTCCACTGTCACCCTTCCCAACAAACCACTTCCTACTTCCATGTGTTCATTTGGTGTGCGGCCTAGTTTGTTTATAGTTACTTTCCAGAATGTGGGTGAGAAGTTATTCGGTGGATCAAGGGCAATTTACCTCCAGTTACTTCACTGCCTAAAGGAACATCCCTCACTTAACAATCCTTAAATCCTAGTAGTCCCTCTGGATGGGGAGGGGCTTCATGGGGCCCTTCCTCATCCTTGATGGAATGTTGCTGGGCTCAATTCTGCACAGATAACCATAGCTGCAGCAAGTTAATGAGGGTAACAATTATAGTATATCCAGAAGACAACTTTTTTGTTACATATTTGTGGGGCTGCTGACCACATGGTTGGACAGACTTAAGAGGGCATGTGCACTGGACTGATGGCCCTGCGGTCAAACATACAGATGTGGGACTAATAGTCCTTTGGCCAAACATAGAGTTGATGAGCTACTGGCTCCCATGACCAAAGGGGCTGAGGAGCCAGCTGTGGGCTTGAAGGCCCCACAAACAAGCACATACACATTAACAGCCATGGGATCATGTCAGGTGTTTTAAATCTGTAAAATCCATTCATTTGTGCAAAGCCAATAACTTAAATATTTCTGGGGCCTTGCAGCCTCTACATGCATAGCATGACATCGCCTCCCAATGGCCAATCATAGATGTCCACACCATCACATGTCATCCTAACTCATGAGGTGTATTGAGAAAAGGGGTGTGCTGACAAGCAAGCCAACTCATAACTTCTGAGAATATGCTAGATTTTTCTCTCGTCATCAACTGTAATCGACATTTTTGCTGGTTGTAGTAACCTGGGTTGTCCTTTAACACTGGGAATGCTTTGCTCTACGTTCTCCTTGCTTTCATAGTTTGCACTGAGAATTCAGTTGTAATTATGATATGTTTTCCCTTATATGTAACTTGTTTTTCTCTTGTGGCTTTCAGAATTTTGTTTTTGTTTTGGGCGTCTAGAATTTTAACTATGATATGTAGTGGGGAGTTTCTTTTCTGTCTGTTAGGAGTTCTCTGTGTTTCTTGTATTTGTATTGGTTTATCTTTTTAAGTTTGGGGAAATTTTCATCTATTATTCTGTTGAAGATCTGATCAATACCATTCTCTTGGAATTCTTTTCCTTCCTCTATTCCTTTGATGTGGAGATTTGATCTTTTCATAGTGTTCCACATTTCATGGTTGTTCCACTTTTGTGTATTTTTAAATTTTTCATAATCTTTACTTGAAGTTTTTAGTTGTTCTTTGTTATCTTCCATATCTGATATTCTTTGTTCTGCTTCCTCCATTCTACTTCTGAGGCTTTTTCCATTCCTTTCCTCTTGATTGGATGAGTGTTTGATATCCTTTTTCATTTCCTCTTGTGATTTCTTTAGTATTTCCATTTCCTTTTGGAGTTTCTCAATCTCTTCTTGTAACTCTATGCTTTGCTGGTTGGTTTCCTTTTCTTTTTTCAACATGGGATCTTTTCAGTGTTTCCATTTCCTTCCAGAGTTTGTTATTCTCTCTCTCTCTCTCTCTCTCTATGTCCTTCTTGATCTACAGTTTTTCAGAAGGCAGAAGTTGTGGCACATTTCTATAGACAGGAACCAGTTGCAAAGTTTTACCAAGTCCAACCAAACTGTTTCTTTTTGGATTGTATACTGCTGGTTCTTAAAACCCAGCTTCTCTTGAGCCAAAGTATTTTGTTACAGGCGAAAAGCAATGTTACAGGTAACATTTGCATAATACAGAGAAATATAAAGGACATTTGCATCTATTTAATTCCAAAGTTGTATCTGGGAATCCAGTTCAAGTCAGGAGTAGAGCAAAACTTAACAATTTTGTATTCATAATAAGTTTAAGTGAGCCAACATTGCCTATTCTGAAAATAGCCAGATAATTTAATCTTATTTAGGAACATTTTAGTTAATATTATGAGACTTTATAACATTTACTAAGAGATTTACCTTTAGTAGTTAAAATTTATTATTTGATATTTATTCCCATATATATATATATGGAAGTTATTTTAAGTAAGTTATTATAAATTTTGAGATATGCTTATAAGTCTTGGAGTAGGATGTAAGTGATTCTCTCCAAATGTTTAGAGATGTTTTATATATATTTGGAAAAAAAAACTCTGTTTATTCCAAATATGTCATACCAAGTGTCTTACATATAAAAATGTCCAAATGTAGAAATAAGATGTTCTGAATCAGAAGTAATTATTCTTTATTTATTTATTTTTTGGTCTTTTTGAGACAGGGTCTCCCTGTAGCCCCAGCTGTCCTAGAACTCACTCTGTAGACCAGGCTGGCCTTGAACTCAAAAAGATGCCTGCCTCTGCCTCCTGAGTGCTAGGATTAGAGGTGTGCGCCACCATGCCCGGCAGAAGAAATTATTCTTTAAAATTAGCTTGTATCCTTCCAGGCATGGTAGCACACACCTTTAGTCCCAGCACCTGGGAGGCAGAGGCCAGTGGATCTCTGTGAGTTCAAGGCCAGCCTGGTCTACATAGTGAGCTCCAGGCCAGCTAAGACTAAAGGGAGACCTTGTCTCAAAAAAAAAAAAAATTAATTTATGTACTTAAAGACAAGAACCCTACTGTAATTTAACAGTCTTAGCTTACAAAACCATTTATCCATCAGACAGTACATTACCAAAAACTTTGTCTCAGGTTTTGAAGGAGTGAAAACAGTATGTAGAGAGAGGCAACTTGATAGTAGTCATTTGTAATCCCATTAGTCTCTTTTAATATAGACATTTTATACCATGAGATAAATAACAATGACCTTTGTTGTAATTAGTTTATCTCTTAGTAGTTCTTAACACCACAATGTCTCTATTCTTAAGGTGCTTGGTTATTTTAACAGACTTGAGTTTGAAGTTGGAGGACCAATTCTATCTCTAGATTCAACTTCTCAGTGACCTCAAACAGCATGTGATTTTGCAGCAATGATTTATGCAAGACCAATTAAAAACCAATACCAAAAAGTATGAAGTAAATAGTTTTCATAAACTGGACAGGAATCTAGAAAGTCATGAGGGGTTAAAATATAAGCACACATCCATACACACATGCACACAAAGTGTTAAAGGGAAAAAATTAGAAAACATTTTGTTGCCTAGGAATTGCAGCTAAGAGCACACATTTGTTTACTTAAAGATATTTAGGGTACCAAGGTTTATTAAGAAATACATTTTGTTTAGGCATGTCAGGATGAAATTTAAACCAATAGTTTTTGTGTACAAGAATGAGGAAAAAAATTATGTGGCCACAGCTGAAAATGATCTGAAGACACAGTAAAATGATTCTGTCCAAAGACAGGTCAAAACAAAGATACCAAGTATTAACATTTTTATCTACATTTTACTTATTTTTTATTCAGCTGTTGTGCATTTCATACAACCTTTCCCAATCAAATTTAGACCCTTTTCCCCAAGCATGCACCCCCTCTGCAAGTGCTCATGCATTCTTACATGGTAAGTCCTGTCTTGCATCTTTTTCTTACTCTTTTTAAACATTTTTTAACATCTTTTTAAACATATTCCATGAAGAAGTTTACAGTTTTGGTCAGATATTTAAATAAGTCTTTTGTTGTTGGTGTTCCTTTTTAATTATATATTGTTCCAAAAAAGGCAAATATACACTTCACACATATACAAAAATGACAGAGTCTGAAAATAAGCTATAGGTTAATTCAAAAATATAATTGGGATTCACATTTTTACAGTAATGTTGCATGCAGGTAAAAAGAAATATAACTTTAGACTCTGATGTTACATAGCAAGTTGATGTATGTTTTAATGTACTTTGAAAGAAGAGGTTTATTTTTTTCTCATAAATCTTACGACTTAAGAAAATAGTGATGTAAACTTTATATAGAGTAGCATCAGTCAATGTGGTATTCTTTTTATTAAACTCTTACCCAGATTGACTTCCATATAAGGATTTGGTGCTAGGAGCCACAAATGAGGGACATCATGCATCCTTTGTCTAGAATTGTATTACTTCACTTGGCTTAAGGGTTTCAACTTCCATCTATTTACTTGCAAATTTCATGATGTCATCTTTCTCTACCACTGCCAAGAACTCCATTGTGTAGATGTACCACATTTTCATTACCCACTCATCAGTTGAGGGACACATGGTTTGCTTCCAGCTCTCAGCTATTGTGAAAAGAGCAGCAATAAACATGGTTGTGCACGTATCTCTGCAATTCAATAGATTTTTTTTGTTATAGTCCTAGGAGTAGTATGAGTGGTATGACTGGGTCATTTTGAGTCTTAAGAGTTCAGCACAGGACCTTGGCTAAAGACGATATTGATGCACCTATTCAATAAATATTATACAGAGAAAATTATGTAATAAAGGAACTAGATAAATATTTACATCATCATGGATACTTAAATACAAGAAGAAAAGAGATGTTGTATAAAAAATGGTTTGACCATGTGGAATATCCTCTCCAGAAGATAGTTGTAGAAAAAGTTTGTTCACATAAGAGGATTAAAAAAAAGAAGACAAGAATTAGACAGTTTTTTGAAACATGTAATTAAGAAGGGAAATGCATTTATAAAACATTATGATCCAAGAGGATGATCTTTTTTATATGAACAAAGAAGACTCCAATTTTCTGAAGGTTATCATGCCACCATTTCCTGACCCTTTGAAAAAAGCCTAATATGACAAGGATGATAGAAAAAGGACTCTTCTTCAGTGTGAGACTGGCAAAATACATACAATGAAGGAATTTAAAGAGATTGAGAAGGCCCAACTGCATTCCAGATTGCCAAGTATGTCTAATTCAAGGGAATGTATAACTCCAAATGATTGGCTTAAATTGTCTATGAGATACATAGAAAGTGAATTTAGTAAAAAGCACAGGATCAAAGTAAAGATGAATTTTAATGATTTGAAACCCTTGAAAAGAGTACCGGATTTTCTGGAATGGCAGGAGGAATAAAAGGCGGTTAGTTACAAGGATTCTGCTCATCTTAGCAAGCACTGTGCAGTCATGGGAAGGATGACTTATTTATCTGCAGTCTGGCATGAAGAATAGCTAAATGGCCACTTGCTGCAAGATGGAGGCTACTCTGACCAGGATTTGGAGGATGAGTTTTACTACTTCAGGCTTTTTATTTTTTTTAAGACAAAGTTAAACCTTCCTAGGGACAAAAGAAAGAAAGAAAAAAAAAATAACGAACAAATAACAAAACTTCCTAGGGACAGCAATTAGAGAACTCTGTGAAGGGGTCATTCAGCCCAAAGTCCTATCAATCAGGTGTTTGATTACACAGCAAAGGTATCTTAGGCAAAAATAATACTAGAGCAACGTGATTCTATTTGAGTTACTTTTTCATAAAAATGTGAATTCATATAGACCTCATAAGCTTCAATTTTTAATAAAAACTTAAGTTCTAACATTGAAAAAAAAAAGAGTTCAGCACAGTGCTTTTCATAGGGATTGCATGAGTTTGCATTCCCACTAGCAGTGAACCTCCCCAGTATTTGGTATCATCTATTTTCTTGATCATAGGCAATGTTAACAGGGTAAGATGAAATCATAAAGTGATTTTAATTTGCATTTCCTTAATTCCTAGCAATGTTGAACACTTTTAAGATGTTTCCTAGCCTTCTTCATTTTTGACGTCTCTGTTCATCTCTTTACTCCATCTTTTGAGTGGGTCATTTGTTTTCTTGATCCTTTGTTTCTTGACCAATTTATATAATCTGAATGTGAAATCTCTGTCAGATATGTCACTGATTAAGGTATCTTCCCACTTTGTGAGTTTTCTCTTCACTTCTTTAACTGTTTCTTTCACTGTACACAAGCTTCTTAGTTTAATGAAGTCCCAGTTTTCAATTGTTGATCTTAGTTCCTGTGCAAGTGCTGTCTGCTTTATAAGGTTGTTTCCTACACTTATATCTTGTAGGTTATTGCCAAAGTTTTCTTCTATCACTTTCAAAGTCTCAGGTTTCACATCAAGGTCTTTAATCCATTTAGAATTGACTTTTGTATAAGGTGAAAGGTAGGGGTTTAATTTCATTTTTCTACAAGTGCTGATCCAGTTTTGCCAACATCATTTGTTGAAGATACTATTTTCCCTCCATTGAATCTTCTTGGCCCCTTTGTCAAATATGAGGTGGCTGAAATTGCATGTGCTCAAGTTTGGATCTTCAATTTTGTTCCATTGATCTACAGGTCTGTTTTTTTGTGCCAATACCAGGCTGTTTTTATGACTATAGCCCTGTTTGAAGTCTGATATAGTAATCCTTCCTGCATTGCACTTTTTATTCAAGGTTGCTTTTGGCTATCTGGTGTGTTTTGTTTTTCCATATGAATTTTAAGATTTTTTTTTCTAAATCTGTGAAGAAAAACATGGAAATTTTTAATTGGGATTGCCTTGAATTTATATATTACTTTGGGTAGTAGTTGGTCATTTTTCCTATATTAATTCTTACTAGCATGGGAGGACTGGTGTTCTAGTCTTGAAATTCTGTTTTCTTTTTCATTCATTCTGCTACTGATGCTTTCTTCCATCCTTTCCTGATGGCTGGATGAGTGTTCTATTTCTTTTTTTCATTTCAGCTTGCGTTTTCTTCAGCATTTTCTTTTGTGATTTCATTTCAAAGTTTATCATTCTCTTCTTTTAGACTATCTCATTTTAGCTCTTTGACTCATTTGTGTGTTCTTTAAATTCCTTGAATTCTTTGAGCATGCTTATGATAGTTCTTTTAGGATCTGTATCCTGGGTTACTTCTGTGGGGTCCTCATTGTAGGAGCCTTCTACAGGTAAAATTTAGCTGGGACTTGTTATTTGGGTTTTTCATGTTATTAATTTTTTATTGTGGTTTTTGGCATGTGGGTTTGTTTTTGTTTTTGTATACTATGAAATTGAAGTATTTCTTAGTTGAATTAAAGAGTGACTTTGCCTATTTCCTTCAGTACTTTGGTTGTCTTATTATTAGGTATGGAAGCCTGGATGGTCTAGGCTTCAGGTTTTCACGTTTGATTTTGTAATGGAGGGACCAGTTAGTTATCATCTTTCTAGTCTGTATATTCTTCACAGACCCAAGACAGGTAACAATCATGTCGGCTTGAGTCCTGCACCACGAGATATGCCTACTGGTTCTCCTCTGCTGGCTGTAAGCATCTGGATCAAGGTGGAGGGCCAGGAAAGCTTTGCCTGGAGCTGCTGGAGGGGCCCAAGGTCTTCCAGAGGTAATGGGTTGGGATTCTGAAATATCACCAGCGCTGAATGGCCTCTATGCTTTTGTCTCACCTGCTGCCTTCTCAGTCACTTGTTTGGAGTCTGTCCTCTGGGTGGTTGGGTGGGCCTCTGTCTCACCCACTGAGAACTGTCCTCTGTGTGGGTAGGCAGGGCTTTGTTTCACCTGTGAGGAGCCAGAGCTGGAGCTCTTTCAAGCTGGACATGGAGCTGGAGCTGAGCCAGACCCAATGATGCCTTATCTTAGTGGCTGGGAGCTAGAAGCAGGAAGCTGGAGCTGATGCACACAGGTGTGTAGAGGATTCTGACTTACTGGCCAGGATGCAGGAGTTGGGTGCAGGGAACCACAACCCAAGCTGTGTAAGCCAGAACTAGAGCTACAGGGAGCCAGTGTTAGGCAGGGACTGGGCTTGGAGATCTAAAGATGGCACCAACCACTCTTCTCTTCCTGTCAAAAGCTTACCTCATCTCAGGCAGCTGATTCAACTTCCCTTCCTGATGAGAGCACAGCCTAAGACCATATATGGCTATATTCCAGCTTCATGATGAAAACTAAAGACCCACTTTGTCCCCTCCCACTGCACCAGTTTTGCCCTTACAAGTACATGCTTTGTCTCATCATCATTACCTCATCTTCCTCTCCCCAGAATTTATAAAAGCCCTCATCTCCAGCTCGAGTGTACGACTCCCCTGACCTCCCTCTTTGAGACCAGTGGACCCGCCCCGGAGCGTGTCCTAATAAACCTCCTTTTACACTTTGTTAATCTGGTTTGATCTGGCCTGTTTTGCGTAGGCGAAAAAGCCTTTCAGTCAGGAGCTGGATTTCCAGATCCAGGCTCCAGGAAGGAAGATGGCTGAGCCTGAAGAGGAAGAACAGGAGCTGTGTAGCAGAGGCCAAAGGGCCTCTGGGTAGGTGGATGAATGTCTGTCTTGCATCCGGGCTGGCTGCTGGGGACTGTGCTGCTGGAGCCTGCCAAGTGAAAACTAGAGCTATAGCAGAGGTGAATGGGCCTCTGGGTAGGTGGGTGGAGATCTGTCTCACCTCCCAGAAGCCATGAGTGGGCATTCAGGACCTGGCTGCAGACCTTGGTAAGCCAGAATTGGGGCTATAGCAGAGTCAAATGTGCCTCTGGGTAGATGGGTGGAGATCTGCCCCAACCCAACCCCCTCCTCACTCCAGCCTGGGGTTTGGGACCTTTATTAATTTCACCTAAAAATGCACCACATTTCTTCCAAGTCACTAGGGACTGTGTTAGACCTTTTTGTTCTTTGCAATAGCTTAGGTACAAGCCTCTTTGGAAATTAAGGAGAAATGGCAGAGAAAAGGATGCCCTTTTTAAAAATTCTGGCCACTTGGTTTTGGCAGCTTTAAGTGTGAAGAACTTTAATTAGCATTAGAAAGAAGTAAAGAAGCCAGGGCTCTAATAGCCAGAGTGTTTAGGATTATGCCATAGTGGCCAAACTGGTTTGTATTGTTAGGGGCCTAGGGAGCCTGAGAAACAAGGCAAGGTCCATTTAAACTTTTTTTTTTTCTCTCTCATAGGAGGGAGGAGACAGGGTCAAGGTGAATGAGCAGGGGCAGGGCCCATGTGAATGGAAAACCGGGACCCAGGTGAAGGAGAAATGGGGCCTGGGTGAATGGGGAGCTGGAACTTGGCCTGGGCAAATGGAGGGTGGGGCCCAGGTTGAACAGAGGTTAGGACCCGGGGGAATAGGGAACAGAACCACAGAAGAGGGGGAGGGGATGTAGAGAGCCTTAATTACCATTAGAAAGGTGTAAGGAAGCTAGGGCCTAACTAATTAACTACTGACAGTGAAATTTAAAACCTGCCCACACCAGAGCCAGAGAACCTGTGAATCATAGAATTCAGGTTCTGGCTGGGAGCTGTTCTGGGCAAATTCCAAACTTCATTCTAAATATACTAAGATGTACTGTGTGCTATCCTTAGTATATTTAAAGCTACACTCTCAGGTCCAGTGGAAGTCCCTCTGGTACTTTAGGCAAGGCAGGGAGGATTGTTTGGTTCTTCTGGGTAGAGGTGCAGCTTTAGTAAAAGGGCAAGCCCCTTGACCCATTAAAATGTGTATCACACTATCATTATGCATTGGTTAGTAGATGGGCAGATAAGCTGATTCTATTTATCCTGTATATTATGAATAAAACCACAATCAACTTGCAACTACAGGTGTCTTTGTTAGAAGATATGGAGTCCTTTGATTACATGGTGAGAAGCTGTATATCTGGGTCACATAACAAATCTGTCTCTATATTTTGAAAATCTCCACAGTATTTTTCATAGGGATTTCACTAGTTTATATTCTCAACAACAGTGGATAAGATTTTACCCAAATCCTTGTCAGTGTCTTCAGTACCTTATTTTCCTTTCTGTTATTAAGTCCTGATACTGATTATCTCTTTTTCTATTACCTGTTAAGGTGAAGTTATTAATATGTGTTTCGTTTTCTGAAGTATGTGCATAATGCTATAAACTTTCATCTTAGGAAGTTGCTTTTATTGTGTCCCTTAGATTTTGGTGTTTTATCATTTTAATTTTACTCAGTTCTAGAAATTTTAGATCTCCTTGGTTTCTTCCTTAACTCAGTCTTCATTCATCAATGTATTTAGTTTCCATCAGTTTGTGTATTTTCTCTCATCAGTATTCTTGGTATACAGCTTTATTCTTTTGTACTTAGAACACAGGATGCTATTTAAATTTTCTTAAATTTGTTGAGACTTGTAGTATGTGGTCAAATTTGGATAAAATTCTGTGGGTTGCTGATAACGTGTATTCTTTGGTGTTTGGGTGGACTATTCTACAAATAGCTATTAGGTCCATTTAACTTACAGTGTCATTTAATTCTATCATTTCTCAGTTTAGGTTTATCTGGATGACCTGTCTATTGATGAGAGTGGTGTTTTAAAGTTATCCATTATCACTGTTGTTAGGTTTGGGCTTCCCAGAATCCCAAGGGACACAGATGCCCACTTCCTCCAGAGGCTGTCAATCTTCTGACTGCTTCCTCTGTACCTGAGGCCCCGCCCCATGGCTATAAGTGGGTAGGCCCCAGGGGCCATCTCTCTCTCTCTGCCTGCCATGCTGCTGTGTTTCACCACGTGTCTGCAGGTGGCCCTTGCTGGTAATCTCACATGGAAGTAAAGCGTGTTCCTGGCGTGACTTAAGCCTCATGTGCCTTTTTATCTGGGGGCTGGGGGTATATGGCCCTTTTTATAACCTAATAACTGTGTTGTAGTCATTTTGTGATTTTAGATCTAAGAGTGTTTGGGGGTTTTTCTTAATATTTTACTTGAACTTTTCTATAGTTCTTAATCCAATGTAGACCACACTTCCCCATTCATGCCCCCTTCCCCCACCAGACCTCATGCATTCCACCAAACATATTTAGTCTATCCAGAATTTGTACCCATGTGTTCCCAGTACAAATTCATCCACTGGAGACTAGTCAGCCTATCTAGAGATAAGTGAGGTCTACTCTCCCTCAACCAGTAGCAATCAGTTTCCAAAAGGTCTCAGGCTACAACCCCACAGCTGCACATTTCCCTTGCTCCATTCTGAGCTCCTGTCTGATTGACTGAACATGGATGTTGTGCTCAATGGCAGCATTGCTACATGTTCACATGTGCAAGTTTCTAGTGACTCAAGCCTCTGCTTCCCTATGTCCATGGACCAACCCTGTCACTTATAATCATCTGCCCCCTCTTCTACAATGATACCTGGGCCATGGGTGGGTGAGGTTTAATATAGGAATCCTAAATAAGGACACACATTCTGCAGTAATTTATTCTCTAAAACTTGGCCATTTGTGGCCTTCTGTGTGCATAGTGTTAGGCAGGCAGGGCCTGGGCTTAGAGATCTAAAGATGGCGCCTACCACCCTTCTCCTCTGGTCAAAAGCCCACTTCATCTCAGGCAGCTGATGCAACTTCCCTTCCTGCTGTCACCAGCCACAATGAGAGCACAGCCTAAGACCATATATGGTTACATTCCAGCTTCATGATGAACACTAAAGACCCACTTTGTCCCCTCCTACTGGAGCAGTTTTGCACTTACAAGTACATTCTTTGTCTCGCCACCATTACCTCATCTTCCTCTCCCCAGAACTTATAAAAACCCTCAGCCCCAGCCGGAGTGCACGACTCCCCTGGCCTCCCTCTCTGAGACCAGTGGACCCACCTGGGAGTGTGTCCTAATAAAACTCCTTTTATACTTTGTTAATCTGGTTTGAGCTGGCCTGTTTTGCATAGGGGAAAAGGCCTTTCACATAACAACCTGTTTCATAAAAAAGCTTTGCTAGTGGGAGTTGAGGGAAGCACTATTATTTTCTCTAGCCCCCATTCTTGTGTGCTCCATGAACCTTAGGTGTAGAGTATCTTTACATGTATTTTTAAGGATGTGGACCTATACTTTTTTTGCTGGGTATTTACTTGGATTTGGCATTATAGTGATACAGGCTTCATAGAATTAGTTTGAGAGATCTTCCTCTGTTTCTATCTTTTTGAATAATTTAAGCTGCATTGGTTGTATATCTCTGAATGTCTGATACAATTCTGCTGTGAATCCATCTGGGCCTGGGCATTTTTCAGTAGGGAGATTTTGTATTACTGCTTCAGTTTCCTTATTAGTTATGGGTCTGTTTAAGCTGTTGCTCTCTTCATGGTTTAAATTTTTGTGGTATCCACGACTTTAGAGATTCATCCATTTCTTTTAGACTTTCAAATTTAATGGAGTATTTTTTAAGTATTCTCTTACAATATTCTGGATTTTTCGGTTTCTGTTGTGATGGTTCCCTTTTCATCTCTGATTTTTTTTTTAATTTTTTTTAATTTTATTTATTTCTGTATGTGTATGAATGTATTGTCTGCATGCAAGTTTGTGCACCCGTGACATGCAATGCCGCGGAGGTCAGAAGAGGGTGTCGGACTCCCCTGGAACTGGAGTTCTCCTGGAATTGGAGTTTCAGATGGCTCTCGGCCGCCATGTGGGTGCTGGGGATCGAACCCGGCTCCTCTGCAAGAGCGGTCGGCGCTCTTAACCGCTAGGCCATCTCTCCAGCTCCTCATCTCTGATTTTATTAATTGAATTTGTTCTCTAATTTGGCTAGGTGAGCTAAGTGTCTATCTTGTTTAACTTTAAAGAACTACCTTTCAGATTATTTTTTTTTTTTTTTGTACTGCTTTCTTTGTTTCTATTTCATTAATTTCTGCCCTAAGTTTTGTTATTTCTTCTCATGTACTAGGTTTGGGGTTGGTTTGTTCTTGTGTTTCCACAGAATTGAGTTGTCATGTTAAGTCATTTGTATATGCTTTTTCTGGCTTTTTAGTATAGGCACTTAGAGCTATAAATTTCCTTCTTTGGACTGGTTTTAAAGTGTCACAGAGGTTTGGTTTTGTTGTATTCTCACATTAATTTAGTTCAGGAATACATTAATTTTGTTCTTAATTTCTTCTATCGCCAATTATCATTCAGGAGTGTATTGTTTAATCTCCATAATTTCATGTAGTTACTAGAATTTCTTTTGCTGTTGATTATAAGCTTTTTATTGCACTGTGATCTGATAGAATGCATCTTATTTTTTAAAGTTTTTTTTTTCTATCTGTTGAGATTTGTTTTTTGTCCCAGAATGTAGACAATTTTAGACAAACTAGTACTACCTGCTTAGTAGAAAGTATTCTTTGGTGCTTGGGTGGAATATCTGTGGATGTCTATTTAGTTCCATTTCATGTAAGGTGTCATTTAACTTAGATGTTTCTTTGTTTATCCTTTGTCCAGTTGATCTGTCTGTTGAAGGCAGTGGCATATTAAAGTCACCTAATATAACTGAGTTGGGATTAATCTGTGTTTTATAGTTCTGGAGTACTGCTTCTATGAAATTGGGTACTCTAGAGTTTGGTTGAGATGTGTTCATGATTGTAATAACTTCTTGGTCAGTTGTTCCTTTGATTAGAATGAAGTGACCCTCTATCTCTTCTGATTAGTTTTATTTGGAAGTCTATTGTTCAGATATTACAAGTGCAACACCTGCTTGTTTCTTAAAGACATTTGTTTGGAATATTTTTTCCATCCTTTCACCCTAAGGTATTGCCTATCCTTGAAGGTTAAATGAGTTTCTCTAAGACAAGAAAAAGATGGATTTTCTTTTTTAAAAATTTTTATATATATTTTGTACAAGATTATCAAATCTAGACCCATGTCCCCCACCCTATCACCCGACCCCACCAGAGCTCATGTATTCTGCCAAATATGCTTTTCATCTCTTTCTCAATCTTTCTCAAAATTCTCCATGTGGAAGTTGACTGTTTTGAGCAGAAGTTCACTGTTTCAATCAGTTCTTTTATGCAGTCCTTTCTGTTGTTGTGTTGTTGTGGTGGTCATTGTTGTTGTTGTTTCCAATATGCATCTCCCAACTGCTTGGACAAAAGCTCAAGGGGCCATGCACAAGAAATACTTACAACTAGGTAATTGGCACTAGCATCCAAAGATGAGGGATACCATTCGTCGTTGGTTTTTCTGGACTGTGTTACTTCACTCAGCATGATGTCTTCTAGCTCCAGCCATTTTTCTGAAAAGCTCATGATGTCATCTTTCTTTACTGCTGCATAGAACTCCATTGTGTAGATGTACCACATTTTCTTTATCCACTCATCAGTTGAGGGGTATCTGGGTTGGTTCCAGCTCTTTGCTATTGTGAAGAGAGCTTAAATAAGCATGGCCATGCATCTATCTCTGCAGTGGGGTGAGTTTTGAGGGTACATGCCTATGAGTGGTATGGCTGGGTCAGGTGGCAAGTTCATTTCAAATCTTCCAAGGGTACTCCACAATGTTTTCCATAGTGGTTGTACGAGTTTATAGTCCCACCAGCAGTGGATGAGTGTTCCCCTTTCCTCACAACCTCTCCAGCACTTGGTATCATTTGTTTTCTTGATCCTAGCCAGTCTTATTGGAGTAAGATGATATCTTAAAGTGGCTTTGATTTGCATTTCCTTAATGATTAGTGAAGTTGAACACTTCTTTTTTCCCCCTCTTTTATTTGTTTATTTTTCAAGGGATTCTACAATATAATAGCACAGTTGATTTCAGATAACATTGACCTTACTCAGTTTGCCTTACAATTAGGTAATTGGTGCATTTTTTTGGAGTGAGCCAAAGTATTAAGCTTAAGCAATGAATGTAAGTAACATTCACGTAAAACCAATTTGCAAGTATCTATGTCCAAATTTTGAACAACCCAAGATTCCCATATTCCAGTTGGAGAAGCTTGTATGCACAAGCATGTTGATCAAATGGGAGTCCAGTCTATATTGCTGTAGTCTCACGATTTACCCCAATCTCTCTGCAGCCCTTACATTCTACCATGCCTCCACTTCTGCAAGTTGTTCCCTAGGCTTTGGGAAAGAGGCACAAGTGGGTGAGAAGCAAAACAGTCTTTTTTTTTTTTTGGAGATGTCATTTTGGACTCTAGTCTGTTCAGGTTGATCCCCTTCATGGGTTGACAGCTTATCCAGTGATACCTTTTTAATCCTGCTAACAAAGCACAAGAATTGGATGTACAGGCATTTAAGCAGTACTAATTATTATGGCAAGCTAAGCTGTGAGCATAGACACAGATGCTTGGATGGCATGCTAATCCACAAATTGTGGTTTCTGTATAAAGGGTGACAAGTTCTTATTGTGGCTTATAACATCTTCTAACCACTAGAGGACATAAGCCTGTGGCATCCTCTGTGATTTAATCCTCCAAGGAGAGAGCTAATTGCCAATTAGTTTTGGGATACATATAGACACATGGCTGCCACTGTTGCACAGTATCTCCAGGCAGTTGAGGTATAGCTGATACTGATGGAGGAGTCTTGTTTGTCTCAAGGAGACCAATATTTTGCTGTATTGCTTTAGTGGCCTTTGGTAACTCTTTCTGGCATTTCAGAGGCCAGTTGTACATTAGCAAGTGACATCTCATAACATTTTTTCATGCTCACACCAGTTCTTCGACAACAAGGACTTATCGCCTTTCTCCTTGCAAATATCCCACTTATAGGCAAAAGGCCTTTATAATTTGGGGGAGGGGCTTGGATCCCCTAGCCAACATCTCCTAGGCAGAATAATTCATTGCTGTTATCAGTCCTTTACTGTACTATAATATTTTTCTTAATTACACAGCTTATAAAGACTTTACTATTGAATTTGGCTCTAAATAGAGATTATCCTTTCACAGTTCCTATGCCTATCAGTCAATTAAAAAAGGGTAGTTATACCTGTTTTATAAGAAATTACCACTACAAAAGTTGGCTCTAAGTTACAGTTAGGGAATGACTTCAGTATCATCATGTTTTTCTTTTTCCTGTAAAGGGGAGAGGTAGGTAGGTTTCTCAGTATCTGGAAGGTAAAACTTCATTAGGGCCCATTATAAACAGTTAACCCCAATAGAATTCAGAGAGATGCTCAGTGTCTGTGACTCAGGCAATCTGAGGTTCTGCTTTGTTTAATGTTCAGATGGGTCAGCCTCTCTGCTGGCATTTCCCAGTCCATCCTGCACAGCCAAAAGTTATACATTTTCAGGCATTTAAATTGGTGTTTTTACCTGTGGTAACATGCAAATCTCCTCCCATTGTTAGTTTCAAGATCTCAAAATTGAAAATTTATCAATAGGTTTGGAACACAGAGTTTTCCATTTGTATTCCAGAAGGGATACTACACCACCTCCCACCTCCCTCTTTTTGTTTTTTAAATTTTTATGTTTTGCCCTATAGATGCCTAAGTTGTATTACACATACCCATAAACAGGAGCCAAGGCATAAGTTTTCATTAAATTTACACAAACTGTTTCTCATTGACTGTTTGCCACTTATTTGGGAAGTAAACTTAAACTTAATTCCTTTAAATTGTCCTACAAGTAAAAGAAAGTATTACAATGTGATATTGTATAACTCAGAAAAATATATAGACCATTTGTGTACCTTAACCCCAAAGTTATCATTGGAAATTCAATACAAATTATAAATAAAACAATTAATATTTTATATTTCCAATTAGTTCAAATTTATTACCATTTTCACCAAAATCTACAACTGAATTTAGCTAATCTAAATATTTCACTAAGCCTTAAAATATCCTATAATATGTGGACAAAGCTTGGGCAGAGTTGAGTACCTGCCAAATAAATTTTACCCAATATACCCTTTGCTCAATAAAGCTATATGACTAGACTATGACTTCAGAGAAATCAAGTCCTTTAACTTATATGGTTTATTTTGTATTTCTGTGTACATCTCTACTGCAATACCTCTCTATATAAATATATGTTATTTTTAAGTATACCCCTTTAAACTGCAAATCTTACAGAGTGGATTTTAATGACTATCTTCCTCCAAGCTCTTGGCCTTCTTCAGGCCTGGCATGAAAACCTGCTTTAAAGACTTCTCAGTATCTAGCTACTATTTTCTTTTATGAGTACAAGCATCCTTCGTGTAAAACCAATTTTCAAGCAGTTGTGCCCAAACCTACACAGCCCAAGGTTCCCACCATCCAGGTGGAGGGGCTTGTATGTACAATCAACTTGATCAAATAAGGGTCAAGTCTATATTGCTGTAGTTTTACCATTCACCCCAATCATAGCCCTTACATTCTACCACTCCCCCTCTTCCACAGATTGTTCCTTAGGATTAGAAAAGGGGTTCAGTTGGCTGCGAAGTAGAACAGTCTACTTTGTCTAGAGATGTCATTTTGGACTCTGATCAGTTCTGGCTGTTTCTTTTCATTGACTGACAGTTTGTCCAGAAATAACCTTTCAATCCTACTAATGAAGCACAAGCAATTAGATATATAAGTATTTAAACAGTGCTAATTATTATGGTAGATTACTTTGGTATAGACACAGATGTTTGGATGGTATGCTAATCCATGAATTACTTTTTTTCTGTAAAAGATGACAAGGTCTTACTGTGGCTTATAACATCTCCTCATCACTAGAGGAAGGAAGCTTGTGGCATCAGCCATAATTTATTCCTCCAAGGAGAGAGCAAATAGCCAAATAGATTTGGGATATACAGACATATGGCTGCCACTGCTGCACAGTATTTCCAAGCAGGTGAGGTGTCGCTGATGTTGACGGAGGAGTCTTGGTTCATTGGCCTTTGGTAACACTCTCTGGTATTGCAGAGACCAACTGTACACTTGCAAGTGTGGTCTCAATACAATCTTCCCATGCTTACATCAGGTCTTCAACAGCAGGGCCTTACTGCCCCTCTTCTTGCAGGTATCCCAGTTTACAGGCAAGAAGCCTTTACATTCTGGGGGGGCTTGGATCCCTTGGCCCACATCTCCTTGGCAGAATAATCCATTGCTGATATCAGAGCTCTCCTGTATTAATATATTTTGCTTATATGCACAGCTTAAAGAGTCTTTAGTATTATAATTGGTTCTGAATAGAGAACAATCCTTTTCACAGTTCCTATGTCTATTAGTCAATTAAAGAATGCAGTTTTACCAGTTTTAAAAGAGATTACCTCTACAAAAATCAGCTCTAATTTACAGTTAGAGAATGACGTTATTACCACCATGTTTTTCTTTGTTCTATGAAAAAGAGGTAAGGAAGTCTCTCATATTAAAACTGTGCAGCATCTAGAAGATAAAGTTCATTAGGACTCACTATAAACAGTTGTTACACATATGGTCTTCAGAGATGTTTGATGCCTATAGCAGTCTGAGGCTTTTCTTCCTTTTAGTGTTAAGATAGGCCAACTTCTCTGTTGGCATTTCTTGGTACAACCTACACGAAGGTAGGCTGTAATTTATCTTTCTCCACCATTAATTTGGTGGAGTTTTGACCTGTGGGAACATACAAATCTTTTCTCATAGTTACTTTTAAAATAAAATTGAGGGGCTGGAGAGATGGCCTAGTGGTTAAGAGTGCCGACCGCTCTGGCAGAGGACCCGGGTTCGATCCCCAGCACCCACATGGCAGCTGAGAACCATCTGAAACTACAATTCCAGGAGAACTCCAGTTCTAGGGGAATCCGACACCCTCTTCTGACCTCCGCGGCATTGCACGACACGGGTGCACAAACTTGCATGCAGACAGTAAATTCATACACATACAGAAATAAATAAAAATAAAAAAACATTAAAAAAATTAGATTGAAAGTTTTTGTGGGACCTCATTAAACTCAAAAGCTTCTGTATATCAAAAGAAACAATAAAGGAAGTGAAGAGAAAACCCACAGAGTGGGAGGAAACCTTCACTGCAGATACATCTGACAAAGCATTAATTTCCAGAGTATACAAACTACTCAAAAAACAAAGAAGAAAGAAAACAAATGAAACACTCAAAAGATGGAGCAAAGAACTGAATAGAGACTTCACAGAGGAGGAATTAGAGATGGCTGAGAAACATCTTAAAAACTGTTCAACGTCACTAATAATTAGGGAATGATTTAAGACCACTCAGATTACATTCTCACTCTTGATAAGACTGCCAGGATCAAGAAAAAAAAATTGATACGCAAGTGTTGGAGAGGTTGTGGGTAAGGGGAATACTCATCCCATTACTGGTGGATGAAACTTGTCAGCCACTTATGGAAAGATGTGGAGAACCCTTGGAAGACCAAATGAGCTTGCCCATTTTGACGCCAGTCATACCACTCCTAGGTATATACCCACAAGACTCATCTTACTGCAGAAATAATGCATAGCTATGTTTATTGAAGCTCATGTTCACAATAGCAAAAAGCTAGAACCAATCCAAATCCCTCAACTGATATGTGGGATAGAGAAAATGTGGTACAAGAATAACACAATGCAGTTCTAGCAGCAGTAAGAAAGACAGCTATCCGAACTTTTGCAGGTAATGGTAGGAGCTAGAAGATATTATTATAAGTGAAAAAACACAGTTCCAGAAAACAAAGATGATTGGTATACCTCATTTGTGGATGCTAGCATCAATTAGCCCAGTTGTAAATATTTCTTGTGGGAGAGGATTATATTTAAAGAACAACAACAAAAAGACACTGCAATCAGAAAACTGAATGAAATGGTGAACTGGAAAGAGGGTGGGAAGGGCGGGGAGACGAGCAAGGGATCTATAGATTATTATGTATATTTTAATTTAAAATTATATGGTATTTTTACTTATTACATGGTATATTACTTAATCTTATAACAATAATTAAGGATTTAACATACTACATAATGTTCTCAATAAATTTTTGTGTTCATACAACCATCATGTTGTAACATTCTCCTCTACCTGTAGGATGATTTTAACTTAGGAATTAAGTTGCTTCCAAATTAACAATAGTCACCAAAACAGCTGGAAAAATTTAATGAAATTTACACCTTGATTCCTGCCTATAGGTATGTGTACTAACAACTGCCTTTTTGTGACTCTGGTCAAAAAATAAAAACCTCAAATAAAAAAGGGGTGGGATACAGTTATTACTTAAACACTTTTTGTCAAACCTTTTCATGTTGAACACTTCTTAAGATGTTTCTCAGCAATCCTCTAATTTCCTCACTTGTGAATTCTTTGTTTCAGCTCTTTGCTCCATCTGTTGAGTGGGTATTTCTTTTCTTTCTTCTTTGTTTTTTGAAGTTTATTATATTTCTGGAAATCAATTGCTTTGTCAGAGTTTCTGTGGTGAAGGTTTTCCTCCCACTCTGTGGGATTTTCTCACTTTCCTTGATTGTTTCTTTTGATGTACAGAAGCTTTTGAGTTTAATGAGGTCCATTTGTCAATTGTCGACCTTAATTGTTGCATAGCTGCTGTCTGATTTAGGAAGACTTTTCCTATGCCTATGTCTTGTGGTCTGCTGCCAACTTTTTCTTCTGTGGCCTTCAGAGTTTGGGGTTTCACGTTGAGGTCTTTAATCCATCTGGAGTTGACTTTTGTACAGGGTGAGAGGTAGGGGTTTAATTTCATTCTTCTACAAGTGGTGATCCAGTTTTGCTAACACCACTTGATAAAGATGCTGTCTTTTCTCCATTGTGTCTTCTTGGCCCGCTTGTCAAATATGAGATGGCTAAAATTGTATGTGCTCAGTTTTGGATCTTCAGTTTGTTCTATTGGTCAACAGGTCTGTTTTTTGTTCCAGTACCAGGCTGTTTTTATGACTATAGCCCTGTAGTATAGTTTGAAGTCTGGTATAGAAGACTCCCTGTGTTGCTCTTTTATCAGGTGTTTTTTGGCTTTCGGGGTATTTTTGTTTTTCCAATGAATTTAAAGACTTTTTTTTTCCAAGCCTGTGAAGAAACTCTTGGGGATTTTTAATTGGGATTGGATTAATCTATACAAGAGTTTGGTTAGAATGGACATTTTTTACAATGTTAATTTTCCCAATTCATGAGCATGGGAGGTTTTCCCGTCTTCTGATGTCTTTTCAATTTTTTTCTTTAAGGGTTTAAAATTTTTGTTTAGAGATCTTTGGTGTCCTTTAGGTTGTTCCTAGATATTTTTATTGTTTTGAGGCTATTATGAGTGGGAAGGTCTCCTTGAATTCCTGCTCCAGTTGCTTTTTGGTTGGTGTAAAGAAAAGGCCACTGATTTTTAGGGTAATTTTGTATCCTGCCATTTGCTGAAGCTGCTAATCATTTCTAGAATTTTACTGGTGGAATTTTTTTGCATCCCTTAAGTAAACAATATATCAAAGCAAATAGGGGATAGCTGTAATTATTCCTCTTTTCCAATTAGTACTCCTTTAATTTTCTTTTCTTTGCCTTATTTCTCTGGCAAGTGTTTAAGCACTATATGAAGAGGAGTGGTGACAGGGGGCAGCATTGCTGAGTTCCTTACCTTAGGGGAATGTTTCTTTGTTCCACATTTAGGATGATATTGGCTGTGGGTTTCTGTATATGGCTTTGTTACATTGAGGAATGATCCCTCCAATCCAATTCCTCTAGGACTTAAAGCATGAAGGAATGCTGATTTGTCAAAGGCTTTTTCAGCATCAATTGAGTGATGGTAGTGTTTTTTTTTTCATTCATTTATGTGTTTGATGATGTTTATTGATTCTATGTTGAACCATCCCATGCTCCACTCGCCTCTGCTGGTATGAATCCAACTTGGTCATGATGGATGATCTTCTTGATGTGGGTTCTGTATGCGATTTGCCCATATCCTGTTTAGAATTTTGGCATCTGTGTGCATTAGGGATTTGGGTATACAATTCTCCTTTTTAGTCGTATCTTTGCCTGGCTTTGGTAATAGAGTGATGCTGGCTTCACAGAACGAATTTGGGAGAATTCCCTCTGTTTGTATCTTCTAAACAATTTCAGTAATAATGGTTGTAGGTCTTTTTGAAACGTTTTATAGAATTCTGCCGTGAAACGATCTGGGCCTCAGCTTTTTTTAGTTGGGAAGATTCTTATTACATCTTCAATTGTTCTTTTTTTAAATTTTATTTTGTATCTGTATGAATGTACTGTCTGCATGTAGGTCGTGGCACCTGTGTCATGCAATGCCACGGAGTCAGAGAGGGTGTTGGATCCCCTAGAGCTGAGCTAAGACGGTTTTACAGCTGCCATGTGGGTGCTGGGGTTCGACCTCAGGTCCTCTCTGCTAGGTCAGTCGGCACTCTTAACTGCTAGGCCATCTCTCCAGCACCCAATTTTCTTTATTTATGGGTCTGTTTAAGCTGTTGATCTCTCTTGGTTGAGCTTTGGTGATTCCAGGATTTCAGATATTCATCCATTTCTTCTAGGTTTTCAAACTTGGTAGAGTATATAGTTTTGAAGTATTCCCATTGATTTTCTGGATCTTTTCCTTGTCTGTTGTGATATTTCCCTTTTCATCACAGATTGTATGGACTTGGAGTTGTTCCTTCTTTCTTTTGGCTAACTGTACTAAAGGTCTGTCTATCTTGTTTATTCTTTCAAACAACCAACTTCTGGATTCATTGATTTTTTTTTTTGTATTGGTTTCTTTGTTTCTATTTCATTGATTTCTGCTCTTAAAACCACTTTAAGATATCATCTCAATCTGATAAGACTGGCTAGGATCAAGAAAACAACTGGTATCAAGTGCTGAAGAGGTTGTGGGGAGAGGAACCAACCTATTGCTGATGGGAATGTAAACTTGTACAGCCACTATGGAAAGCAGTGGTGGAGACCCTTGGAAGACTCAAAATGAGCTTGCCAATTTGACCAGTCATACCACTCCTGGGTTTATATCCCCACAAGACTCATCTTACCACAGAGATCCATGCACAGCCATGTTTATTGCAGCTCTGTTCACAATAGAAAAAGCTGGAACCAACCCAAATGCCCTCAACTGACGAAGTGATAGAGAAATGTGGTACATCTACACAATGGAGTTCTTTGCAGCAATAAAAATAACACATCATGAACTTGCAGGTAAATGGATGGAACTAGACGATATTATTTAAGTGAAGTAACACAGTCCAGAAAACAAACGACAAATGGTATCCTCATCTGTGGATGCTAGCACCATAACCCAGTTGTAATATTTCATTGTGGGGAGTGATGCATTTGGAAGAACAACAATAACGAAAAGACTGCATCAAGGAACTGACTGAAATGGTGAATCTGGAGGGTGGGAGGTTGGGAGGGGCACGGGTGTATATTTGATTAATGTAATATTTAATTGATGTGAGTTTAACAGGTATCCAAATTTGCCCAAACTTTGTCTACATATTATATGTATTTTTAGGACTTAGTAAAGTAAAATAGTGTATATTAAACAACATTGGTTTAAACAGGTTTAATAAAAAAGGTAATACACTTAAGCTAATTGGAAATATAAATTGTTACCCACATTTGTTTTACTTAAGGTTTGTATAAAAACAACTTTGGGATTAATAAATACAAATGTTCTCTATAATTTTTCTTTTGTACAGTATCATTTTGTAACATTTTCTTTTACCTGTAGGATAATTTAAATTAAGGAATTAAGTTTGCTTCCCAAATTAACAACATGCACTCAATGATAAACAGCTTGGGTAAATTTAATGATAATTTACATCTGGATTCTTTCCTATAGGTATTTGTACTACAACTTCCATTTTGAGATTCATGGGTCAAAAAATAAAAACCTAAAATAAAAAAGGGGAGATATAGTTATATATTAAACCTTTTGTCAAATTTTTCAATTTAAATCTTAAAAAATTCTGGGAAAAGATTTGCATATTCCCACAGGTCAAAACGTACCAACTTAATGGCAAAGAAAGAAAAGATCACTTTGATTGTGCAGGATGTTCCAAGAAATACCAGCAGAAACTTTTGGCCAGTTTAAACATTAAAAGAAAAAAGCCTCAGATGCTCAGGATCAAACATCTGTGGATCTATTTGTAACAACTGTTTATTATGATTTCTAATGAACTTTATCTTCCAGGTGCTGCAAAGTTTTAATATGAGAGACTTTATTACCTCTTTTTCATAGAACAAAGGAAAACATGATGGTAATGAAGTCATTTCCTAACTGTAAATTAGAGCCAACTGTTATAGATGTAATCTCTTATAAAACCCATATACTGCTTTCTTTAATTGACTAATAGACATAGGAACTGTGAAAGGATTATTCTCTATTCAGAACCAAATATAATACTAAAGTCTTTATAAGCTGTGTAATTAAAGCAAAATATATTAATACAGGAGAGCCCTAATACAGCAATGATTATCTGCCAGGAGATGTTGGTAGCGGTACCCCCCCCCCCAAAAGGTAAAGGCTTCTCTGCTTGTAAACTGGGATACCTATAAGCAGAGGAGGTAGGCCGGGCATGGTGGGCATGCCTTTAATCCTAGCACTTGGAAGGCAGAGGCAGGCGATCTTTGTGGGTTCAAAGGCAGCTGGTCTACAAAGTGGATTCCAGGACAGCTGGGCTACAGGAGACTCTGTCTCAAAAAGACAAAAAAAAAAAAAAAAAAAAAAAAGAGAGAGAGAGAGACGAGGTAGGCCCTGCTGTCAAAGACGTGGTGTAAGCATGGGAAAGATATATTGAGAGCACACTTGCAACTGTACAGTTGGTCTCTGGAACATCAGAGAGTGTTACCAAAGGCCACTAAATTAATAAAGCAAATATTGATCTCCTTGAGTCAAGCAAGACTCCTCTGTGAGCATCAGCTACACCTCACCTGGAAATACTGTGCAGCAGTGGCAGCTGTATGTCTGTATATCTCAAATCTAATTGGCTATTAGCTCTCTCCTTGGAGGAAAAATTCACGGCTGATACCACAAGCTTATATCCTCTAGTGGTTAGTAGATGTTGTAACCCACAGTAAGACCTTGTCATCTTTTACAGAAAAACTATAGTTCATGGATTAGCATACCATCCAAAGATCTGTGTCTATACCAACGTAACCTACCATAATAATTATTAATGTATAAATGCTTGTATATCTAATTGCTTGTGCTTCATTAGTAGGATTGAAAGGTTATTCCTAGATAAACTGCCAACCCATGAAAGGAAACAGCCTGAACTGTTCAGAGTCCAAAACGTCATTTCCAGAGAAAGACTGTTTTACTTCTCGCCCACTTGTGACCCTTTTCTAAAGCCTAGGGAACAATCTGCGGAAGATGGGGCATGGTAGAATGTAAGGGCTGCGATTGAGGTGAATTGTGAAACTACAGAAATATAGACTGGACACTTATTTGATCAACATGATTGTACATACAAGCCCCTCCAGGTGGATGGTGGGAGCCTTGGGCTGGGTGGGTTTGGGCATAGCTGCCTGCACATTGGTTTTACATGAAGGATGCTTGTATTCATTACTTATTACTTGTTGTTAACAAATCAAATAAAAAAAGTAAAAAATAAAGTAAATAAAAAATTTAAAAAGTTAAAAAAAGAGGAGCTGGGGAGATAGCTCAGTATTTAAGAGCAATGCTGTTCTTGCAGAAGACCTGGGTTTTTGGAACCCAGCACCTACATGGTGGCTAACAACCGTCTGTAACTTCAGTTCCAGACAATCCAACACCCTCTTCTCTCCTCCTCAGGCATTGATGCAAACATTGTTAAATAAGCTTTAACATATATGACAGGCTACATAAAATCCAGAGCAGGGTTAAAAAGAGGGGAGAGAGAGGAGGGAGTCTAAACATATTAAAATAACTTTGTATGAAATTCACACAATTCTAACAAAAAGAAAACCCTATAAGAAGACAAGGCTTTGACTAGAAAATATTCTTTCTAATATACACAGAGAATATATGACCAAAACATATCTCTTGTCTTGGTTCTTTCTCTATTCCTATAACAAAATATCTGAGACTAGGTAATTTATCAAGATTAAAAGTACATTTGGTTCAGGCTTCTGAAGGCCAAGACACCAAAGGCCTGGGCAATCATGGGTCACTTCAGGTCTCTTCTTCTTCTTGTAAAATCAGTATAAGAGTCCTACTTTCATGACTTTAATCCCAATTACATTCCAGTGGTCTGTATTTAAATAGCATTAACACATATGATTTGGGTTATTATGTGTATAACACATGGAATTTTGGTGGACACATTCAAGTCAAAAAGTCATTTTGTAATTTTCTACAATAAACATTATTTATGCTGAGTTATAAAAGTAATGCTGAAATAATATTGCAAGAGATGTAAGTAACCAAGACAAAGAAATGCTTGGTGAAAGAAGAGAAAGGCAGGCAAGTTACTAAGAATATTGGACTTACACCTGTTTCTGATAGAGACCTCTGAGAGTCCATTAAGAACAAGCTCTCATCCCATACCTATGTGGAAATACTGTGTCCAAATCACTGAAAATGAACTGAAAACAATAGAAATAGCCAGGCATGATGGCACATGCCTTTACTCCCAGCAATTGGGAGACAGAGGCAGGCATCTCTCTGCAAGATTGAGTCCAGCCTGGTCTACTGAGTGCAAGGCCAGCTGGGACTACAGGCAGACCCTGTCTCAAAAACCAAACCAAACCAAAACAAAACAAATCAAAACAAGAAACCCTCAGAAAGGTCAGACAAGTGTGGTACATCTCTGTTATCCCAGCACTTGAGAGGTGGTTACAAAAGACTCAGGAATGCAAGGTCATCCTCAGCCATAAGCTGAGTTCAAGGCCAGCTTGGGCTACATGAAATTGTTTCCAAAAACCAATCAAAAAGAAAAAAATGAGACAGACTGGGTATCTTATCTAATAGGTTAATTCTGACACCTGGTAGGCTGATGGAAAAATTACAAGTAGACTCCACAACATGGGCTATACTTTGAGACTTTCAAACAAAAACAAATTTATAAGGCTATTTGTCATTGACAATAACCTTTATTATGAACAACATGGCTTCACAAGAAATATAGGAAACAGAAAAGTTAGAACTTAGAAAACATACTTTAAATTATTAAAAACTACATGAGGAATTGAAATAAAAACTGTAGATTAATAACACCAAATGATCTACATAAAATATGTTTTCAGTGGTTAAACTAACATATTATATCAATATCTTTACAATTTCAATAATATCTTTTTATTAAGCTTTTGTAGTTTCATAACAGTTCTCAATCCCCTCCCCCATCCATATCCCTCCAACACCCCACCAGACCTCATGTATTACATGATACATGGTAAGACCTATCCAGTCAATATTTGTATCCAGATGTCTTTAAGTGTAAATACATCCACTGGAGTCCAGTCAACCCATCTAGAGATCATAAGTAAGGTATACTCTCCCTCACCCAGTTGTAATCAGTCCTAAATATTTCTCAGTCTAGGGCCAGCCCACCACCCATTTCCCTCCTCCCTTCTGGATACTTGTTTAACTGAGTTGGCCTGGGTCCTGTGCTCCATGCCACCATTGCCACAAGTTCACATGTGCAAGCTTCCAATGGCCTGAAATCTTCTGCTCTCCTGGGTTGCTGAAGCAGCTATGACCCTTACAATCTTTCTGCCCCCTCTTCTGCAATTTTCCCTGAGTCCTGAGTGTATGAGGTTCAATACAGGAGACCTACCCAGGGCCACACAATCTGCAGTCTACTCTTTAAAACTTGGGCAGTTGTGGCCTTCTGTGTGCAATGCACTCTATTATATAAGGAAGCTTCTTTGGTGAGGGTTGAAGGATAATTATTTTTCTCTCTACCTCTTGCTCTGCAAAGTTTCACGAGCCTTAGGTTCAGAGGCTCAACTGTAGATGTGTGAGCCAGGACTGGGGATATCTTAGTCATATATTCTCTGTGTCTGACCAGTTGTGGAACTCTGCAGTAGCCTTCATCTGTTGCAATAAGAAGCTTCATTGATTGGTGCACAGTATGTTTGTCTGTAAATATAAGGATCCACCTTTACCTTATGTTTAAGAAATATATTTCTTTAGAGATGACAGAGCTAAAGTTTTCTCTAGGATCTCTGTCCTCTCCAGGCATGTGTATTTGCCTACAATTACAATGCCATCTATCAGTTCATTGTTACTGAGAGGACTTTAAGTCTAATTGTAGCTTTTGATTATTCACCAGATAACAGTGACACCACTGCACCAATAGGGGTAGCTTGTGCTGGTTATGATTATTAGCCTTTAGAGCTGGATCTGATCATTGATTGATTTTTCTCCCTTTGGAGTTTGCATATGATCATCTAGTTTCAGGTAGAAGGTTTCCAGTTCAGTTCCTGTTCCATTGTTCCAAATCTTATATACGAAGTAGGTCCTGTCTTCAACAGTAGAGGCTTATCTATTAGTTATGGGAAACAACCAAGAGCTTTGGCAATAATAGGCTATGTTATTTTGGGAGTCTCATGGGCCACTCTCAGCTACCACTCAAAGGGGGGGTCTCTTGTGCCTGGCACTATGATCCTTAATTACCAATGGAACGGCTTCTGCAAATTCCAAATTATGCTTTCAAAAGTTGGCTAGTTGGAGGGAGGAAATATTTTACATTTATCACAAAATACCTCTACCATACTATTCAAGAAATCCTGAAAAGTTTACCAGTAAATGAGATTGGGGATCTCCCAAGACCACCCCAAGCACAGGTAGGAGCTGGGTGCCTCAGCCAGGCTGATTGTTTGATTGGATTTCATTGTCTTTGGCCCAATTGGCTTGTGTGGCTGTGGGGGTGGAGTTGTCCTCCCAGCCAGTATAAAAAGTGGGTTTGTGTGACTCTTGAGATGGGGATCTCCCAAGACCACCCTAAGCACAGGTAGGAGCAGGGTGCTTCAGTCAGGCAGATTGTTTGATTGGATTTCATAATCTTTGGCCCAATTGGCTTGTGTGGATGTGGGGATGGAGTTGTCCTCCCAGCTGGTATAAAAGGTGGGTTTGTGTGAGTCTATAGATGGGGGATCTCCCAAGAACACCTGAAGCACAGGTGCCAGGGCACAGGCTGAACAGCAATCCGCCACCACTCTCCCCCCCACCCCCAACTGGGGTTTCCAAAGGAGTAGTGTCCAAGTGGATTCTTTGGAGAACCTTCAGAACAGAAAGGGAAGAGTGAGTTAGACTTCCAATAGAAACCCTAAAGCTTAGAGAAGTCAACACTCCATAAGCAAGGAGTAAAGGAGAAAAACAAATCAATCAAACAAACAAAGAAGGCATCTGAAGGAGATAAGCAAAGCAAGCCTTCAATACAGTGAAGAGGAATTTGGGATTCACATTGGAATACAGGCAAAGAGAAATCCACATGCCAGGGACATGAAGAAGAGACAACATGGGAAAGGTGCAGGATAATTCCACACCAAGCTCTACCAACCCTGTGGAAGATTCCTACAGTGGGATCCCCTGGGGATGGCTTAGGACACACATATTAGAAGTATAATTGTGAACATATTTAAAGAAGTACAAGATTGTAAAGAGCAAGGCAGAGAACTAGGAAAACAGAATGAAAAACTCAAGAAGGGCCGAGAGAGAGAGAGAGAGAGAGAGAGAGAGAGAGAGAGAGAATGACAAACTCCGTAAGGAAGTGGAAACACTTAAAAGATCCCATGTTGAACAGATAAGGAAACCAACCAGGGAAACAAAGAGCTACAGGAAGAGATTGAGAAGCTCCAAAAGGAAGTGGAAATACTAAAGAAATCAGAAGAGGAAATGAAAAAGGAAATCAAACACTCATCCAATCAAGAGGAAAGGAATGGAAAAAGCCTCAGAAGCAGAATGGAGAAAACAGAACAAAGAATTTCAGAGCTGGAAGAAAACACAGAACAATTAAAAACCCCAAGTAAAGATTATGAAAAATTTAAAAATACACAAAAGTGGAACAACCAGGAACTGTGGGACACTATGAAAAGATCAAACCTCCACGTCATAGGACTAGAGGAAGGAGAAGAATCCCAAGAGTATGGTATTGATCATATGTTCAACAGAATAATAGATGAAAATTAAGAAAAAGACAAACCAATATAAATACAAGAAGCACATAGAATTGCAGACAAGATCAGAAAAGAAACTCTACGCCATATCGTAGTTAAAATGCTAGACGCCCAAAACAAAGAGAAAATTCTTAAAGCCACAAGAGAAAAACAACAAGTGACCTATAAGGGGAAAACTATTAGAATTATAACTGACTTCTCAGTGCAAACCATGAAAGCAAGAAGCACGTGGAGCAAAGCATTTCCAGTGTTAAAGAACAATAGATGCCAACCCAGGTTAATATACCCAGCAAAAATGTAGATTATAGTAGAAGGAAAGAAAAAAAATCTTCCATGACACAAACAAAATGAAAGAATACATGTCCAGAAAACCAAACCTTCAGAGAATACTTGAAGCAATTCAAGGGACAGAAGAAAGGAGCAACCATCCCCAGGCACCTAGAAAGAGAAATCAATAAAAGCCTACCTGCAGAAGTAGAAACCTAAACAAAACCGCAAAAGGATAATAAGGTGAAAGAAAGCAACACAAACCTATTAGTTATAACCTTAAATATTAATGGACTAGACTCCCAAATCAAAAGACATAGACTGGGAGATTAGATTAGGAAACAGAACCCATCCATATGCTGTCTACAAAAAGCACATTTACCTTCAAGGACAGGCACCACCTTAAAGTGAAAAGATGGAAAAAAATATTCCAAGCAAATGCTACCAAAAAGAAAGCAGGTGTTGCTATTTTAGTATCAGGCAAAATAGACTTCAAAGTAAAAGAACTCAGAAGAGACAAAGAAAGCCATTACGTTTTTATCAAAGGAACAATTCACCAAGAAGATTTCCCAATTATGAATATATATGCCCCAAACTCTGGTGCACCAAACTTTATAAAGACAATTCTCCAGGACCACAAGTCACACACTAACCCCAGAACACTCATAGTAGGGGATTTCAATACCCCACTCAGTCCTTTGGATAGGTCAACAGGACAAAGAATAAACAGAGAGACATATGCACTGACTGATATGATACACCAAACGGACCTCACAGACATCTACTGAATATTCCACCCTAATACCAGAGAATACACTTTGTACTCAGCATTCCATGGAACATTCTCCAAAATTGACCACATACTGGGACACAGAAGAAACCTCTGCAAATACAAAAAGATTGAAATAATTTCATGCATTCTATCAGACCGCAGTGCAGTAAAGCTCAACATCAACACCAGGATAAGCCCTACTGCCTACAAGAACACATGGAGACTAAACAACATACTCTTGAATAATGAATGGGTCAAGGAAGATATAAAGAAAGAAATAAAAGCATTCCTGGAACTGAATGACAATGATTAGACAACACAACAAAACCTATGGGATACTTTAAAAGTAGTCCTAACAGGGAAGTTTATAGCCCTGGGTGCCTACAGTAGAAAAACAAAAAGAGCGCAAGTGATCGATCTAACACTGCAGCTAAAATCACTTGAGAGGCAACAACAGATGAACCCTAAATGCAAAAACAGGAAGA